>VXBS01000273.1:17550-39883 GCA_013400255.1 Sitta europaea
CGGGGGAGCAGCAGCTCCTGCTCCCTGACAGCGCGCTGCACCCGCAGCCAGCGGGTGTAAACCGGGGTAAAACCCACAGGGCAGAGATAAAAAGCTGTCAGAGCAGGAACCCACGGCGCCACAATGTCCCGGAGCCTGGGACGGCTGGGGAGGGAACCTTACAGCTCATCCATCCCCACCCTGGGGACACTCATGGGCAGGGACCCCTGCCACCATCCCAGGGGATCCAGCCTGGCCAGGGCACTGCCAGGGATCCAGGGGCAGCCCCAGCTGCTCTGGGAGCTCCAGCCCAGCCAGGAATTCCTGCCCAGTGTCCCACCCAGCCCTGCCCTGTGTCCTGTCCCTCCATCCCTGCCCCCAGCCCCTCCCTGGAGACCCCTCGAGGTCTCTGGGCTGGGTCTCATCCTCAGTGCTGCCCACGGTGCAATAAAACCAACTCCAGGGGAGCTCGTGGCACTGCCCAGCCCCTGCCTCTGCCCACCAGGACATCCCAGTGTCCCTGGGCAGCTGTGGCCACGTCCCAGGGTCAGCACTGTCCCCCCTGGTGCTCTGGGGAGCGAGCTCCCCTGGGGCTCCTGGGCCAGAGGGGTCCCGGGGCTGAGGGGCACTGCTGGCCCCTCAGAGCAAACAAATCCTTGGCACTGCAGCCCCCTCCATGTGCCCAGCTTCTCCACTAAAGCTGCAAATGAAACACACCATTCCCAGGACAAATAATTGCCTTTGTTTTCATCATTTTGTCTGTGCATCGCAGGAGGCTGGAGAACAGTGTGAGTTTTTCTGATCTATAATCAGACAGTTCATAAAAATCCTAATGGAAATGAAGATTTTGCTATTTGGAGTGGTCAAATTTCCATTTTCAAACACATCACATTTTAAAACCCAGGTTGGCATTTTGGTTTGCTGAGAGTTTTAGGATAATAGCAAATTACACAGAAAATCTACCAATTCTTTGTCAAGTGAACTATGCAAAAAGGAACCATTAGTTCATAGTTCACCTGTGAGATGGGGAGACATCCTGAATAATAATTTTTTCCAGACTACGAAGGGCATTTATTCACAAATAACGCTCCCAGCTACAGAATTCAGGCTGCCCTGCTGTCTGGAAAACCTCTGTGCTCGGGGTCCACAAAAGGCAGGTTTAAATAGGTTCATTTTCCTCACTGGAAGGAAATCCAAGCATCGTGCACGAGCTTGGCTTGGACCAAACAAGAGCCAGGACTGGCTCAGGCCACACTCAGGGCTGGAGAATGGGATGGGCTCCTGGAGAGCCCTCAGCCCACCCTGCCCAGGGACTGGGACCCCCTGCACCCTCTAGCAGCACCCAGGGAAGGGCTGGGTCAGATCCCGAGCCCCCTTCCTGCTCTGGATATCCCCAATCCCAGGTGTTAGAGCACAGCTTTCACTCGGATTTCCTCCCTGCTCCACCTCCCCTCCGGGCTTCGCCAGGACTCTGCTTTTCCTTTTTTTGCTGAGACTGAAAAAAACACCCAAGCAGCTGAAACACTGCAAGCCAACAGAGAGGGATTTCATTCTGTGCAGAAGTTTAATGCTGGAGCGTGCAGGAGCCTCCCAAGCCACAGCTCTCGGGGCTGTTATTTAGGAAATGCAAACTCTCCCTAGAGCAGGCTCAGGAGGGAAGCTCTGGAAGCCTGCTGGAGTGAATTAATCCACTTTTCCTCCTCCCCAGCAACAGTGCCCGAGGCACAACCCAAGCACAGAACTGTCTGTGCCTCCTTTGAAGGCAGCAGGGAAAGGATCCCTGGGGGGATCTGCTGCATTTGTCACAGCCCTGGGACAGACCCAGCTGTAAATACATTTATGGTGGCTTTGGGGAGCTCCCGAGGTCTGAAACGGGCTGCTGGTGACAAAACTCTGCATTCCTGTGGGGCAGAGGCTGGCAGGGAGTTTTGCCTCCCTTCCCTGGGAGTTTGGGGTGAAACAGGAGAGCACTTTGATTGAGGACACATCCTGCACTGCACCAGGAGTCTGCACAGCTCCCCATTTGTTTGCCTGTGACTGTGAGGAAAACACAGAGCTCCCAGGGGTCGTTTCCCTGTGGGGCTCCTCAAGCACCCAGTGGCTGCCAGCCCTGCCTGGGTGTCCTTGGACCACAGGGATGGAAGGGAACAGGAAGGGAACAGAATCCCTCGAGAATTCCTCCAAGACCACGGAGCCCAGGCACTCCCAGCACTGCCCCTTGTCCCACATCCACAGGGCTTTGAATCCCTCCAGGTGTGGGGACTGCAGCCCTTCCCTGGGAGAAGGAACTTTCCCTGACACCCAACCCAAATCTCCCCCGGCACAACTCGAGGCCATTCCCTCTTGTCCTGTTCCTGGGAGAAGGGAATGGCACAGAGGCTGCAAAACTCGACTGCACCTCACTCAGCAGAGCCCTCAGGAGCCCAGGGCACAGAGTGCAACCCCAGCCTGTGACTGCACAAAGCACAGAGAGATCAGCTCTTTGTTCCTGCCCCCCTCCCTCAGAGCGTGCTGCCCACTCCAGCCTTTAACAGCAGCTCCAGGTGAGTGCTGGGGGCAGGGGGGCTCCAGACACCAACTCTGGGCACCACACCTGAGGAGATGTTCTACCACAGCACAGAGCAGTTACAGAATCATTAGATAACCTTCCCCCTGCAGTCCAAAAGAGAAAAGAGGCCAACCCAGAGCAGGCCAGCAGCTCCCAGTCCTACAGCCCCCTGCTCAACCAGCATCCTTCCCAAGCTGTGCAGCCACAGCCTGGCACACAGCAAGCAATGGAGAGCCTGAGCTTTTCCTTAAGCTCACAGCACCCAAGACTCTGAGATTCCCAGCCAGCACCATGTCAGTGTGACACAGAGAGGAACACACAGTAACACACAGCAGGGTTCAGGCAGAGAAGAAGAAAAGAACTCTGCAGTTCATTGCTGACCTCGGATCTCTCAGTGTCTGGACAGTGCCCAGAGATTGGACAGAGCAGTTCCCACCTCTCCATCCCCACTGGGCACTTGAGCAGTCCATCAGGTGAGATCTTTTACAAAGGAATGCAAACATGATCCTTGGTTATCCTACAATTCATGAGAACTGACTCCATTATACCAAAACGAATCAGAAGCTGATGTTCAGGGACAACACACCAGGGTCAGGGACTTCACCCCAAAACACGTCCTGAGAGCCCCAGAGGAGCAGCCAATAGCCCCACCATGGGAACAGGGATTGCCATGCACAAAGGGAGAACCACTCCAGCTTGGAACTCACACAGAGCGTGGAAATCAGAACGGGTGATGTTTTACAGATCTCATTTTGCCACCGTAAGAGCTTCAAATCATCTCAGCACACAACAGAGCAGCCCCAGAGCCCCCCAGCCTGCAATCCAGGCTGCAGTGCCCAGCAGCAGCAATTCCCACAGGGTCAGGGCTGAGCCAGCCCAGGTGTCCCCAGCACAGCACAGCCCCAACCCAGCCCAGCACCCACTGGGGGCTTTGGCTGCTGCAGGGGGAGTGGAACCAGACAAAAAAGCGACTCTGGTTTACTTTGCACCAGAGCCAAGCAGAGCAGGAGCACTCAGGAGCCTCAGTGACTCTCAAAAGCCCCCCAGAAAACCCCAAAACCTCAGCACAAAACCCAGCTTTCCAACAGACAGCCTGACCTGGACTTCCAAAACACAGCACAGCAACAATTGCAAACACTGCACAGCAGAATAAGGAGCTCACCTGAGCCCTCCTGTCCCCGGGGCTGCCCCTAAAACACTGACCTGTGCCCTCCTGGGGGTCCTGATAAAGGGAATTGAGGGGGCCCTGCTCCCCAGAGGCTCCTGCTGATGCTGCTCCTGCTCCCAGGGGGCAGGAATTGATAAAGAGAATTTGGGGGTCCCAGGTGTTCAGGAGTTCATAAAGAGAATTTGGGGGTCCCTGCCCCTCCTGCTCCCAGGTGTGCAGGAATTGATAAAGGGAATTTGGGGGTCCCAGGTGTGCAGGAGTTAAAGGGAATTCAGGGGTCCCTGCTCCTGCTGTTCCCAGGTGTGCAAGAATTAATAAAGGGAATTTGGGGGTCCCAGGTGTGCAGGAATTAAAGGGAATTTGGGGGTCCCTGCCCCTCCTGCTCCCAGGTGTGCAGGAATTGATAAAGGGAATTTGGGGGTCCCAGGTGTGCAGGAATTAAAGGGAATTTGGGGGTCCCAGCTCCCAGGCGTGCAGGAATTGATAAAGAGAATTTGGGGGTCCCAGATGTGCAGGAGTTAAAGGGAATTCAGGGGTCCCTGCTCCTGCTGTTCCCAGGTGTGCAGGAATTGATAAAGGGAATTTGGGGGTCCAGATGTGCAGGAGTTGATAAAGGGAATTTGGGGGTCCCAGGTGTTCAGGAGTTTATAAAGGGAATTTGGGGGTCCCTGCCCCTCCTGCTCCCAGGTGTGCAGGAATTGATAAAGGGAATTTGGGGGTCCCAGGTGTGCAGGAATTAAAGGGAATTTGGGGGTCCCAGCTCCCAGGCGTGCAGGAATTGATAAAGAGAATTTGGGGGTCCCAGATGTGCAGGAGTTAAAGGGAATTCAGGGGTCCCTGCTCCTGCTGTTCCCAGGTGTGCAGGAATTGATAAAGGGAATTTGGGGGTCCCTCCCCTCCTGCTCCCAGGGGTGCCCCACAGCTGGAGGGGGTGGCCCTGCTCACCTGGGCTGTGCTGGCTCAGCTGGAGCACCTGCAGCAAAGCCACAGCAGCGGGGAAAACACCAGCATGAGGTAAAAGCCCTTAAAAGCCTCGCAGACTGTGCCCCACTTCAGGAACCCCGAGAAATCAATAGAGCTTAATGCCTCAGTGCTGCTCATGGGATTTCACAAACAAACCAAAAAAAATCAAATCCGGTTTTGCACCTCCTAAAGTTCCTGAACGAGCATGGTTTTGTACAATTTAAATAATTTAAATAAGTGTTTGAAATTGGTTTTTCAGTTTGGTTTCTTCCCACAATGGCCAGTCCCTAGGAAGTGTGGGGTTTGAGGCAGTGGAGTTATTTCCATCCACAAAAACCACAAAACAAGGGATGGTGCCTCTTTAAACGTGTGGATTGTTACCTTACCCAGGCCAGCCCTTCCTGGAAATCCAGGAGTCTGAAAGGGGATGTGGCACCCACCCCAAGGTGTTGTTATTAAGATAATACACACTACATAGATTCTTTGAAAAATTTTTTTCTATTCTATACTTTCTAAATTTTTTTTTCTATTCTATTCTTTTAATTTTTTTTCTATTCTATTCTTTTAAATTTTTTCTATTCTATTCTTTTAAATTTTTTTTCTATTCTATTTTTTTAAAGATTGTGTGAAGAATGAATATTTTTAGGGATTTTTTTTTTATATATAATTTTTACAGATTACTGTGATTGGTGAAGGAAAGATAAATTTCTTTACTCACATTGGTTAAATTAGGTTGGTTAAAAGAAAATTTTTTTCTTATAGAAAGGGATTTACAACACAAATGCTGTTATAAAAATAAATTTGGGAATAAGTTTCAGACAACTCAAACATCAGAAAAATAGAGTTTTAGAAACTCAGAAGCTCTAGGCTTGAAAGTTAGGCTACACCATGGAATCTGGGGCCGTTCCTGTGAACAGGCTGGGTTTAACTGGGTTGAACTGGGGCCATTCCCATGATCAGTCTGGGTTTATTTGGGGCCATTCCCATCCTCAGTCCGGGTTTAGGGTTTATTTGGGGCCATTCCCATGATCAGGTCAGGTTTAGGATTGAACTGGGGCCATTCCCATGAGCAGGCTGGGTTTAACTGGGTTATACTGGGGCCATTCCCATGATCAGCCCGGTTTAGGGTTGAACTGGGGCCATTCCCATGATCAGCCTGGGTTTATTTGGGGCCATTCCCATGATCAAGCTGGATTTAACTGGGTTGAACTGGGGCCATTCCCATCAGCAGGCTNTGGGGGGATCTGGGGCCATTCCCGTCAGCAGGCTGGGTTTAACTGGGTTGAACTGGGGCCATTCCCACGATCAGGTCAGGTTTAGGGTTTATTTAGGGCCATTCCCACGATCAGCCCGGGTTTATTTGGGGCCATTCCCAAGATCAGGCTGAGTTTAGGGTTGAACTGGGGCCATTCCCATGATCAGGTCAGGTTTAGGATTGAACTGGGGCCATTCCCACAATCAGCCTGGGTTTATTTGGGGCCATTCCCATGATCAAGCTGGATTTAACTGGGTTGAACTGGGGCCATTCCCATGATCAGGCTGGGTTGAACTGGGTTGAACTGGGGCCATTCCCATGATCAGGCTGGGTTTATTTGGGGCCATTCCCATCCTCAGCCCGGGTTTAGGGTTTATTTGGGGCCATTCCCACGATCAGCCCGGGTTTATCTGGGGCCATTCCCACGATCAGCCCGGCTCTAGGGCTGAACCGGGGCCATTCCCACCCTTTTCAGGGATAACATCCCAGCGAGGCAGGTGAATCCCTCACCCACGAGCAGCCGTGTTTGGGTTCCCCCCTCTCCCTGCTGGAGAGGATTTAAAGTTGAGCTTTCAGTTCAGAGCAGAGCCCTGGTGTGGCTCGGGAGAGGGATGAGGAGCTGCTAATTTGAGGCTTTAGTCGAAGCCCTTTAATCTCCCGGATCCGAGCGCCTCCTTATCTCCTAAAGCCTGCGCGGGGCTGGGCGCAGCCTTTGTCTCCGTCCCACCTGATCCCAGGTGAGCCCCGCCAGACAAAGGGGACCGGCCCGCGGAAATCCCGATTTAGCGGGGCTTTTCGTCCTAAATCCCGGCTCCTGCTCTCGGCAAACACCGCGCAACGCGCTCCTTTGGTCGCAATAAATAATGGGATATAATTAAAATTCCATCCCGGCGTTGGGAACAGTGTGATAAACTGTTTGTGAATTGGTAATTCTATTTATTAAAAACAGGGGCATTAATTCTGACACGTTGAATTATAACGCAGACAAACAGATCTTGTGTTTTAATTAAATGCTTCTGTTTGATGAGGTGGTTTTATATGAAGATTTAATGCCAGATTCTGCTATTCCTGCCTTAGGTGGTGGGGCAGGGCTCCCAGGGGGCACGGGGAGTGGAGCATTCCCATCCCTGGAATTTTGGGAGCTCTGAGCAGAACAGAGCCTTCAATTCCTGCCTTAGCTGGTGGGGCAGGATTCCCCCAGGAATGGGAGCATTCCCATCCCTGGAATTTTGGGAGCTCTGAGCAGAGCAGAGCCCTCGATTCCTGCCTGAGCTGCTGGGGCAGGATTCCCACTGGAGTGGGATCATTCCCATCCCTGGAATTTTGGGAGCTCTGAGCAGAGCAGAGCCCTCGATTCCTGCCTTAGCTGCTGGGGCAGGATTCCCACTGGAGTGGGATCATTCCCATCCCTGGAATTTTGGGAGCTCTGAGCAGAGCAGAGCCCTCGATTCCTGCCTTAGCTGGTGGAGCAGGATTCCCCCAGGAATGGGAGCATTCCCATCCTTGGGAATCTGGGAGCTCTGACAGGGCCCCCCTGGACAGGCACCCCTCCAGGGCAAACAAGGAGGGTCTCACCTCCCTTTTCCGGGGCCTTTTCCCACTTTTTCCTCCTTTTCCCAGGTTTTCAGGACATTTCCAGGCTCCTACCACACTTCTTATTTCCTGCTGCCGAAGCAGAGCTGAATGTATTTTTTTAAAAAAAAAACAAACCAAAAAAAAAAAAATATTAAAAAACCCCCAACAAAAAAACAACCGTACTGCTTTGAGGTTTCTTTCACATTAAGCTACATTTAATATTCATTTCACTTTTTTTTCCTATTAATTAAAAGTAAACCGTGTATTGTATGGTACATTATCCCTCTAACAGCCCCATGTGGAGATCATGAAGTGGAAGACTAATGGTGTAGACTTTAGCATTTAGTTTTAACCAGGATAATTTACATATCTGTGAGAAGAGTCCGAGGCATGTGTAAATAAGCAGAACTCGCAGATAGCAGCCCCGTGCTCGGCTTGCTCTGGACTGGAGAGCCACGGGCTGTGCATTTATTCCATCACTCAGCTAATTTAATGAGACTTTATCCAGCATCCATTTCTGCAGAAGACACAAAACTTATTATTAAGGAGAGGCATGTGGCAGTAAGAAAAATGTGTTTGTTTGCTTTTTTATTCTATTACCCCCAAGTAGCAAAGGTGATCCCATTCACTGTTCATTAAAGTTTACCTTTATAATTTATCAAAGGAGCCCCATATCAAGAGCTTTATGCTGAGATTTCAAAATTCGAGACTGATTAAAATTTAATGGAAAAGGCCAACGTTTTGGGGTGGGTTGGCAAGAAAAATCGCTTCCCAACCTGCGAGGAGAGATTTCATTAATGTGCACCTCTATTAGAAGGCGCCATAAAAGACATTAGAGGCATGAAAATGGCATTTTCCCTTCAAAAATCTCCCTGGCTTTTTAGCATAAGTTTCAAGGGAAAGAAAGTTGTGTTGGAATTCCAGGAGAGCAGCTCTGCCTGGGCTGGGCCTTTGGCAGGGGGAGGTTGGACTGGCTGAATCTGGGGGTCTTCTCCAGCCTGGAGGATCTGAGGATTTTGGCAGCCCAGCCATCCCACAGGAATGGGAAATTGAGGATTTTGGCAGCCCAGCCATCCCACAGGAACGGGAAATTGAGGATTTTGGAACCCCCATCCCTGGCAGGCATGGCCATTCCTCTGCAGTTCACCTCAAGAAAAGCAGGAATTACCAGGAGTAGATGTTAAACATCTGTGTGTGATGGTCTGATCATGGGGGTTTTTTTGGGAAAACAAAGTAACCGCCAAATTCACAGTTTTGGCAAACTGAAGAATAATGTGTAATGTGTGAAAAAACCCAAACAAATATGAAACCTGGGCACTTCAAAGCCAGACAAAGCAGGATTTTCACCAGGAAATTTCCAATTTGCCTATTGGTGCAGTCTCAAAAAAGAAAAAAAATAATAGGGAAGAATTTCCACTAAAATGATGTAATTGAAGTTGTTCCTCTTTTTGAGTCTGCTCAGTGAGAAATCCAGCAGGGACATCACTCCCTGCCTCCTCCCAGCCCAGAATTCCAGCACTTCTGCAGGTGGAGGAGCCACAGCTGACCCTGCCCCAGGTTTTGTGGAGAAGATTTGGGGCTTTCCTTCCCTCCAGAGACCACCAGAACATTCCCAGGGCTGGAGTGACACAAATCCATTCTCCACGAGGGTTTGCTTCCATTTATCCTCTCGCTGGTGTTTTTGGGGAAGGAATAAAACCCAGTGTGAAAAGAGGGGGAACTGGGAGGAGGGAGAGCTGCCTGAAATAACTGAGGCTGGGCAGAGCTCCCATTCCTGGGGGATTCCAGCCCTGGGGAATTGTCCTGGGGGGATTCCATCCCTGTGGAATTGTCCTGGGGGATTCCAGCCCTGGGGAATTGTCCTGGGGGGATTCCATCCCTGTGGAATTGTCCTGGGGGATTCCAGCCCTGAGGAATTGTCCTGGGGGGATTCCAGCCCTGAGGAATTCTCCTGGGGAATGGGGCAGTGCTGGGAACGCTTGGGCTCGATGCTCTCCAGGGCTTTCCCAAGCCAGAGCAAGCTGGGATTGGCCCAAAATGCTTTTTGGGAAGCCCTGAGCACAGCTGTGAGCCTGGCTCACGCTGTTCCCGTGGTTCCAGGGCTGTCTCTGGGACGTGATGAGTCCCAGGAATGTCATTAGAACAACAAAAATGTGGGCTGGTTATGGCTTCAATTAAAGGTTTCCTAAGTGAGAAATAATTTAGGATTGCAGATTCTGGTCTGTGCCCAAATCAAACCAGCAAATCCTGGGCTCACTGTTGTGAGCTGAGCAAGGATACTCCAGGATCCCAAATTCCCCAAATCAGCCCTCAGATACAATTCTCTTTTTGAGGATCCAGGATCCCAAAGTCCCAAAATTAGCTCTCACATACAATTTTCCACAGGTGACAGAAAAGCAGGGTTTCAGACTGCTGAAGTAAATTCTAAAGACACCTGTCTCATTTATTGCAGGGACACTTGGCTGATCAGCAGCATCGTGCTGCAAACCCCTTGCAAACTGATGGTCCCAGTAAGAGGAACAAATTAAAAATAAAAAAATAATTAGACCGGCGAGTTAATTTTGTAGGGGTCAAAAAAAAAAAAAAAAAAAAAAAAAAAAAAAAAAAAAAAAAAAAAAAAAAAAAAAAAAAAAAAAAAAAAAAAAAAAAAAAAAAAAAAAAAAAAAAAAAAAAAAAAAAAAAAAAAAAAAAAAAAAAAAAAAAAAAAAAAAAAAAAAAAAAAAAAAAAAAAAAAAAAAAAAAAAAAAAAAAAAAAAAAAAAAAAAAAAAAAAAAAAAAAAAAAAAAAAAAAAAAAAAAAAAAAAAAAAAAAAAAAAAAAAAAAAAAAAAAAAAAAAAAAAAAAAAAAAAAAAAAAAAAAAAAAAAAAAAAAAAAAAAAAAAAAAAAAAAAAAAAAAAAAAAAAAAAAAAAAAAAAAAAAAAAAAAAAAAAAAAAAAAAAAAAAAAAAAAAAAAAAAAAAAAAAAAAAAAAAAAAAAAAAAAAAAAAAAAAAAAAAAAAAAAAAAAAAAAAAAAAAAAAAAAAAAAAAAAAAAAAAAAAAAAAAAAAAAAAAAAAAAAAAAAAAAAAAAAAAAAAAAAAAAAAAAAAAAAAAAAAAAAAAAAAAAAAAAAAAAAAAGGGGGGGGGGGGGGGGGATATTTAGATGGAAAAGGGGAAAAAAAAATAAACAACTGAAGATATAATTGCTGAGCAGCTTTGACTGCCAGGAGCTGGAATCAGAGTCGGTGTCAGCCTCCCCCTGAGTGAGGACTGGGCTCGGTTTGGGGCATTTTTCCGGGGATTTTGCTGCGTGTCCGGGCTGCTGGAGCCGCGGGCTGTCTGCCTGCTCACTCTGCTCGGTGAGCAGAGATTTTTGGGGCAGTTTTTTTTTTTTTTGGCAGCTGTCCCCGCAGGAGTGGCACTGTGCCCCTCGGTGTCCCCGGGGCGTGGGCAGAGCCGGGAGCGGGATTACCGAGCGTGACCAGCCAGCCCGCACATGACAAAGCCTTTGTGTAATTAATATGCAGGGAAAAATGCTCCCTGGACGGCTGCTAAAGCGATTTAAATCATGCACATAAAAAATGTAATCACAAATTTAGCATGGTGGACATTGTAGTCACACTGTGCTTGATTGCATAGAAGGTTCCAAGTGTGTTTTAAATGTCCTTTAAGATTGAGATTAGGACTTGTACTTACAAGATGCATATTAATCTAAAACTCAACATTTTTCAGTGTGGGATCACAGTAGGAGAACATTATGGGCAATAGAGGTTCATTCTAATCCCAGTAGGTAATTACACTTTGAAATAATATTCTTTAATTAAATCTTGTTTGCAGTTGATTGATTTAAACACTAAATCTAAAAACCTAAATTTGAGTTTTTATCAATTTTTGATGCTTATTGCACAGAACTTGGGCTTTAATTGATGTTTCTGAAGTTTCTAAAGCTCTTGTCCACCG
Source organism: Sitta europaea (assembly GCA_013400255.1). Classification (NCBI taxonomy): domain Eukaryota; kingdom Metazoa; phylum Chordata; class Aves; order Passeriformes; family Sittidae; genus Sitta; species Sitta europaea. Next base: position 28,976 of record VXBS01000273.1, read on the forward strand.
TATCCTGGATGAATTTATTGTAATTACCAGCGTCATTCTCTGGCACCGCAGACGACTCTCCCTGGAACCTCGATAATTTTAAATCCTTTAAGGCGTAAAAGAGCTGGCTGCACGTCCGTGGGGTCGGAGCCGCGGCTCGGGGCTGCTGCCCCCCGAAAATGTGAAATCCCCAAAGGCGCGGTGGTGGCAGCAGGGGCTGCCCGGGGTCTGCAGAGGGGATTCTGCTGTCCCCACGCCCACCGTAGGTCCCGCAGGGGGGTGGCACCGGTGGCGTTTTGGGGACGGTGTCGCAGGGGGCCGGAGGGCGCAGCCGAGGTTGTGCCCCCCAGCCACGGGCAGGGACCCCTTGCTGTGGCCCAGGGTGGCCCAAGCCCCTCCGGGGGCAGGTCCAGGTGGCCCGCTTGGGGCAGGGGGTGGGTTCCTTGCCAGCCCAGAGCCGCCCCAGGCTCTGGAATCCCGCGATCCTGATCCCAGCAGCGCTGCGCGCTCCCCAGCCCGGCCAGAGCAGCTCAGCCCCAGCTCGGGGGTCCCAGCCCCGGGCAGGGGGGCAGCCCCCGGGGCAGCAGTTCATCAGCGATGTGGTTAATCGGGGGTCAAATGTGAGAGCAGGGAGCAGCCTGGCACCCCAGGGGATCCCCGCGGATGGGAACCCCCCCTCGGCCCCTGCCAAGGTCCAGCTCCCAGGTGGGAACGTTCCAGAGCCTCAAGAGCCCCCGCAAGGGCGGGGCTGGGATGGGGCAGGGGCAGCCCCTTCCCCCCGGGGGTCTCACGGGGAAATCGGGCTCTGACAGGAGGGGCACGGGACCCCGCATTGAGGGACCCCGGAAAAGAAGGACCCTAAAACAGAGGGATCCTGGCACAGGGACACCCCAAACCTGAGGGACCCCAAAACAGAGGGATCCTGGCACAGGGACACCCCAAACCTGAGGGACCCCAAAACAGAGGGATCCTGGCACAGGGGGACCCCAGAACTGAGGAACCCAGAACAGAGGGACCCCAGAACTGAGGAACCCAGAACAGAGGGATCCTGGCACAGGGGGACCCCAGAACTGAGGAACCCAGAACAGAGGGATCCTGGCACAGAGGCACCCTGGCAGACGGGCACCCCAGAAGAGAGGGACCCCAAAACTGAGGGACCCTGGCATAAAGAGACCCTGGCAGAGGGGGACCCCGGCACAGAGTGACCCCAGCACAGTGACCCTGGCACTGGGGGTGCCTGGCACAGGGTCCCTGGCTCTGGGGGTCCCCAGCACAGTGTCCCTGGCTCCGGGGGTCCCTGCCCCAGTGTCCCTGGCTCTGGGGGTCCCCAGCACAGGGGTCCCTGCCCCAGTGCCCCTGGCCCGGGCTCTCCCCCCTGGCTCCCAGCACCGCTCCAGCGGTGCCGAGCTGGGCGCTCCCGCCCGTCGCTGCCAAATCACCCCACGAAACTTGGACTGCTCCTGCACAGCCCTGACCTTTCCCAGCGTGCGGAATCCCACCCGCAGCCCCCCAGGCCGGAGCAGGAAGGGGCTGGCGCTGCGGGTGCCCCTGCTCCGGCAGGACATCATGGACGTGTCGTACAGCAAATTAAATTCATGATGCTGTGTGTTTAATGCCAGAAAATCCACGTCCCGCCGCAGCCGCATTTGTCACATCCGAGGTAAAAAAAAAAACCAACAAACTACTGGGTGGAATGTTTTATTAAGATGACTTCGCCGTGGTGAGAAATGATTAAGTCACTCTAAGAGCAAAGTAAGAGCACGGGACCTCATTCATTGTAACACTAATATTAATCACACAAATAATATAAGTGTCTTACAGTAATCCACATTCCCTTAAAATATACATTATATATCCTGGGGGCAAACAGCAGCACGAGGAACTTGGAATAAATCCCTCAAGCCATAGTGGCCAGCGGAAAGCCATTTATATTCTGACAGATTAATGTATATTTTGTTATGCGTAACAAATGAAAATATTTACAGCGCTATCAGAGAGAGCTCAAGAAAAATTAAGTCACACTAATCAATACATTTCAAGCATGAATTCAAATCCTTTCCAAACCCTGCAATGCCCTCCAAAAATTACCACCAAATGAACAGGGGTGTTTCTGTCAGTTTAGCTGTGGGCACTCATTACTGTTGTGTTCGATCCTAAAATTTTTACCTAAATTCAGAACTCTGACCATGGGCAAGCACTGACCAGAGGCCAAAATTGGGGAAATCAGCTGAGGTTTGGAACTGAACTGCTTGGAACTGACCTACCTGGAGGTCAGCAGGGAATTAACCAGCAAGAGTCATCGGGATTATGAAATTTTAAAATAAAATGGAATTAGAGTTTCAAAGCATGGAGAAGGGAGGAAAGGGCAGAGGAGCAGGGGAACAGGGGCAGAGCAGAGGGAACGGCCCCAGGCTGGGGAGCTCGGGGTGGGCAGCAGGAGAGGGGGTCCAGCTCCATCCCTGGAGCTCTCTGCCCCTGCCAGGCAGCCCCCGGGCCCCGGGGCAGATATTTGGATATTTGGACATTTGGATATTGCTGCGGTTCTGGCAGTGCTGGCAGTGTGCTCCCAGGGAGCCCTGCCACGCTCCCCTCTCGTGTCTAAGGCAGGAGAGAGCATTATCACTTCCAACACCACTAAAAATTGACTTTCCTTCTCCTTAACCTATTCATCCCCATCTCCTCCTCCCATTATTCGCAGGCAATTTTGTAAGATGACTATTATGCAAATGCTACAATAAAAATCTTATTTTCTGCTCCCTTTTCAGAGCCCTGCTCTGTTTACCTCCATTCTCTCTCCCTGATGGAGTTCTCCGACAAAAAGGAGAGAATAAATGTGTCCATTATTGACCCAGGTCTGAGGAAACTCAGCGGGAGGTCAACAACTGCAAAACAATTTACAGATCCCTTCCCACCCCGTCTGCCAGGCAGGGCGGGAGAATTCCCAAAGCTCCAGGATTCCCGGCTCACTTTTCCTCCTGAGCAAGTTCTGCCATTCCCTCCTGTGGGAACCCAGGAGNTGCCCCAGGGGAGGGCAGAGTGCCTGGGGCTGCCCTGCTGGACAGACCTGGGCAGCCCAGACAGAAAATATCTGAGAGAAGGAACAATAAAACAACCTTGAGAGCATCAGCTGAAGACTCCTGACTCCTTCTTCCACAGATGGGTTTGGAGACAGCAGAATTTTATCCATCTCGGAGTCATCCTGACCAAAGCAACCCCCGAGACCCTCCGGGGCTCCCCCTGGGTTTCCTCAGCATCCTCTGAGCTCTGCTAAGCCTCGCCCAAATTAAACTCAGCCTTTGTGCCTTTGAGCTCCTCCCCAGCCGAGGATCGGTGCCCCCACCCTGCGAGGCAGCAGAAATCCGAGTGCAGTCCAGCTCTGGGAATTTTTCCATGGATTTCCAGGTGCTGCCCTGCCCAGGAGTGGCTGCTGCTCCACGGAGCCGTCACGCGTGGCTGTGCTCTGGAAAAGGCAGAAATATCCCAGGGAGCTCTACCTGTACTGCAGCCAAATGATAATTACAGCTAATTGCTATAGCTTAGGATGCGTTAATTAATGTAAATGAATGCATTAGCTGGTTTTAAACTGCACTTTGTTCAAACTTATACCCAGCCTAAGGAGTATTTGGCTGGAGCTGATGGTTCTGAGGTGGCGGGGCGGGTCCAGACCCTTCCCCAGCCTCCCCTGCAAACAAAGGCGCTTTGGGCTGGGTTTGGGTTGGGTTTGGGTTTGATTTGCGTTCCCTGCTGCTCCTCTCCTTTGGGTTTGGGTTTGGGTTTGGGTTTGGGTTTGGGTTGGGTTGCATTCCCTGCTGCTCCTCTCCTTTGGGCTGGGTTTGGGTTTGGGTTGGGGTTGGGTTTGGGTTTGATTTGCGTTCCCTGCTGCTCCTCTCCTTTGGGTTTGGGTTTGGGTTGCGTTCCCTGCTGCTCCTCTCCCCAGCTGCGCTGGGTTTCCATCACCCCCAGAGCGGGGCACGGCGCTGGGCGGGACCCCCGGCAGGGGCTGTGGGGTCCTGCCCCAACCCAGCCCAAAAGGCAGCAGCGGGGCAGGAGGGATCCGTGAGGAGCAGAGATCTGAGAGCGGGAGACACAAAGGACGGGCAGAGACCGGAGCACCGAGGCTGCCCGGGATTGTTTGCCCTACAGGCACGGCAACCTTCCCTGGGATAAAGGCGAGTTGGCACTGTCCCCACTCGGAGCACTCTGCCTCGGGAAGGTCAGACCTGGCAGGACTGTTGACGCTGGCCTTGCGGGTGTCTCATTTCCACAGTTCGGGGGAGGTGACCCCGCTCCAGGGGCAGCTCTGCTCGCCCTGCCCGAACCCTGCACCCTCCGCAGCACCGGGTCTGCCCAGAGCTTGGGCTCGGGGCTCCTGGACTCCTCCCCGACTCCGAAATTACGAAATTCTGGCCCTGAAATTCCGCTCCACAAAGATCCCAAGGCAGACAGTCGGTGATAGCATCACCATCACTCCCTTCTCCTCTGCAAGGCTCGGCAATTCCCATTCCATAACGTTTGGGATTTGGGTGGGGTGGGTGNTTTTTTGTTGGGTTTTTATTTCGGGGGGTGGTGTTTATTTATCTATCTATCTATCTAATCTATCTATCTATCTATCTATCTATCTATCTATCTATCTATCTATCTATTTATTTATTAATTTTTGTTTGCAGCCCAGAGCTGGTGGTTCACACGTAAAGAATTCAGGACCGCTGCTAAACCTGCTCTACTTCCCCTCTGTTTTCAGCCCTCCACCCTCCCAGGATCAGCCCCTGAGTGCCAGGGGAGGACGGGGAATCCCGATGGGGGATCCCGATGGGAATCCCGATGGGGGATCCCGATGGGGGATCCCGATGGGAATGCCGATGGAGGATCCCGATGGGAATGCCGATGGAGGATCCCGATGGGAATGCCGATGGGAATGCCGATGGGGGATCCCGATGGGAATGCTGATGGGGGATCCCGATGGAGGAGCCCGATGGGAATGCCGATGGGGAATGGCGATGGGGGATCCCGAGGGGAATGCCGATGGGGGATCCCGATGGGGGATCCCGATGGGAATGCCGATGGAGGATCCCGATGGGAATGCCGATGGAGGATCCCGATGGGAATGCCGATGGGAATGCCGATGGGGGATCCCGATGGGAATGCCGATGGCCCCGGGCCGCGCTGCCCGCTCGGGGGGTTCCTGGCAGACAGGAGCGGGGTCCCCCTGCCCGCGGCATCCCTGCCCTCGGGTGGGACCCAGGGAACGGATCCCGCTGCCAGAGGGCGGGGCTGGATATTGGGATAGCGGGGTTTGGGGTATTGGGATAGTGGGATGTTCGTAGTATTGGGATATTGGAGTATTGGGATAGTGGGATATTGGGGTGCTGGGATATTGTGGTATAGGGATGTTGGGGTATAGGGATATTGGGATAGTGGGGTATTGGGATATTGGGGGATTGGGATATTGGGGTATTGGGATATTGTGATATTGGGATATTGAAGTATTGGGATAGTGGGGTATTGGGGTAGTGGGGTATTGGAATATTGGAGTATTTGAGGTATTGGGATATTGGGATATTCAGATATAGGGGTATTGAGGTATTGGAGTATTTGGATATTGGGGTATTGGGATAGTGGGGTACTGGGATATTGGGATAGTGGGATATTGGGGTATTGGAATTTTGTGATAGTGGGAGATTGAGATGTTGAGGTATTGTGATAGTGGGATATTGGGGTGTTGGGATAGTGGGATATTGGGGTATTGGGATTGTGGGATTGAGGGATATTGGGGTGTTGGGGTGTTGGGATAGTGGGGTATTGGGATATTGGAGTATTGGAGTGTTTGGGGTTTTGGGATGTTGGGATATTCAGATATTCGGATATTGGGATATTGAGGTATTGGAGTATTTGGATATTTGGATATTGCGGTATTGGGTTATTGGAATATCGGGCAGGAATTCCTGGCCGGGCTGGAATTCCCCGAGCAGCTGGGGCTGCCCCTGGGCCCCTGGCAGTGCCAGGGCCGGGAGCCCCCGGTCGGTGGGAGCGCTCCCTGCCCTGGGAGCCGGGATGGGATCTGCGCTCCCTGGGCGCCCCGAGCCGCGGGGGTGCCCGTGGGGAGCCGGTTTAGGGACACAAAACTGCATTTTCCCTGTGCACGCCTTCCCGGCGCTCGCGAGCAGCCCATTATTCCGCCATTAATCACCTCTCTCAATTAATTGTTCTGAAATGACCCAGGCTTTAGCAGTCGCGCTGCAATTGAAAAGCTCACTTCTTTTTGGAAAGGTAAAGTTACAGGCAGTGCTAATTTGAGGGCGCCGAGCCATTAAGCCGCTGTTTGGAATCTCAATTACTCTGCGGAAGGATAATTACAAATAAAACAAACTTGTGATCCCACATCAGTGAGAACACTTCTTCCCTGCTTTATGGAATATACAAGCAGTTTTTCATCCACTGGATTTAATTTCCACATGAAAAATTGACCTTAACAGTATGAAGTATGGCTACAAGTAAAAACTGTGTTTTCATTGAAGAGAATAAATGCATTTGCTGAACGCTGGCTGTTACAGCTAATTGATTTATTGGCTCTCCATATAGTGCACTATTGTCTTTGCACTCATGGGACAGGGAAGCTCTTGAGAACAGAACTAAATTCTGCCACAGCAGCCTGACAGCTGAAGAGGGTTGGGTTCTGTTTTTTTAACACCAAGTGCAAGTGTCTCGGAGCTGGAAGGGATCTGCCCCGGACTGGCACAAACTGCCTGGACTCGTGGCTCCCTGGATGATTTTTTAAAATCCCATAATGTTACTGGGAAGCTGACAGCACTGGGAGCAGGTCATTTTCTTTTAATTGGGTTGTTTTTACTGGGAAACGTTTTATGTTCAAGCAAAATGCAAAATACCACCGAAAGAAAAGAGAGAGAGGAAATTCCCTTATTTTATTTTCCTTCAGGGCCAAAGCAGTCCAAAAATTCAGCAGGAAATAAAGGCCCTGCAAAAGTATTTCTCCCTGAAAACGAAAACAATTTTAAAATTCATGAAATAGCCAAATATTTGTTATTATCCCTTGCTTTTAGGTTTTATGCAAATGAGTGCCCATAAGATGAGAGCGAGTGCTTGGTAGCAGGTGGGAGCAAACTCACATAATCATACCAATAAAAAAGCCCTGAGGAAAAACAAACCAAAATGAAAAATCAATACAGGATGTTGTTCTCCAGATATACTATTAAAATATAGCATTCCACAGCTGCACTGCTGTCCTAAATAACGGATGAGCCTCTGGCTGGCAGGAAAGCTGAGATAAAACCCCCCCTGAGCCTGGGGAGCCCACGGGGGGAAGCCCAGCCTGGGGGTGGCCGTGGCTTCTGCAAGGAAAGGTCCCCAGATGGGCAGGACCCAAAGCTGGGCTCTCCCACTCAAAGCTCCCCCGTGCCACTGGATTTTACAGCACCCATGAAAAACACCCCAAAGTTCCCTGAGATCTCCCATCTGCTGCAAAAGTGAAAAGCCAGAGCAGGAATCTGGCAAGAAATGGGATTATATTCCATATTTCTGCAAGGATCCTCCTGTTCCAGCAGCCAGCCACTTGGCTGGAGATTGTATTTTTCTCTTCTTTATTTTTCTCTGAGTTTGGTTCTTAATGCTAGCTGCAAGCACAAATGGTGCTGAGCATAAATTCCCTGGATTAAGCAGGAGAATCCTTCAGGAGATGGAGGAACACCTTTCCCAGGTGAGCACAGGCTTCTCCCTCAGCCAGGTGAGAAACCACCCCCTCAGTTATTGCAGGGGAGGCTGAAAGCCATCACCAGCTCTTTATTAAGAGAAAAAATAAAAATGTGAACATATTTATCACCTCTCCCTGTGAGCAAATCGCTACAAAACCCAAAAATTGCCTGAATTTCTGAATTTTCTTGGCTTGCAATGCTCTGCTGTCCTGCTGCTGGCTCCAAAGTGTTCTCCAAAGTTCCTGCAGGGGCAGGGGCAGAGAGGAGAGGGAGGGGCCCAGAGGGCAACCCCAGCCTGAAGGAGTCGCGTTTTACAGGCAAGAAGGGAGTTCAGAAACTCAGAGACAGAAAATGGTNGGATTGTGGGATTGAGGGATATTGGGGTGTTGGGGTGTTGGGATAGTGGGGTATTGGGATATTGGAGTATTGGAGTGTTTGGGGTTTTGGGATGTTGGGATATTCAGATATTCGGATATTGGGATATTGAGGTATTGGAGTATTTGGATATTTGGATATTGCGGTATTGGGTTATTGGAATATCGGGCAGGAATTCCTGGCCGGGCTGGAATTCCCCGAGCAGCTGGGGCTGCCCCTGGGCCCCTGGCAGTGCCAGGGCCGGGAGCCCCCGGTCGGTGGGAGCGCTCCCTGCCCTGGGAGCCGGGATGGGATCTGCGCTCCCTGGGCGCCCCGAGCCGCGGGGGTGCCCGTGGGGAGCCGGTTTAGGGACACAAAACTGCATTTTCCCTGTGCACGCCTTCCCGGCGCTCGCGAGCAGCCCATTATTCCGCCATTAATCACCTCTCTCAATTAATTGTTCTGAAATGACCCAGGCTTTAGCAGTCGCGCTGCAATTGAAAAGCTCACTTCTTTTTGGAAAGGTAAAGTTACAGGCAGTGCTAATTTGAGGGCGCCGAGCCATTAAGCCGCTGTTTGGAATCTCAATTACTCTGCGGAAGGATAATTACAAATAAAACAAACTTGTGATCCCACATCAGTGAGAACACTTCTTCCCTGCTTTATGGAATATACAAGCAGTTTTTCATCCACTGGATTTAATTTCCACATGAAAAATTGACCTTAACAGTATGAAGTATGGCTACAAGTAAAAACTGTGTTTTCATTGAAGAGAATAAATGCATTTGCTGAACGCTGGCTGTTACAGCTAATTGATTTATTGGCTCTCCATATAGTGCACTATTGTCTTTGCACTCATGGGACAGGGAAGCTCTTGAGAACAGAACTAAATTCTGCCACAGCAGCCTGACAGCTGAAGAGGGTTGGGTTCTGTTTTTTTAACACCAAGTGCAAGTGTCTCGGAGCTGGAAGGGATCTGCCCCGGACTGGCACAAACTGCCTGGACTCGTGGCTCCCTGGATGATTTTTTAAAATCCCATAATGTTACTGGGAAGCTGACAGCACTGGGAGCAGGTCATTTTCTTTTAATTGGGTTGTTTTTACTGGGAAACGTTTTATGTTCAAGCAAAATGCAAAATACCACCGAAAGAAAAGAGAGAGAGGAAATTCCCTTATTTTATTTTCCTTCAGGGCCAAAGCAGTCCAAAAATTCAGCAGGAAATAAAGGCCCTGCAAAAGTATTTCTCCCTGAAAACGAAAACAATTTTAAAATTCATGAAATAGCCAAATATTTGTTATTATCCCTTGCTTTTAGGTTTTATGCAAATGAGTGCCCATAAGATGAGAGCGAGTGCTTGGTAGCAGGTGGGAGCAAACTCACATAATCATACCAATAAAAAAGCCCTGAGGAAAAACAAACCAAAATGAAAAATCAATACAGGATGTTGTTCTCCAGATATACTATTAAAATATAGCATTCCACAGCTGCACTGCTGTCCTAAATAACGGATGAGCCTCTGGCTGGCAGGAAAGCTGAGATAAAACCCCCCCTGAGCCTGGGGAGCCCACGGGGGGAAGCCCAGCCTGGGGGTGGCCGTGGCTTCTGCAAGGAAAGGTCCCCAGATGGGCAGGACCCAAAGCTGGGCTCTCCCACTCAAAGCTCCCCCGTGCCACTGGATTTTACAGCACCCATGAAAAACACCCCAAAGTTCCCTGAGATCTCCCATCTGCTGCAAAAGTGAAAAGCCAGAGCAGGAATCTGGCAAGAAATGGGATTATATTCCATATTTCTGCAAGGATCCTCCTGTTCCAGCAGCCAGCCACTTGGCTGGAGATTGTATTTTTCTCTTCTTTATTTTTCTCTGAGTTTGGTTCTTAATGCTAGCTGCAAGCACAAATGGTGCTGAGCATAAATTCCCTGGATTAAGCAGGAGAATCCTTCAGGAGATGGAGGAACACCTTTCCCAGGTGAGCACAGGCTTCTCCCTCAGCCAGGTGAGAAACCACCCCCTCAGTTATTGCAGGGGAGGCTGAAAGCCATCACCAGCTCTTTATTAAGAGAAAAAATAAAAATGTGAACATATTTATCACCTCTCCCTGTGAGCAAATCGCTACAAAACCCAAAAATTGCCTGAATTTCTGAATTTTCTTGGCTTGCAATGCTCTGCTGTCCTGCTGCTGGCTCCAAAGTGTTCTCCAAAGTTCCTGCAGGGGCAGGGGCAGAGAGGAGAGGGAGGGGCCCAGAGGGCAACCCCAGCCTGAAGGAGTCGCGTTTTACAGGCAAGAAGGGAGTTCAGAAACTCAGAGACAGAAAATGGTGACTGCAATCACAACAGCAGAGGGGCTGGAATTGCATCCAGGGATTAAATTGGGCGTTTAAAAATGGGAGAAGGGGAAGGTTGGGAGGCCCTTTAACACAACCTTCTTTGAGAATTCGAGCAGCTTTGGATCACTTTGTGCTGGCACAGCCAGAGCATCCTGAGAGCCCTCTACAGAGCCCACATCCCCCAGCCCCAGAGCTCCCCTGCACAATTCCACCTTGGGCACGGAGCTGCAGGGACTGGGATGTGCCTGGTGAGGACCAACCCCAAATTCCCTGAGCTGCCCAATCCCATGGATCCCATCCCANGTCCCGTTCCTGACCCATCTCTTCCCTCGTTTGATGGGATCACTGGAGCCAGCCTGGTTTGGGTGGGAAGGNTCCCATGGATCCCATCCCATGGGTCCCATCCCATCCCATCCATCCCATCCCATCCCATCCCATCCCATCCCATCCCATCCATCCCATCCCATAGCCACCCCCCTGTGGGCTCACCTGGATTATCAAATTAATAAAATCAATCACATCAATGTGTTTCCAGGCCGGCTC
>VXBS01000273.1:52152-62260 GCA_013400255.1 Sitta europaea
TGGCAGTGATGGGACAGGGGTGGCAGTGCCGGGACAGGGGTGGCAGTGCCAGGACAGGGGTGGCAGTGCCGGGACAGGGATGGCAGTGATGGGACAGGGGTGGCAGTGCCAGGACAGGGATGGCAGTGCCAGGACAGGGATGGCAGTGCCGGGACAGGGAGCAGGGCAGGATCAGAGCTCAGGGCACTCAGGAACCACTGCAGGAGCCCCAGCAGAGCCTGGCAGTGATGGGACAGGGATGGCAGTGCCGGGACAGGGAGCAGGGCAGGATCAGAGCTCAGGGCACTCAGGATCACTGCAGGAACTCCAGCAGAGCCTCCCCAGTTCCATCCCAGCTCGGGGCACTGCCTGCTGGGGTGCCCACCCTGCAGGGCACAGGCTGGGTGTGTTTTCCAGCCCTTGATGTGCTGCAGGGCTGCAGGAGGCTGTGCTCTGTCTCAGGCTGCAATTGCTCTGGGAGACACAGCACTGCCTTTGTGCTCCCCTCTGCCATGAGAGCCGAGCAGCAAATCAATACATTTTATCCCTGGAATGTACATAAGTCTTCTTAAGTCGTGATCCATTTTAAGTAACGTGTGGAGGGGCATTAGGCAATTAGAGCTGGCTGAGGAACTGAGCATATTTATACATTTTAACGCCTGTCTTTTCATCTTGAGCTTGGATGAAGCAGTAAGACCTAAAAATCAAACAGTGGATGAGTTTAGATGATCGGGTATTTAATTTAAGATCTCCATCTTAGCATTAGAAAACCTTCCAAATGAAGTGTCTGTGTTTTAAAAATTGGCCATGGCCAGTAGCTGCTAAGTCTGATGTGTAATCTCTGCTTGGCTCTGCACAGAAAGCACTGATTGAAATTCAAGTACATGCTCAGGGCTCGTTAATGGCTATTTTTGCCTCATTAATACAACAAACATCGCTGATATGAAAGGTGCTGTTCTCTTACACTGATACAACTGCAAGAGGTCAGGAATAACTTTTCATGCTCTCTAGTTCTTTATCCAACATGCCAGTGGCAGGGGAGTGGAGAGCAAGGAGGAGGAGGAGGGAGGATTTATCGACAAATGCTGCATCAGTGAGCTCACCACTGCCCAGCCCGGCCTCCCTGGGTGGCCACATCCCAACACAAGAGGCTGAAAATTCCCAGCAGGTCCTGAGCAGCCCCTCAGGAGTGACTGGAGGGGACAGAGCTGCAGGGGGAGAGGCACGAGTTTAACCTGCTCAGCTCCTTCCAAAGAGGGTGAAGAGTTAACTCGGCCACAGTTTAAAAATCCCAGACTGGTTTGGGTTGGAGGCACCTTGAATCCCCCCTAATTCCACCCCAGCCGTGGCAGGGACACCTCCACTGTCCCAGGGTGCTCCAAAGCCCTTCCAGCCTGGCCTGGGGCTCTCCAGGGCTCTCCAGCTTCCCAAAAGGGAGCAGAAGCTCTGCTGGTGGGACCCCCATGAGGGGGAGCAGGAGATGAGCCCGGGCAGGTTGGGCTGAGCCTCCCATCTCTGTTTGACTGCTCCCTTCCATCAGGACACCCCCACAACCCCAGAGAGCTCCTGCAGCTGCACCAGAGCCCGGGGACCCTGGAACAAGTGAAGCCCCAGGGCAGCCCTGTGTGCTGCTCAGAGCCCCCCACCCAGAGTGCCCGGGCCGGGAATGCAGCCACCAGCCCAATTCCGTGGGAAAACGCTCCCCTCCCTCCTAATTCCCCAAAACCCCCTTTGCTTGTCTCCTCCTCGACGTTAACCTGCTCTCCTGTCAGAGGTGAGCCCTTCTCCCAGCAGCAGGAGGCTCAGGAACACAGCAGTGCCACAGGTTTGGGGTGCAGCACCCCCAGCTCCCGACCTCATTCCAGGATTCACAAAGACAAATTGAAACCAGCCCGAGGGGGACCGGGGGGAAACTTCAATGCCTTGCTTTCAAATTTCCCTGCACATAAAAATGCATGTGAAGCTGAGGAGCTGGGAGGCCCTGGGTGTATCCCCTGAGCATGGTTCAGAGCCCCCAACATCCTGCTCTGCTTTTATAAATTAGAAATCTTGTCGTCTGATCAGAGAGACCAAGAAAATTGTGGCAAACTTTATCTGCTAAGTGAACCTTAATAACCTCAACTTTAACTTCAAGAAAATTACACTTGGAAACATTTCATAGTCTTGCAGGTTGCAGGAGACATAAAATTCTTTCTTTTCTCCCACCTCTCCAGGAGTTATTAACCCTCCCCACAGAGCCTTGGAGACCTCCAGCAAATTGTCCCTTCCCACAAATCACATGGAATTGTGGTGCCAAGGGCTCCTCTGGCTCTGGCAGCACATTTGCAGTAAAAGCTACACCCAGACTCAGATTAAAACCTCCACGGTGCCTTGAAAGGAGGCAAAGGAAATAAAAATTTTAAAAAATCCCAGCCTTTGAAATAAGGCTGTCTGTAAGCACGAGCCCAGAACGTGGCACAGCTGGGAGCTCCCAGGGAGGCAGCAACAGGGAAAAGGCAGAGCCAGGGCTCCCCTTTGTCAGAGGAGCTCCAGGAGACCCACAGGGCTTTGGGAAGCAGAGAATAGAATATAATCTCAGAATTATTCAGGTTGGAAAAGTCCTGCAGGAGCCTGGAACCCAACCTGTGACCCAACACCACGATGGCCCCTGACAACACACAGCAAAATGAGATGGTTCAGGGGTGTGGAAATGTGTAATTCAAGGGAAAATGTATTATTCAAAGAGCATGCAAACACTGTCATTATTGTTATTGTTATTATTATCATTATTATTATTATTGTTATTATTATTAGTTTTATTATTGATATCCTGTGGATTTGTGGGTGTGATCCCACCCTGGGTTTTACACCTGGCTTGCCAATGCTGCTGCTCTGTACCTGTAAAAACCCAGCCCCAAAAAAACCAACCCAAACCTACAGGGGGATGGCCCTGAAAATAAAAGAGCAGAAAACAGAACTAAACCTCTGGTTGTGCCACTGAGTTTGAGCCAAAACTCTGCCTGGTCTGGTGACCTGGCATGGCTCAGAGGCTCTCACAGGCACTGGAGAGGCTTTGGAGGTGTGAGCAGAGTGTTAAACAACGGGGTAATTGTTTGGTTTAAAGAGGATTGCCCTCCCACAAGCTCTGGGAACCCCCCAGCCAGGGAGCCATGCCCAGCCAAAAACCCAAACCAGATTCCTGGAAACACTCACTGGGGGGATCTTCAGGAAAACCTCCTCAGGAGGTTTATTGGAAAACCAAATCCAAAACGGCCTGGTAAGACACTCTTTAAATTGTGGAGGAAAAACACAAACTCATTGAACTTTGCACGTGAGGCTGAGACAGCTGCAGGGTGTTTGTCACACAGCAGAGCAGAGCCCCTCCTCAGGGAAAATCCCACCTGGACACAGCCCTGTGCCATTCCTGGGGAAAATCCCACCTGGACACAGCCCTGTGCCATTCCTGGGGAATATCCCACCCTGGACACAGCACTGTGCCCATCCTGGGGAATATCCCACCCTGGACACAGCCCTGTGCCCTCCTCAGGGAAAATCCCACCTGGACACAGCCCTGTGCCATTCCTGGGGAATATCCCACCCTGGACACAGCCCTGTGCCCTCCTCAGGGAAAATCCCACCTGGACACAGCCCTGTGCCATTCCTGGGGAATATCCCACCCTGGACACAGCCCTGTGCCCTCCTCAGGGAAAATCCCACCTGGACACAGCCCTGTGCCATTCCTGGGGAATATCCCACCCTGGACACAGCCCTGTGCCCTCCTCAGGGAAAATCCCACCTGGACACAGCCCTGTGCCATTCCTGGGGAATATCCCACCCTGGACACAGCCCTGTGCCCTCCTCAGGGAAAATCCCACCTGGACACAGCCCTGTGCCATTCCTGGGGAATATCCCACCCTGGACACAGCCCTGTGCCCTCCTCAGGGAAAATCCCACCTGGACACAGCCCTGTGCCATTCCTGGGGAATATCCCACCCTGGACACAGCCCTGTGCCCTCCTCAGGGAAAATCCCACCTGGACACAGCCCTGTGCCATTCCTGGGGAATATCCCACCCTGGACACAGCCCTGTGCCCTCCTCAGGGAAAATCCCACCTGGACACAGCCCTGTGCCATTCCTGGGGAATATCCCACCCTGGACACAGCCCTGTGCCCATCCTGGGGAAAATCCCACCCTGGATACAGCAATATTCCATTCCCAGGGAATATCCTGGCCACTCCAAGCCTGGCAGCCCTGTGCCAGGATGTCCAGAGCTTCACCTGGCAGTGCCAGAGCCAAATCCACCCAGGAGGTACCAAACATCTGAGTTGCACTGAATCTGTGTCAGCCTTGAGCAAAGGAATTGGAGAACCCACACAGCCAGGCCAGACTGTCAGCAGGAAACACCCAATGAAGGACTTAATTCTGTTTAAAGTGTCTGAATTTGAAAAAAAGCCAATTTAAAAAAAAAAAAATAATTCAGAAAGCAATGCAGTGGTGGCTTCAGGAAACTCGTGTTTTGAGCAGGGGGCCGGGCAGGGCAGGCTCCAGAAGTTCCTCCTGTAGGGGCTGCTCCTGCCAGCCCAGCAGCAGCCCCTGTGTCTCCCCATCCCAAGGGACACTCGGGGTGCTGCGCCAGGGATGTCCTGCTCTGCAGAGCCCAGGACAGGGAATTTTCTCCCGGGAACACGGCTCCAAGTGCCCGGCACAAAGCCTGGGAGGTGTGTGCAGAAGGGAGCAGCTTCGATCGGCACAAAGCTGCTGCAGGGGCCGCGGCTGAGCGGGGCCGTTATTAAAAGAGGGATCAAAGCAGGCTGCAATTACGCCCGGCTAATCCTCGGAAAACAGGGCGGTATTCCTTCATTATTTGCACGGGGGTGAGAAGAACAACCCAACAGGACAAATTAAAACTTCCCCCTTCAGATGGCACCCCGATTGTGATGCAGATTTGCAGGCAGCCCAGCCGGCCAAAAGGAGCCCCCCAGCACGGGTCCCCCTCCAGCCCGACAGCGCCGCGAAATTAATTACGGGTTTATTTGATTTATTTGGCCGCGCGGGGCTCCGAGCAGCCACGAGTGCTGCGAGTCTGAGATGCCTCTGCTGAAAAGGGTGAGCCATACATCACGGGAATTTCTGGAGGCGATACCTGGGCACGGGAGGGAGGGCATCCCACGGCCGAGGCGGGGCACAAACTGCTGGTGGAGGCTTTTTTAAATACAACCAGCACGCCTCTAAATGTCACGCTGGGCTTTTAGTTAACTAAGGTGGCAGGTCCTTAAAACCCGGAATTTATGGCGTTGAAATTTTCCAAATGTAAGACCGGAAAAAAAAAGGGGGGGGTGGGGTGGTGAAAAATCTGTCGGCTTTTATTTATTCCCTGTATAAATATAGGCAATTTAGTCCTTCCCCCAAATAGGGGCAGATTAGATGAGTTAGACAGCAGTCAATTCATTTTGCATAGGAATGGCTCATTAAAAAAAAGAGAGCCCCCCATTTGTAAGAGGCGCCGGTTGGGCCGAGCACAAAATGGATTTTCGGTGTCACTCAGAGCCGGCAGGACTAATGAGGGAGGAGAGGCTGTGGAGGGGGCAAAGCTCCACCAAACCAGCCAGACAGAGGGGGCCCTCATTATGCATGTGTCTCAGGAGCTTTCTTTAATATTTTAATAAATAACAACATCAGCCCAACAAGAAATTAATGAATAGTATCATTAATAATGAGCTAGAGTCTCGTAGTGATAGGACAGATATTAAATTGAACCACAGTGGTGCTATCTCCAGAGACTTGGGAATTTTCCAGCGGCAAACAAGGCCACTGAATGAAGCAGCCATCGCTCTGTGCCAACAGCTTTTACAACAGGTTGGGAGTAATAAAAGAGGATTTTCTGCACGATAAAGTTAAGCCTTAGAAAATCTGCTGGTGTAGATCGGTGTGAAAAGTACTGCCAAACGTGATCCTTAATTAAACTTTAATTAAGATAAAGCTCTTTCCCTTAAAAAGGGGGGCGGGGAGGGGGAGGCAGCAGCAAAAAGAGTGTCAGCTCTTTTCCTACCAGTTTCTGATCTGAAATAATTCTATATTAAATCACAGAAAACTGTGTTCAAATAAGTTAAATCCACGAAACCCCGGAAATTCAGAGTGGGGGATGCAATGCCGTGCACAGCCCAGCCTTGTGCCAATTTATCCACGGATAAAATGATTCGCAGATCGTTAGGAGCCCACGGGGCAGGAGCCCAGTCACGACTGGGAGCGGTGGTGGGAACGTTCCCATCTCCGAGCTTGGGCCCACAGAACCCCCCAAATGTTCAGGATTTTGTGTTCCACAGCACAGAGGGTATGCCACCCTCCTGAGGAGCAGGCACAGAACATCTGCACTCCCCCAGCCAGGCCCAGACCCTCTGCAGGCTCCCCACGGGCACTGGGGGGCTGAGGAACACGGAGCACTTTCAGGACCAGCACTCCCATTTCCAGGCAGATTCCCAACACAGGGACCCCAAAAAACCATTCCCTGAGCTCAGACCCTGCCTGTGCCTGGCAGCTGCACCAGGCTGGGAGAGGAGCAGGGGAATTTTGCACCCGGAATCGCTGTGCAGGGGCATTGCCCAGCCCCACAGCAGGGGAGGAACAGAACCTGCCCAGAGCTCCAGGGGCAGGGAAGGAACAGAACCTCCCCAGAGCTCCAGGGGCACTGCAGGGAATGAACAGAACATCCCCAGAGCTCCAGGGGCATTGCCCAGGAGCAGGGAAGGAACAGAACCTCTCCAGAGCTCCAGGGGCAGGGAAGGAACAGAACCTCCCCAGAGCTCCAGGGGCAAGGAAGGAACAGAACCTCCCCAGAGCTCCTGGGGCACTGCAGGGAATGAACAGAACCTCTCCAACAGCTCCAGGGGAAGGGAACGAACAGAACCTCCCCAGAGCTCCAGGGGCAGGGAATGAACAGAACCTCCCCAGCGGTCCCAGGGCAGGGAATGAACAGAACCTCTCCAACAGCTCCAGGGGCAGGGAATGAACAGAACCTCCCCAGAGCTCCAGGGGCAGGGAATGAACAGAACCTGCCCAGAGGTCCAGGGGCATTGCAGGGAATGAACAGAACATCCCCAGCAGGTCCAGGGGCACTGCAGGGAACAAACAGAACCTCCCCAGAGGTCCAGGGGCACTGCAGGGAATGAACAGAACCTCTCCAGAGGACCAGGGGCAGCCCCACTCCCCTCTGGAGCTCCAAGCAGCTCCTCCCCGAGCACCCAGCGCCAGGTCCGTGGCTGCCACTTGGTTTCTTCACGAGGTAATTAACGTGAGCTCACCAAAACAGCGACTCAGAGTCAGATTTATTCTCCTGCTCATGTTTTGAACTTTTCAGGCTGGACCAGCTGGCTGGTACCTGTTCCAATTTAATGATGAGTGCAGCGCCTGGCAATGTTGGGATGGATTGGGAAGGGAGGGGAGGGAGGGGAGGGGAGGGAGCCCCCTTTTCACCCCTCCACAGAACAGCATTTCCCTGGAGTGCTGGAAAGGCACCCATTTTGTAGGCACTGATCTTTCCGTGTTCGTTTTGCTGTGGATGTAAAGCTGTGGCTGCCCCTGGACCCCGGGCAGCGCCCCAGGGCCTGGAGCACCCGGGACAGGGAGGAGCTGAAGGGAAGGGCTGGGCTGGGCTTTCGAGTCCCTCCTGTCAGCGTTCACAAACTCACAATCACACGGGGATGGTGTGCAGGTGATTTACCGAGAGCCCCCGGGAATTCGGGGCACAGCTCCCCAAATCCGGCTCCGTCCATCTGCTCAGAATGCATTTTTATAGCATTTTATTGTGGTATGTTATAGTGGATATATGTATATATGGGATGTAAATATCACCATATTTACACCATTCTATTGTGGTATATTGTATTGTATATATGGTATATAAATATCACCAGATTTACACCATTCTATTATGATATATTATATTGTATGTATGGTATATAAATATCACCAGATTTACACCATTCTAGTTATGATTCTATAGCTACAGATCTGTTTAAGCAAAACAATTATTGCAATAACTGTGCTTGTGTTGTCCCATGGTGTGAATACGATCCCACCCACAGGAACCCTGGAAACTCTGAATATTGATTCTCGTGACCCCAAAGCAACAAATATTTCACCCAAACAATCATTGCAGCGTTTGGCTTTCTTATCAATTTGCTTAATTGTAACCTCCATAAGCGCAGCTTTGCACGGTGCCCGCAAACAAAGCACAGCGTTCCTGTCCCGGGAGTTTAGGGACATTTTAACCCTTTGCTGACAGGTTTAGGGACACTTTAACCCTTTACTGACAGGTTCAGAAACATTTTAGCCCTTTACTGACAGGTTTAGAGACATTTTAACCCTATCCCAACAGGTTTAGAAATATTTTAACCCTATCCTGTCACTGCCCCCCAAGCCCTCGGGGGTCCTGTGTGACTCTCGGGGTCTGGCACAGCCCTGGCTCCATCTCCCCTCCCCCTGGCCACGGTTGGAGCCGATTCCCTCAGCAGAGCCGCAGGGAACTGCAGCTCCCTGGGGAATTCCGGGTCAGGTGCCCAGGG
This sequence comes from Sitta europaea, assembly GCA_013400255.1. Taxonomy (NCBI): domain Eukaryota; kingdom Metazoa; phylum Chordata; class Aves; order Passeriformes; family Sittidae; genus Sitta; species Sitta europaea. The sequence goes on from VXBS01000273.1 coordinate 60,672, forward strand.
AAGGTCGGGAATCCTCACCCGAGGAATGGCTCCAGGATGAGCCGAGAGGAGAGCACGGCCCCACCCGGGGCAGGAACGCCTGGCCAGCCCAGGCTGCCGCAGCCACGGCTCCTCCTTCACCGTTTCCTTCGTTTTCATTTCCTTCATTTTCATTTCCTTCCCCCTGACTTCCATCATCAAAGGGAAATTTTACTGCTGAAATCTGCTGTTTGCAGCCAGGCATCCGTGCACACAAATTCCTGGTGCTGTGCCTCAAACCCGGCCCAGGTCAGGAAAATCAGGCTGCATACAGAGCATACTGACAGCAAAACAAGTCAAAAGAATAGAGATTTTTTTTATTTCTTTCTCTCTCTTTTTTTTTTTCTTTTCACTGTGTCTCCACTTGAGATGTTTTTATTTTTTTCCATTTCTTTCCTTTCAGTGTCTCTAAGAAAAGTATCTTTAAGGGTCTGTACATGCAGGGGCACTTCACCTCCACAGACTCCCTGCTTTGATAAAAGTTTTTATTTAAGCTTCAGAAAGCGAGTCAAGCCTGGATGACACGGTGCTAATTCTTCTCTAATTCAAAATTTAAACCTGGGTGTTTGACTTCAACCAGGGGTTGAACACACGTGTTGGAGTGAGTGAGATCTGATACAGTCAAAGGCAGAGGAATTCAAGGCTTGGAACATCTATTATTCTCTCAATTAACCAAGATCCTGTGTTCTAGCGACTTTTAATAAATTTAGGGATAAATGAATGGTTGGGGAGCAGCAGAGCAGCCAAGTGCTCTTGCCAGCTGCCCCCCAGGAGAGGCAGCTGTGAGGAGCTGCTCCTGTGCTCTGCACCTCCTCAGCTGGGGTTGGGGGCTCCGTGTCCAGGGCTTTGGGACAACAGCCTTTGCTCTCCTGGACTATTGTCTCCTGGTTTAACGTGTTTAATATTGTCTCCCCAGCGGGTTCTGAGGTTTGTACTGGCTTTATTGGAATTTCTCCTGGTCCATCCCAACCCTGTCCCCCTGCAGGTGCTGCCTGAACCCCCCAGCCCCCAGGGAGGCTCTGGAATGAGACCCTGCAGGACCTGACCCGATCCTGCCCGGGCCCTGGGATCCCCCAGTGCTGCTCTCAGACACCCCAGGGCTCCGTGGGAGGCACCTGCCCAGGTGTGGGGAGCCCCTTGGCTTCTCCTGGTTCTCCTCAGGGTCAGGATGAAAAGTGTGAGACAGGATTTTGGTTCAGACTCTGATGTTTGTTATTCCTTGTCTCAGTCACAGCCCCCACTGACCGTGAGTGCCTCTGCATGCTGAGTTAACGAGAGAGCAGAGTGAAGGCCTCAAGGTCTCTAAGTCTGAACCACCCAATTCTGAGGAGTCAACTAATTTATTTTAACTTTAACCAAATAACCGACCACCCCCGTCCTGCACAGCGGATTTTTCCAACCAATCACCCAAAATCACCCAAACTTGTGAAGGAGAAGGAGAAAGAAGGGGAAGGAGAAGGAGAAGGAGAAGGAGAAGGAGAAGGAGAAGGAGAAGGAGAAGGAGAAGGAGAAGGAGAAGGAGAAGGAGAAGGAGAAGGAGAAGGAGAAGGAGAAGGAGAAGGAGAGGGAGA
>VXBS01000273.1:66689-98985 GCA_013400255.1 Sitta europaea
GGGGACACTGGGCAGGTCTGGGGACACTGGGCAGGGGACACTGGACTGGGCTGGGGGCACTGGTCTGGGGACACTGGGCTGGGGACACTGGGCTGGGGACACTGGGCAGGTCTGGGGACAATGGGCTGGGCTGAGCCCCCCTCCCCCGGGGTGCAGGGGTCCCCATTTTGGGGACAGCAGTTTGGGGGTGGCTCAGGGCTCCTGCTGCTCCTGGGGTTCCTGGCTGTGCCCCTTCCCTGCAGCTCCCCGCTGGCCCTGGGGCCGTTTCCAGAGCCCGGGGCTCTCCAGGAGAGGCTGCAGTGGCCAGGAAAGCAAACCCTGCATGGCAGGTTCTGGCAGGGGTATCCCAGGAGCTTGAAAAACACGAAACAAACCCAATTCCAGGCTGAAGGTGAGTTCTGTGGAGGGGAGAACTCCTGTGTGGAAGTGACAGAGCCTCCCTGGAAGTGCCTCACCCACTGTGCTCCTTTCCTGGGACGCTGGAACTGTGACTGAACACAGGATTACAGATTAATTTGGCTCTAAGCAGCCCCTTCAATATGCTGTAGATCACTGTAATGAAGACATGAATCTCTCACTGCTCCAAAAAGAGCAGCAAGGATTTCAGCCCTGAAACGGGAGCTTCTTGCCTGGTGATTATTTCCACTGCACTCCTGATATCAGAAATAAGCTTTGCAGATTCTGACTTTTAGAAAATGACTCCCTTGAAAGGCTGTTTATGTTTTCCTGTTCTTTCCTAGCAATAAATGCATTGGCTTTGGAGGAAGATCTGTGATGCTATCCAAGTTAAACCTGTAAAAATGGTAAACTCTTATTAATAAACCCCCAAACAGATACATTACAGCACTGCTATAAACACATAAAATACTGTATCTGCATAGAAAAAAACGTACACCTCGAGAAGGGGTGATCTGTCTTCTCTGTTAATTATCTTTATCAGATAAATGTACAATTAGATAAAACAATACCATTATTTTGCCATCATGCAGACAGGAGCAGTGACAATTATTCACTAACATCTGTAAATGCTGGAGGGGGAATATTTCCATCTAATTTGGCAAATGTTTGACAAATCCCGGAAAAAAGAGTTATTTCCTTAAAACATTTTAAAATAAAAATCCTTTGCTTTTTCTAGCAAGGTGTTGGCAAACACCCACTCAGTCTGAGCACTTAGAAGGGTGCTGCAAATGGATAAAGATCCTGGACACCCCACAAACTCTGGGGTCCCAGATCCCACTAAAAACATCCCAGCAGGCTGTTCCCATCTGTGGGATGCTGCAAATGGATAAAGATCCTGGACACCCCACAAACTCTGGGGTCCCAGATCCCATTAAGCCAGCCCAGCCCAGCAGGCTGTTCCCACCCATGGGTCAAACGCTCCCAGTTCTGTCCCAAAACCTGGAATAACCCCAGGACTTTGCAGTCCTGTGGGGTCTTTCCCTGCAGAGTGCTTTATGGCTGCTGAGCAGTTCCCAGCCCAGGGGTCCCAGGGGCACAGGGGCACAGGGGGCACAGGGGGCAGAGCCCCCAGGCCATCTCTGGGTTTGTCTCCAGGGACAAAGGCAGGCTTGGGCTGTGACAGGACAGCCCCCAGCCCCTGCTGCAGAGCTGTGGGGGGAGCAGCCCGGGCTCAGGGCAGTCCCTGGGTGCTGGGAGCTCTGCTGCTCCGGGCAGCTGCCCTGGGGCAGGGGGGCTGTCAGGACCCCACTGAAGTCAGGCACTCTTCGAGGACTGAGGGACTCGCTGCTCTTTATTTCTGCTTAATCAGGAATCTCCAAATATCATCATCCCGCTGAGCCCGGGTGAGTGGGACAGGCTGGGCCGGGAGGAATTCCCAGGTGAGGAATTCTCAGGCTGGGCCGGGAGGAATTCCCAGGTGAGGAATTCTCAGGCTGGGCCGGGAGGAATTCCCAGGTGAGGAATTCTCAGGCTGGGCACAGAGCATCCCTGGGTGGTGTCTGAGAGACCCTCGGGGCTCTCACCTTCCTTCCAAGGCACCCCCGGGATCTTCCCCTGCCTGGCAGCAGTGCTGGGAGCAGCCCTGCTGCCTCCCGCTGCCCTCCACAGCCCCAGGCTGAATCCAGGATTAACCCTTCTCCCCCCAGGAGGGTTTGAAGGGCACTCTCACCTGCCAGCCCAGCAGCAGTCCCTGGCCATCCCCCCGGTTTAACACAGCGATGCTCTCCTGAGGATTTGCCCGACTTAAGCCCCTAAAGGCTCTCCCTGACCCTTCCGAGGTGTTTAAAGGCTGCCTTTCAAGCACACCTCACGCTTTGCCAGGAGGTGCTGGGTGTGTGGGAGCAGCTCCCTGGGGTCCGGCTGTGTTTTTAGCACTGCCGAGAGGAAGCCCAAGGGAAATGTGGGCAGGGGGCAAGGGAGGCTGAGGCAGCTGATTGCCCTGTGCTGCAAGCTCGGGAAGAGCTGCAAGCCCCGGCACAGGGCAGGGCTGGAGGGGTTTAAAATCGCAGTGCAAGGGCCCTTGGGAATGGGGTAGTGCTGGCCTTGGCAGTGGGGGCTGGACTCGAGGATTTCCAGGGTTTTCCCAGCCCAAACCATTCCAGGAATTTACGATTTCCCCTCACACCCCAATACCATGGGAAAGTTCAGCACAAGTTTTACCCCGGGTGGAGGAGCCCGAAGTCACACCAGAGCAAAAGTGAGAGCAAAATCTCGAGAGTTTTTTCTGCTTTTTGGAGTCATGCTGGAGGATTTGATCCATTCCTACCCGACCCCCCAACTTCTGGGGTTCACAACAGATCCTGCCTTGAAGTTTCCCTGGATGAGGAGTTTCCCAAGGAACAGAGCCACTTCTCCCAAATTTCCTGGGGTTCGTGTCAGACCCTGCTTTGAAAAGCTTCCCTGGATGAGGAGTTTCCCAAGGAGCAGAGCCTCCCCTCCCGTAACCCACCCCTGCTGCAGGAGGGGCTGTCCAGCCCGGCTGCAAGAATGCAAACCTAGCGCAGACAGGACTCAAAGCAAGCCCGGAGAGCCAGAGCACTCTTTCTTTCCGGCATTATTTACGGGTTTCCACCCCTCCTCAGGCTCCCTCTGAGTCCCTGCAGTGTCCCTGGCTCTGGAAGTGGCCCCAGCCCCGATCTGGAGCTGCCAGGGCAGCAGGGATGCCCCGAGCTGTCACTCCCGGGAGCTGTCACCCCCGCAGCCTCCCGAGGCATCCGGGCAGGCATTCATCTCCCAACACGTCTGGTTTAAACAATGAAGTTGTAAACACGGGGAACTACATCTAAGATAGTAGGTTTGCCTAATCAGAGGCATTTTTCTCTTGTAAAACTCTCTATTAAAGCCACTTTGCTTTGTTAACTTTCATGGCATGTATCCTCACTATAGCCTTCAACACCTGAAAAATTAGTGGAAGAATTTGACTGATTATAGAGGCTGTTTTCCTTGTTCCACTGCTTCTTCTAAAAGGGATACTCAGCAGAACTTGCCTTTTTTTTTTTTTTCATTTTGTGCTGTCTGCATGAGTAATTACCTCCCTGATTTCTGAGATGCAATTGAGTAGCTTCCACATTAGAAAAATCCCAAGATTGATAGAGCCATCTCTCCTAAAGGATTAGTTTGCTGCTGTAATTCCACTGAGTAGGTCATTCAAATAGCAAAATGCTCCCGAGTCTAATTCCTCCTGGTTTCCAAGCCAGGTGTTGATACCTGTCCCGGACAGGGCTCTGCCTTTGGGGGGCACAGGGGCTCCAGCGGGGCTGGGGCAGCAGGAGGGGCTTTGTGCTGCCAGGGGGGGTCAGCTCAGGGGCTGCTGGTGCCCGGGGAAGCCCCAGAAAGGATGCTGGCTGTGCAGAGATGTTGGGAAATTCGGGGGATCCGCGAGGGATCTGACGCAGGATTGAAGGGCACGTTGGTTGGGACAGCTTTGGGGTGGCTTTGGGGTGCCAGGGGAGTCCCCCAAGAGCCCAGCACGGCCGTGGAGGAGAGGATTATCCCAGGGAAGAGAATTTAAATCATTTTTAAAGCTCCACCCCGGCCCGTGTGCGTTCCCAGGCTCCCCCAGGGGATTTTTCCAAAGCACCAGAAATCGTTCCCCGAGTTCTGCCCTCCCCAAAGCCCCTGCTTTCTTACCAAATATTTATGGAGCAGGCTCTCCCATTTATTGGGGATATTCTGGGAAAGGCTTGGAGAGCGCCCTTTTGTCAGAACCCCTCTTCCAAATATTTGAGTAATGAGAGCAGAGCTCTGGAGGGAGGCAGGAATCCCTCTGAACAGCACAGGTGTAACCGGGAGGGCGCAGAGAGCAGCTGGGGTTGTGATAATTGTGAAAATGCCATTTTATCAGGGAAAAATCACCGACCTCCTCTGCCACCCTGCTAGACTAAAAATAAATGTATTAACTCAAACCAACTCCTTAACAAAAACAAGCACATTTTAAAAAACCCCCAACATTCTGAACAACCTTTTTTTTTCCCCAATTAAAATACTAAAAGCATGGTAATCTCTGAAGTTCACCAAGATGCATCTTGTGTTAATTCTAGAGGGGGGGATAAGCCTACAAAACACAAATAACAAGAAACTTTGTTCTGTAAAGTAAATAAACGTTTTACTTGCCCAGAACCAGCCCAGGGTGTACCTGGGCTGGCACAAAGCCCCTTTCCCTGCCCAGGAGAGGCTCAGCCCTCCCCAGCAGCGGGGGCTGTGGAAGTTCATTTGAAAGGCAGCAGTGAAGCCTGGCTGCGCTCTGACGGCGGCTCCACTGAAATGCAAAGGCGGGGGCTGGCACGGCGCTCCCCAGACAGCGCACAGATGCTGCAATTCCTCCTCGCCGGCAGCTGCACGGGGCCCCGCAGCACGGCTACCCTGTAGCTAAACATCTGGAGGAGGCTGGGCAGGAGAATAATAAACACCTCCAAATTCCACCAGGCACAGCCCAGAGAGTGATTTACGGCGGGGGAAAGGGGTGGGGGGGCCAAACGAGGAGCCGAACCTCGGGCAGCCCTCGAGGAGGAATGCACTGGGTGTCGGGGGGGCACGTCCTGCCTCTGAGCCCCCCTGTCAGGGCAGCAATCCGGGCTGGGCACTTTGGGGTTCACCGCTTCTGCCTCGGGAGCTGCCAGTTAAAAAGGAAAGTGCTGCAAGCTCGGGTGGAGCACCACGGCCACAGCCCACACCAGAGCATCGCCAGAGTCCTGCTTTTTCCTTTGGCTGAACATCGCCAGAGTCCTGTCCTTCCCAGCCCCTTTCTTTGGCTGAACATCACCAGAGTCCTGCTTTTTCCAGCCACATTTCCTTTGGCTGGACATCACCACATTCCTGTTCTTCCCAGCACCTTTCCTTTTGCCTGAACATCATCACATTCCTGCTCTTTCCTGTCCTTTCCTTTGGCTGAACATCACCAGAGTCCTGTCCTTCCCAGCCCCTTTCTTTGGCTGAACATCACCAGATTCCTGCTCTTTCCTGTTCTTTCTTTTGCCTGAACATCACCAGATTCCTGTCCTTTCCTTTGGCTGAACATCACCAGATTCCTGCTCTTTCCCATTCTTTCCTTTGGCTGAACATCACCAGATTCCTGCTTTTTCCTGTTCTTTCCTTTGGCTGAACACCACCAGATTCCTGCTCTTCCCAGCCCCTTTTTTGGGCAAATATTCCTGAAGTTACAGTGTTCCTCACAAGTTCCTCTGCTCTGCTCCTGTCCTGTCACAGCCAGGGCATCCCCGAGTGGTTTGGGTCCAAAGGGACCTGAAATCCCATCCTGTGCTGCTCTGGGCACCCACATTTCCACCCACATTTCCACCCACATTTCCACCCCAGGATCACAGGGAGGAATTCAGAATTTGCTTTGCAGAAAAATCAAGATCTGCAATAGCAGCGTGACCTGTGGGGCTGGGGAGTGGCTGGAAGCACAGTGTAAATAACTTTTATTTATTATTTTTAATTTTTAAAAAAATAATTTAAAAAAATATTTTATTTATTGTAAATAAACGTTAAAGCCCTCTCTTCCCTGACTGTGTCTCCCTGGGCCATCAGTCACCTTGTCAGGGCAGTGACAGGAGGGGCTGAACCCATTGCATTTCACCAGAGAACCCAAAATTGGTGCTTGATGAAGGGCAGGGAAGTGTTCCCAGCAGTGGAGATGAGGCAGGGACAGCAGGAAGAGTCTACAAGATGCTTGTTTGCTAAACAGAAACCCTGCTATTTATAGAGGGTCCTTCGAGAAACCTAATTTTTTTTTTTTCCTCTGAATTAAGGAAAAAAATCTTTTTAAAATGACTAATTGGGTAAAATTCTCCGGGGTGCCTTTATCAAGAGCTGTGCTCGTGGGGTGCTGTTAAGGTGGCACCACACCCTGCTCTGCTCCTTTGGGGGAACATTCCAGGCTGAATGGAATGTGCCACACACAGTGCCAACGCTCTCCCAGTGATTCACCTCTAAGAAATCAAAAGAATCCTTCGTTCTGCTTTGGTAATTTTGCCAGGGCAAAGTGTGGGATTTCCTAAAGGCCAAAGGACACCCTGGGAGCAGGGGAGCAGGAGCTCCAGAGGCCAGGGGGAATTCTGCCTGGGAGCAGGAACACAGCATTTACTCCAAAAGGACAGTGGGAATTCTGCTTGGGAGCAGGAACACAGAATTTACTCCACAAGGGCAGAGGGAATTCTCTCTGGGAGCAGGAACACAGAATTTACTCCAGAGGGAATTCTCTCTGGACAGCAGGAGCACAGAATTTACTCCAGAGGGACAGAGGGAATTCTGCCTGGGAGCAGGAGCACAGCATTTACTCCACAAGGACAGTGGGAATTCTCTCTGGGAGCAGGAATACAGAATTTACTCCAAAAGGAGAGACAGAATTCTCTCTGGGCAGCAGGAGCACAGCATTTACTCCAGGACAGTGGGAATTCTGCCTGGGCAGCAGGAGCACAGCATTTATTCCAGAGGGAATTCTCTCTGGGCAGCAGGAGCACAGCATTTACTCCAGAGGCACAGAGGGAATTCTGCCTCATTCCCTGTTGCAGCTCTGCACCCCAAACACCCCAGCGTGCCCAGGACTTAGCCCAGCACCTTCCTAGGCTAAATAAAATTAATCCTGGGGGAGTGTCCTACTAGAAGAACTTTGGGATGTGCTGAGAGGATGCAGGGGCAGGAGGCAGCCCCCAGTAAATGAAATTTCCCCCTGCAATGGCCGTGCAGGACCGGCTGTCTCAGCACCTCAGCCCCGACACGGCTGCTGGGGAGAGACTGGCAAGGGCAGGGAGGCATCGCTGGGAACGAGGGAGAAAAAAGAGATGAAATCAGAAAACCTCTCTATCAATCTGCCAAGCTGTCAGAGACGCTTGTTCTGAAACAATTCCTCTCATTTCCANCCCATCCTGTGCTGCTCTGGGCACCCACATTTCCACCCACATTTCCACCCACATTTCCACCCCAGGATCACAGGGAGGAATTCAGAATTTGCTTTGCAGAAAAATCAAGATCTGCAATAGCAGCGTGACCTGTGGGGCTGGGGAGTGGCTGGAAGCACAGTGTAAATAACTTTTATTTATTATTTTTAATTTTTAAAAAAATAATTTAAAAAAATATTTTATTTATTGTAAATAAACGTTAAAGCCCTCTCTTCCCTGACTGTGTCTCCCTGGGCCATCAGTCACCTTGTCAGGGCAGTGACAGGAGGGGCTGAACCCATTGCATTTCACCAGAGAACCCAAAATTGGTGCTTGATGAAGGGCAGGGAAGTGTTCCCAGCAGTGGAGATGAGGCAGGGACAGCAGGAAGAGTCTACAAGATGCTTGTTTGCTAAACAGAAACCCTGCTATTTATAGAGGGTCCTTCGAGAAACCTAATTTTTTTTTTTTCCTCTGAATTAAGGAAAAAAATCTTTTTAAAATGACTAATTGGGTAAAATTCTCCGGGGTGCCTTTATCAAGAGCTGTGCTCGTGGGGTGCTGTTAAGGTGGCACCACACCCTGCTCTGCTCCTTTGGGGGAACATTCCAGGCTGAATGGAATGTGCCACACACAGTGCCAACGCTCTCCCAGTGATTCACCTCTAAGAAATCAAAAGAATCCTTCGTTCTGCTTTGGTAATTTTGCCAGGGCAAAGTGTGGGATTTCCTAAAGGCCAAAGGACACCCTGGGAGCAGGGGAGCAGGAGCTCCAGAGGCCAGGGGGAATTCTGCCTGGGAGCAGGAACACAGCATTTACTCCAAAAGGACAGTGGGAATTCTGCTTGGGAGCAGGAACACAGAATTTACTCCACAAGGGCAGAGGGAATTCTCTCTGGGAGCAGGAACACAGAATTTACTCCAGAGGGAATTCTCTCTGGACAGCAGGAGCACAGAATTTACTCCAGAGGGACAGAGGGAATTCTGCCTGGGAGCAGGAGCACAGCATTTACTCCACAAGGACAGTGGGAATTCTCTCTGGGAGCAGGAATACAGAATTTACTCCAAAAGGAGAGACAGAATTCTCTCTGGGCAGCAGGAGCACAGCATTTATTCCAGAGGGAATTCTCTCTGGGCAGCAGGAGCACAGCATTTACTCCAGGACAGTGGGAATTCTGCCTGGGCAGCAGGAGCACAGCATTTATTCCAGAGGGAATTCTCTCTGGGCAGCAGGAGCACAGCATTTACTCCAGAGGCACAGAGGGAATTCTGCCTCATTCCCTGTTGCAGCTCTGCACCCCAAACACCCCAGCGTGCCCAGGACTTAGCCCAGCACCTTCCTAGGCTAAATAAAATTAATCCTGGGGGAGTGTCCTACTAGAAGAACTTTGGGATGTGCTGAGAGGATGCAGGGGCAGGAGGCAGCCCCCAGTAAATGAAATTTCCCCCTGCAATGGCCGTGCAGGACCGGCTGTCTCAGCACCTCAGCCCCGACACGGCTGCTGGGGAGAGACTGGCAAGGGCAGGGAGGCATCGCTGGGAACGAGGGAGAAAAAAGAGATGAAATCAGAAAACCTCTCTATCAATCTGCCAAGCTGTCAGAGACGCTTGTTCTGAAACAATTCCTCTCATTTCCAATAAATTATGTCAGGAGTGGATAAAAGGCATAGACAGTGAGTCTGCAGACAGCCGCCTGCTCTCCCGAGCCGCGTTCAAACCATCGGGGGTAAATCTGCCCCGAGTCCCCCTGGCAGCCAGGCTGGGCACTGCTCCAGGGGGGGCTCCCAGCCCCCAGCCCCTGCCTCCCAGCCCAGAACGGCCTGAGGGTCCCTGCAAACTGGGAGCACTGGTGCGGAGGCAGCGCCTGCCAGGGCAGGGGCTGAGCGCCAGGGGAAACCCAGCAGCTCTCCTGTGAACAGCTCACAGCACACCCAACAAAACAGAAAAATGGCATTATTCGGAAATCAAAGAAATTAAGGAAAAATCTATCAATCACCTGAGCTTAAAGCTGTCGATACGAGCAGCTGGGTATTCAGCAGCCAATCCTCAGAGCACGCTGGGTGCTGAGCAGGTGGCAGAGGCTGCCTGGGGAGGCTGGGGACAGCAGAGCTGGTGGCTCCAGGCCACAGGGACAGGGGCACGGCAACCACGGCATTTGAAACACTTCCCTGGGTGTTCCTCAGGAGAAAACCCACCCTGGTGCCCCAACAATGATGGGCACCCCCAGGACAAAGGGTCCTGAGCTGCCCATCGGTGTCTGGCTCGGATGGAGCCCCAGGGACTGCCCTGATCTGCTCCCCAAAGCCAGAAGGGGCCAACGTGAACCCAAACCTGGTGGAGGAGCAGTCCTGGGGCTCTCAGCCTCCCCCAGACTGGGATCTCCCCCTCGGCTGTGGTGACAAAGGATGCTCCTCGTTTTTAAAGTTATTTCTGTGTTTATACAGCCCTGTGTGAAGCTGGACCTTTTCAGAAGGCTAAGGGCTGTTCCTCCCTCCAACAGTGTTCCTGGGAATGCTTTCTGCTCCTCATCCTTCCCAGCCCTGTTCTTGCCTCTTTATTTGGTGGTAGCTTTGGACAGGAAGACTCCTGGCACACGAGTGAGTGCCCAGCACCATAAATATTGTACATAAATGAATTTGTACTCTCTCCCCTTCCTTGTTCCATTTCAAAATTATGCTCCCTCAGGATACCTTGGCCCTCCTTTATTTGGATTTTTAATCCTTGGATTGTCATCTCCTTGCAGCTTTCAATCTTCTGCAATTCAGTCATTTCATTTTTCATTTCCCAAATTCAAGTGAGCACTAAAGTGCACCTGAGCACAGGAGGAGTTCCCCCAGCCCATCTCCAGCCTCCTCTGGCCACCTGGAGCAGGGAAGAGTTCCCAACACTGCCAGGACTGAACCAGTGCTCCAACCTCCCCTGCCCCTCGTCTGAGAGTCACCCAAAACACGACAGGAAAACACCAGGGAATCACACGAGGGTCAATGATCTGCCAAAACAGACCTCGGAGATGATTACAATAAAATTTAAACCTGTCACATTTGGTTGAGCAAAATCTTTCCAAACACCAACCATCACTGTCCTTAGGAAGAGTATCTGGTGTTTATTTATTTATTATCCCATCACCTACAGAAAACAACTAACTTTTGATAATTCCAACTCTCTCCACCCAGCTTTGGAGCACTGTTCCACTCCTTGGCTCCAGGGTGTGCTTTGGGATGGGGCTGGAAGGGAATTCCCCCTCCACTGCTCACAGGCCCCCCGAGCACCTCAGAGGCACCTCTGGGCCCCCAAACCTCCGGGGGGTGGGATGGGGACTGGCACTGCTCCCTGTCCCTCCTCATCCTCACCGAGGCAATGCCAGGGGTGCTCCCGCCCTCTGGGCACCATCCCCCTTTCCATCACCACCCAAAACTGCCGGCTGGGCAGCAGAGGGCTGCGAACTGGGACCGGGCGGGTTCTGCAGGAGGAGGAAGAGGAGGAGTGAGCAGGGACAGAGCACGGGCACGGCTGGGCACAGGGGAGCATCCCCAGGAGCAGGAGTGAGCAGCACAGAGCACAGAACACGGCCGGGCTCCCTGGGCACAGGGGAGCACCCCCAGGAGCAGGAGCGGAGCCCAGGGCCCGCTGGATGAGCCCGCTGCGGGACGAAGCACACCCGCAGCCCCGGGATGCTGTTTACCAGGAACCATGGCAACTTCCAAGGCCATTAGCTGCAATCACAGCAGCTCCAGCACCTGACTGAAGGCTTGGATGTGTGATATTTAGTCTGACCTATAGAAATATCTCTGGAGCAACCTGCGTGCATAAGTGTCACATCAAATGTTTGTCATACAAGGGATGTGACACCGGGCACCTGACGGAGCCGCGCCGCAGCCGAGGGGGATGTGCCCCTTTAAAAGGCTCCTAATATTGCTCTGAGGCACCACAGAGCCCAGCTGGCGACAGTGGCCAGGCAGCGTGTGACAAACAGGTCCCCTGTGTCCCCCACCGCCACTCCAGTCCTCCCAGTTACCATTTTCAGCCCTTGGATTGCAGGCGGTGCTGTCGCCGCGCTGGCCCAGGACTCCCCAAAAACGCCGCCCAAAGCACGGTGCCACCCCCGGGGAGCTGAGCACGGGGACAGGGCTGGGGATGGGCTCAGAGACAGAGCTCCTGGAGCTGTGGGCAGCTCCGGGGGGCTGCGGCAGGGCTGGGGGCGCAGCACCAGCCCCTGTGCCCCGGGTGGGCTCGGGGAGATGCTGCTGCTGCTCCTTGATCCCCAAACCCTGAGAGCCCCCAGCTCTGCTCCTCCAGTGAACCCCAAACCCCTGAGAGCCCCCAGCTCTGCTCCTTGATCCCCAAACCCCTGAGATCCCCCAGTTCTGCTCCAGTGAACCCCAAACCCCCAAGAGCCCCCAGCTCTGCTCCTTGATCCCCAAACCCTGAGAGCCCCCAGCTCTGCTGCTGAAGGGGCTGTGGCATCCAAGCTCAGCCTGGGGCCAGCTCTGCTGGGGCAGGGGGTTTAGGAGCCCAGGTGCTCTCCAAACCAGCCCTTCGTGTCCCACAGGTGCCTCCACCTGCAGAGCTGCTCGAGCACCTCCCACACACGGGCTGCAGAACCTCCCACAGGATGCACAGCTGTCTCCTTTTTCCCCTTGCCACAGGAACAGGGTTTGGGGGCTCCATCCCTGGGGTGTGCAGGGAGCACCAGGACGTGGCACTCAGAACTCTGGGCACAGCTGGGACTCCATGGCCTTGGAATGCTTTTCCAGGCTCGGAGATCCTGGGATTCTCTTCCCAGATGAAGCAAAATTGCAGACCCTGTCTTGGCAGGAGAAGGTGGCCTGGCCACTCCTGACCTCCAAATACAGCAATGGGTAAAACCTCCTGCCACAGCTGGGAGAAATAAATCCCCTGCCACAGCTGGGAGAAATAAATCCCCTGCCACAGCTGGGAGAAATAAATCTCCTGCCACAGCTGGGAGAAATGCTGTGGAGCTGTCCATGGAATGGGTGAATTCTGTGCCTTGAGGTCCCTTTGGAGAACTGGGACAGAGACATGCTTGAACTCTTCCATTGCATTTGTGTTTCCTGAAAAAATTCCAGTCTGGGTGCTCAGTGATCACAGGAAGGGTGTTTGAGGCTGTTCTGTTACTGGGCACTGGATCCAAAGGGCATTGAATCCAAAAAAGCCCTGCTAGGATAAATAAAAACATCACCCCGTGCTTCTATAGGGAATCTAAAATATGACACACACAAAAATTTCAACAAATTATTCATTAAAAAAAAATTAAAAAGAGGAAGTTTTGAAGGCTTGGGAAAACCAATCTAAGATTTCATCTTAATCTCAGACATTTCACTCAGCTCTCCTGAAAAATCCTGCCTCTGTCAGGCATTTCACCTCTGCAGCATCTGACCTTTCTTTGGAGTATGTAGATCTTAAAATTAATTCATATTCACCCTCCACGTGGTTTTGTGGGGCTTCTCTCTCCAAAGCAGGATATTTATTGTCACAACAACGTTACAGGGCATTAATTAATGTGGTGCTTTTAGGATTGGTGCTTGGGGACTGGAACAGAAAGTGCCAGCAGAGTGTGAAATCCTGCCCTGGGCGCTCCTTGATACGGGGACAACTTGCACAATGCATATTCATGAACTTGCAGCTCCTCAGGAGTCACCAGGAGCCACAGAACTGGAGCTGGGAGTCCCAGAAACACGGCTTTGAGCAAGAATTTGCTTGGTTTCCACCAACATTTCTGAATGCCAAGCAGTCCATGAATTTGATGCTCTTGCATAAAAGCAGCTGTAGCAGGAGATACTGCAGTGGTTTCCAGGAGTCGCTGGGGCACATTAAAAAAAAATGGACAAAATAGATTAGATTATCTTCTCTAGATAAAAAAAAAAAAAAAAAATTAAAAATATTGGATTTCTGGTGTAGAACTGGAGCAGAGAGGGAAAACAGCAGGGGTCTTCCTGTGGTGTGTGTGAGAAATCCCAGTTTGTTCAGGAATTGTCCACATTTATAACTGCATCACCCAGGAGCCTACACACCCCTCTGCGGGCTGGGCACAGCTCAGGGCCCAGGAGCTTTGCAGCTCTGCAAATCCACAAACTGTCCCGGAGACAGAACCCGAATCTGGAAGGATTTAAAGCACAGAATGACCTGAGGGAGGCAGATTGGTGTTAATGCAGCATTTCCACCCAAAGTCAGCTTGAGAGAACCAAAATATGATCAGCTCCAGTAACAGCAATGAAGTTTAATTCATTTACTTATGAGCTAAATACACTCCGTGTTTTGGTAATATCAGGAATGTTTTACATTTCCTCAGATTTAATGGTTCTTCAAAGCTGGCCCCTAAACACAGAAATGATTATTTTAAATTTATTTGAAATCCAGGACTGTGTGTACCTGGCCAGGTCGGGCAGCCAGGTCAGGTGACATAACCCAGGTATTATCAGAGTTCTGTTTCACAGGTGTTCAGGAATTAAAGTGGGAAATTGCAGGAATGACTCCCAGCCTGGAGACACCGTTCCCTCATTTAATGGTTATTTTTAAAAGTGGCTGAGATTTTCTCTGTAAAAAAATTAATGAACTTTACAAAATGTCACTTTTGCTAACAGAAATTATGGCTCAAATACCTGAATGTGAATATTAAATATTATTAAAAAAAAAAAAAAAGAGAAAAGAAAATTTCATTTAAATAATGTTGAGGTTGTGACACAAGCTGACAAAAGCAGGGAAATGCAAAGTCACAGCTGACACTGCCCTTAATTCACTGACTTTGACTTAATTCATTGACTTTGGGCAAGGTCAGGAGGGCAAAAGTCTGACTCCAGTCTGGGTGGCAAGTTTGGAGACTTTGATTTCTCTAACTGGGAATTTATGTCTTAATAAATTTTAAAGATTATTTTAATGCCCTTATTTAGGATGAAATGGTGGCCTAGGAGAGCTGGAGAGGGACTGGGAGAAGGGCAGGAGGGACAGGACACAGGGAGTGGCTGCCACTGCCAGAGGGCAGGGATACTGGGATATTGGGGAATTGGGAAGGAATTCCTGGTTTGGATGGAAACCCCTCAGGTTCAGATGGAAACCTCTCAGATTTGGATGGAGACATCTCAGTTTTGCATGCACACCTCTCAGGTTCGGATGCAAACTCCTCAGTTTGGGATGGAAACTCCTCAGGACTGGATAAAAATCTCTCAGTTTTGGATGCAAACCCCTCAGGGTTGGATGGAAACCTCTCAGGTTCAGATGGAAAGCTCACAGGTTTGGCTGGAAACCCCTCAGTTTGGGATGGAAAGCTCTCAGGTTCAGATGGAAACCCCTCAGGACTGGATGGAAAGATCTCAGTTTTGGGTGGAAATCCCTCAGGTTCAGATGGAAAGCTCTCAGGTTTGGATGGAAAGCTCTCGGGTTTGGATGGAAACCTCCCAAGTCTGGATGGAAACATCTCAGATTTAGATGGAAAGCTCTCAGGTTTGGGATGAAAACCCCTCAGGTTCAGATGGAAACCTCTCAGGGTTTGGCTGGAAAGCTCCCAGGTTTGGCTGGAAATCCCTCAGTTTTGGATGGAAACCCCTCAGGTTCAGATGGAAATCCCTCAGTTTGGGCTGGAAAGCTCTCAGTTTGGGATGGAAACCCCACAGGACTGGATGGAAAGCTCTCAGTTTTGGATGGAAACCCCTCAGGTTCAGATGGAAAGCTCTCAGGTTCTGATGGAAAGCTCTCAGGTTCAGATGGAAACCCGTCAGGTTTGGATGAAAGCTCTCAGCTTGGGATGGAAACCTCTCAGGTTTAGATGCAAACCTCTCAGTTTTGGATGGAAAGCTCCCAGGGTTGGCTGGAAACCCCTCAGGTTCAGATGGAAAGCTCTCAGGTTCTGATGGAAACCCGTCAGGTTTGGATGAAAGCTCTCAGCTTGGGATGGAAACCTCTCAGGTTTAGATGCAAACCTCTCAGTTTTGGATGGAAAGCTCCCAGGGTTGGCTGGAAACCCCTCAGGTTCAGATGGAAATCCCTCAGTTTGGGATGGAAAGCGGGACCTCAGGACACATAATCCCTGTTTGGGATGTAAAGCTCTCAGTTTGGGATGGAAAGCTCTCAGTCTGGGGTGGAAATCCCTCAGTTTGGGATGGAAAGCTCTCAGTCTGGGACGGAAATCCCTCAGTTTGGGATGGATAGCTCTCAGTCTGGGATGGAAATCCCTCAGTTTGGGATGGAAATCCCTCAGTCTGGGCTGGAAACCCCCCAGGGTTGGCTGGAAAGCTCCCAGGTGCTCCTCAGGCAGGGACAGCCTCCTGCACAAGGCAGCTGCTCTGCACACCCTGCTGCAGTGACAGATCAATGCATTGGTGATCACCTCTGCAGGTCACTTCCTAATGCAACAATCAATCAAATTTCCTTCCATTCTTTCAAAATTAAGCAGAAAGAAAAAGAGATTTTAGTTTTCTTTTCTGAGCTTATTTTTAACAGAGGCACTACAGAATTATGATGGTGTCCTTTTGGTAAACCAAAATGTCAGACACATATTATTCTTTTAAACATCTCCTGGCCTTTCTCTGAAAGGTTAAGGTGGTTTAAATAAATTTAGTCAAAGTAAATGACAGCTGAGGAAGAGTATTAGAAAACTATACTTATCAACAACCTCTTTTCCTTAAATTTAAACAAGTCATTTACCAAACTGCAGTTTAAGGAGATCATGACAATATGTGCTGTTCCACTGGAAGATGAAAACAACTTTAAATGGTGAAGAAATGTTGGGTGGGAGAAATTACACACGAGTTAGTGAATGTTAATGCATGGTCTGAAAGTTGCAAACCATGGTTTTTGAAATAATGGGGCAGCAGCCTGGGCTTTCACCTGAGCCCTTAAGTGGGAGTTGTCCTTTTCCTGCTTTTACACGGCAGGGATGGGAGGAACTGAGCTGGAACAGGCAGGGGAAGTGTGGATCAAACCTCACTGCAGGAGTGCCACAGGCTGCCCCAGCCTTGGGCAGGTGCTGCTCAGAGCTGTGGGGTTTAAATGCATTTAGAGATTAGGAAATGAAACTTTGAAAGCGATTCTAACAGCCCTGAGCATCTCGGATGCACGTGTGCAAAAATAGTCCAAGTGGGAAGGAAACCAACCCAAACCTACCAGCCAAATCAGTGGCTCTTCGAGATAGCTCAGCAAGAGATCATTTACTAATTAACACAGATAATTGGGATCTTGAACTCATCACCCAAATAAAGATGATTAAAACACAGCGAATCTCAGGCTCCCAGAATGGTTTGGCTTGGGAGGGACCTCAGGACACATCCCTCCACCCCGTGGTGCTCCAAGCCCTGTCCAGGGTGTAAATACACCTCCCAGGGGTGCCAGTAACCCCCTGATGCCGTTTCCACACCTCAATAACTCATTTTCCCCGTCCCCATCTGCTGAGTGAGCAGGCACTGCTGCAGACACAGAGGCTCCTGACACTGCTGCTGCTCCCTGCTGCACCTGGGCCTGCAGTCCCTCACCCCGAGGGCCAGTGTGGGTCACCCCACTGCTGTGAGTGTTGTCCTTGAACATCAGCTTCTGGTTTGTTTTGGTACAGTGCAGTCAGTTCTCATGAATTGTAGGATAACCAAGGATCATGTTTGCATTCCTTTGTAAAAGATATCACCTGATGGACTGCTCCAGTGCCCAGTGGGGATGGAGAGGTGGGAACTGCTCTGTCCAACCTCTGGGCACTGTCCAGACACTGAGAGATCCGAGGTCAGCAATGAACTGCAGAGTTCTTCTCTTCCTCTCTGCCTGAACCCTGCTGTGTGTTGCTGTGTGTCCCCATCCATGTCACAGTAACATGCAAGATCCCCCTTTCCTGCAACAAATCCCAATTCCAGACCCACTGCACAGCCCTGACCCTGCTGCCCACAGGCACAGGGGGGCACTGGGGTCACTGGTGGGGCCCCAGCCCGAGCACCAGGACCTCTGGCACTGTCCAGAGGAGGAGGAGCTGCCTTACTCCATCCTTTTCCTGGGCTGTTTGCTCCACACCTAACCCAGGCAGGACCAAGAGAAAAACCCCATTTTAGTGTGTGTGTTCACTCATCTACACCCAAGCAAAGACCTCCTGTCCAAAGACTTATTGGACTATTATTTTTCCTTTAATCACCACATAATTACAACCCTCTGCTTAAGCATTTCCCTTCCAGCTCATCAGGAAAGCCACAAAATCCAACTTTCTGCAGTTACACCAGGGCACAGCTCCAAGGAAATCACCACTCTCAGGCCTCGGCGGCAGAAATTCCCTTTTCACTGCTTCGTGGGAGAGGAGGAACCACTCGTGCACTGGCCCAGCACGAGGGCCTTGCAGATTTGTGCCGAGTTTCCATAGAAATGCATTGATTAGAGCCTAATTCCTGTTAATGCTGTGTCCTTGCAGCAGGCTCTGCTTGCTTACACCAGGAGCACCTTCCCTCGCCGCCGCCCTCCGCTTTTGTTCGGCTCAGTAGGTTTCCTAACTGCTGGATTTTATTGAGTTAAATCAAGCTGTCACTTCATCTGCCTGAAGGATGACTCAAATACAACACATAATAATAAAAGAAAAGTAGGATAAAATAATCTTGTCAAGCCAGAAAAACTGATTGCTTGAAGTTGTAGCCTTCAATCAATACACTAATTCCACAATTTATACCTCTTTCAATTGGAGAGGAAAGAAACCCTGATATGGTATTTCTTGGCTCACTGACCAACTTTGACCTTCTATCTATGTGAATGTGGGATTAGCAAGTGCTGCTGCTTAGTGAAATCACCTATGAAAACAGGGAAGCAAATCAGTGCCATTTGAGGCTCAAAGTAACTTTATTAATTCCAGCAGGGCCAGGGGTGTTTATTGCTCAGGGCTCAGCAGAGGGGCTGCTGGGCTGGGGAGGAGGGGGGCAGAGCTCTGGGACAGAGCCACTGCCAGGGGACCCCCAGAGCCACCCCCACTGCCACCTGTGCCAGGGAAATCCCAGGAAAAGCAGCCTGGGGCCGCCTGTGCTGCCCCCAGGTCCCTGGCTGGAGTCAGGTGCACAAAGGCAGCTGATCCAGGCAGCTTTAGAAACCAATTTCTCGAGGAATAATGACCCACTTTGTCATCTGCTTTTTTTTTTTTTTTTTTTCCAGTGGCCAATCATCACAAACCCCTCTTTTATTTGTAAATTGTCGTTAATCTGCATAGCTGTAAAAAAGAACAATCAAACTGTTGGTTTAGAAATCCGGGATGCACTTTGGGCTGTCGGGCTCCTGCTCCGCTTTCAGAATTCCTCCCTTGCAGGCACAGGCCAGGAAATAGGAATTCTTTGTTTGGTGAAGCCTTTCTCCTGCAGCCCGCCACCTGCTTGGCTCAGGGGGTGGCAGGCTATGGGACAGGGCTGGAGGCAGGAGCGCCTGTCCCGTGCCTGGAACGGGAAGCAAAGCGGAGCACGGCTCCCCTCTGCCCGGGGAAAGGGGGGTGCGAGGGACACGAGAGCCCAAGGGATGCCCCCCTCTCCTGTTTTCAGCGATTCACCCGCTGGCCTGAGGAGTAAAAGCTGGAATAAAGGCATGCCCAGCCCGGGCTGACCTCTGGAGCCGCGCGGATCTCCGGGCTGCATCCCAAGCGGCAGCGCAGGGCGATGAAAGCCGGAGCTCCCCGGCAGGAGCTGCCCCGGCCCCTCCCGGGCCGCCCCTGTCCCCGGGGGGGTCAGGAGCAGGCAGGGCGGTGCTGAGCCCCCCGGGGCTCCGGGGGGAGTTCTCACAGGCTGCCCGGGCAGCTGGGGCTGCCCCCGGGTCCCGGGGCCAGGCTGCGCACCGCGGCTGGGAGCAGCCGGGGGTCCCTGCCCCGGCACGGGTGACGCTGGGTGGGCTCTGAGACCCCCGACAGCCCGAACCCTTCCCGGATTTCCTGACTCCAAGTCCCACGGAGCAGCTGGAGACTGACCCCCCTGGGTAAACCCAGCCAGCACAGAGCCTTTAACCCCTGCAGCACCCCCGGGGTGCAGTTAACCCCTGCAGCACCTCTGGGGTGCCTTTAACCCCTGCAGCACCCCTGGGTGCCTTTAACCCCTGCAGCACCCCCGGGGCGCCTTTAACCCCTGCAGCAATTCCCGGGGTGCCTTTAACCCCTGCATCACCCCTGAGCTGCCTTTAACCCCTGCAGCACCTCTGGGGTGCCTTTAACCCCTGCAGCCATTCCCGGGGTGCCTTTAACCCCTGCAGCATCCCCGGGGTGCCTTTAACCCCTGCAGCAATTCCCGGGGTGCAGTTAACCCCTGCAGCACCCCTGAGCTGCCTTTAACCCCTGCAGCACCCCTGGTTGCTGCTGGGCCTCTGCAGCCCCTGGGCAAGGAGCACGAGTCAGATTTCGAGCTCCTTTTAGCAAGACACAACTTTGATTAACCTTTCCTTTACTCCTAGTTTACTTTGCTTAGAGTAGAACCCGCTGCTGGAGATGTTTCCTTTTTTTTTTTCCAGGGAGTGGATGGCGTTTCCCCAGGCACCAGCCCAAGCAGCAGGATCACCTCCGTGGAATATCAGGCAAGCCCCAGCACACGCTGCTGGTGTAGCTGCACTGGCAGCAGCTGGCACCAGGCCCCTGCCCTGCTCCAGGCGAACTCTGAGCTGACCCTCAGCCCCCTCCCCACCCTTTGGGAGGGGAGCAGAGTTAATGATGCAGCGTTAATGGAGAGAAATCAAGCACACGCTTGTGTCAGGTGGTCACCTCACCCTCAGAACATCCTGACTCAGAAACGCTGAATTATTCAAACCTGCCTCTGCTTTAATGTTGGGCATTTACAGGCAGCAAAAAGAGAAAACACCAAGGGAAAACGAAGAAAAACTCAAAAAGAGGAAAAGTTTACTGGGTATCAAAATTCTCCCTTATTGATTATAAGCAATAAACAGAAAGCAAACATTTAAAAATGCTCCAGGTGAGATCTTCGCCTCCCCAGACCCTTTTCACTGCCTAATTTGGATCTTCTCGATCTGAGGTATAAACACCTGCAGGAAAGAAGGGGCTGCACCAAAATACTCCCTGCTTCCCCCTGTGCCTCCTCTTCAAGGGAGGCAGAATAAAAGCAGACATTTGCAGGAGAGCAGGCGCAGCCCCTGAGCCCGCTGATCACATTGTCCCTGGATTTCTGCTGCGGTGAGGGATGGAGCTGCATCTCATGCTGATCCTTTGAAGCTCATGGAGATGAAGGTTAAGAGGCATTTGAAGCTGTTAGTTTGTTTGTGGCCGGGGAGGGAGGTGCGGGGTGCCCTGGATGCTGCAGGCTGAGGGATGGCACCAGCACTCACCTCTTGACATTCAGTCCCTTGGCAGGAACAAAGATTCGAGCCAGGGTCAGCCCGTGCCAGGCCAATTCACTCAGTGTTTTATTGCCCACACCACTGTCCATCTGATTGTTCCCAAACACTTTCTTTTGACAGAAAAGCTGGGATTTCACCTTATTTTCAGCCATCGATTACAGTGCTGTCAGCTGAGCAAATAGTGCGCTGGAAATTGCAGTGGACTTGAGAAAGAAGGGGAAGGAGCTCTCAGAAATGAACGAAAATTGCTGGTGGAATAAGCAAATAAGGGAGAGGGGCTCAGGGGCTGAATAAACAGCTCGTGTGGAGTGTGCACAGAACAGAGGGGCCACAGGAGCCCAGGATCTGGGGTGCTCCAGAAAGGAGAAAGGAGCAGCTGAGCACTCCAGGATTCCCAGGAATCTTTTTATCTGAATATTCAGCTTCTGCTGACCACAACTAAAAAGCAAATGCCTTTATTTTAATGTGTATTCATGATCTAAACCACGGGAGTTTGGCTGTTTTGAAAGACTGCCTGGCCATGGCTCAGCTGTGGCACCTCCACCGTCCCCATCACCCTCGAAACACAAGAGGTGTCAGCTCCAGATCAGCTCCTGGCTCCCTAATCCAGCTCAGGAACACCAAAAACTCCCTGGGCTTTGCAGGAGTGCCAGCACGGGGAGGAGCAGGATGGGGCCAGGGGCTGCTGGGGAGGGAGCTGCCCCCAGCACTGCCCCTGGCAGGGGCTCACGGGACCCTCCACACCTTGGCAGCCACCAGGGTCACACCTTGGTGGCCCCAGGAGCCCCCAGAGCAGGGCAGGGAACCCTCTTGGTGCCTGGCTGTCCTCGTTTTAGGTAACACACAACACGGGCTTCTGTGATTTTTTTCTTTTAAGGTTGTGTAAATGATTCTTTTATTAGGGATGGTTTCCCCTTATATACAGTTTTACCCAGCCCAATGTGATTGGTGAAAGAAAGACAAACCTCTTCACCCACACTGGTCAAACCAGAGGGACAGTGAGAGAAATCCTCTTCTTAGGAGGAGTGAATAACATAAATATCATTAGGAAAATATTTCATGGGGGTTATAACTGTCCTGGGAAAGAACACCAGAAAATAAAACATTAGGTCTGAAACCAGCCCACACCTGTCAGTGCCAGGCACACCTGGCTGCCCTTGGGCCAGCCCAGTGAGCCAGCACAGCCCGGGAGCTGCAGGGAGCTCCGTGCCCAGGCTGCCCTTGGCAGTGTCCCTGGCACTCACCAGGGCTCACCCGAGCCCCAGCTGCTGCTTGCCCTGCCTCAGCTGAACGCTGCCGTGCCTTTAGGCGCTGCCACCCGGGCTTTGGAGCGAGAGGGAGCGGGAGAGCCACAGGGACTCCGCACGGCAGGGCAAATATTTGTTGCACAAGATAAACACACAATTATCTAAAATGTAATCTTAATATGACTTATTAAAACAGATTACATTTTAATGTGCGCTGCAATTTGCACGTCATGCAGCACACTCTGGGTAGGCAGCCTGTTCCCCCGTGCCTCTGCCCTGACAGCCTGCACCTCTGGAGATACAGGGGAGGCGAAGCCCCCGCCGCTATCTCCCTCTAAATGGCTCCATTCGGTGTTGATAGTCAGATACAGCCCTCACCTTTATCCCAGCTTGTTTCTGACCCACTGAGTTCGTGTTAATCACCCCTGTGGGCACCAATAATTTCCCCATATGTGGAATTTGATAAGTTAGAGCACCCACTTCATTTCAAGAAGATTCCAGCTGGCTATCCAGTTATCGCTATGGACAGCTTCAAGCACTTCCATGCTGCTCCTTGTATTCTGAGCTTTATCAAGTGCTTTGCACTTTTTTGTCTTTTATCTCTTAATTGAGACCTGACTGCAAGAAATGCCTATCTCTTAAAGTGTGGTGCATTAAGTATTAACTTGAACTGCTTTGGCTACTTGAGGTATAGAAAAACCTTAAGAAGCCGGGGAAAGGGTGAAAAAAAAAAAAAAATCTCCCCAAATCTCTATTTAGAAAAACTGTGTAAATGCTACAGTGTAATAAAAAAAAAAAAAAAAATCTTTTTCTTCCTTCTTTGCCTCTTCCCACAAGTAAGAGGAAAAATAGAAAAGGAAAGTGTGTATTACTGACAGAAATCAACTCCATCTACTTGTTTGCTTAACTGGAAATGCATTAAAATGCAAAGGGCCTGGAAAAGGAAAGCGTTAGGAAAGGAATGTGTATGAATAAGAAATTATTTCGCAATTAAAGGTGGTAAAGAATTCTTTTCTCACCGAATGATCTGTTCAGTCCATTCAGCTGTCAACAGCAGCAGCTGAATCTCCTCGTGGAGGAGCACAGACACCCTTTGATGGGGAAGAGCTGTGTTTTGATGAAGATCCCTCCCAGAACGGCTCTGAGCACAGAGTGTGGAGTCTGGCAGGGCCAAGACAACGTGGAAGATGCAGGTTCTCTCTTGCTGCCCCTCCTCCTTCCCCACAGATGGGCTCTGCAGCCAGCAGCAGCCCCCAGGGCAGAAGGGTTCTGCTCCCTGTTGGTGCCCAGGACCCAAAACCTGACCTGGGCTGTGCTTTCCATCATTCTCCTGGGAAACAATCTCCCTGAAAAGCTGCTCTCAAAGTGCCTGAAGAACCTCTGCTCGTCTCCCTGGCAGGAGGGGCAGCCAGCTGAGGGTCAGTCTCTTCTCCCAGGGGGCAGGACGAGAGGGGATGGCCTGGAGATGCTGAGGGAGGCCCAGGTGGGCTGTCAGGGAAGGTCCCACCCCTGAGGGAGTGGCTGAGCACTGGCACTGGGCACTGCTGCAGTCAGCATCCCTGGAAATGCTGGGAAAACCAGTGGGCACGTTGTTCCCCAGGTGGGATTCAGCTGAAGGTTGAAGCCTGGAGCTCCTGCAGCCCTGACCAGTCTGTGATGCTCCAAACTGAGCACCTAAGCTCAGAGCACAGCTCTCCTGCTGCAGCAGTCCTGTCCTCTGCAAAATGCAGTGAAAACATTCCAATGTCCTTAAAACCTTTGGTCCAGCACTGGTCCCAAACTTGGTGCCCTGGCACAAATCCTGGGACCCACAGATCCCTCAGGAATTACTGCTTGCTTTTTAAAGCAAAACTAAACGAGGCTTAACTGCTTTTTCTGGCCCAAACCAAATTTCTCAGGAGGAGCAGGCAGTGTCTTTGTGCCAAGGAATTTGCAGCCTGGAGAAGGAGAGGAAAAGCAGGAGTTGCCAGGAGCCCTGAGACCCGGGGAGCCCTGCCCAGTGCAGGTGCCACTGGCAGGGGACAATGCACAACCTCCTCCTGCACTCCAGTTATTGCAGTCATTCCTCTGAACACCAACCAGAAATAATAATCAATCAACTTTTCAAAGAGCCTGGGTGAGTCAGGGTAACCCAAATGTATCCCCAGCCCTGCAGCCACTGGTTTATACAGATTCCACTTTGCTGCCCCAAAAAAGCCACGAGCGAGGCAGGCAAGGCCAGGATGGTGTGGAGAAGGAATTATTAATAAGCCAAAAGGCATTTTTCCTTTCAAAGACAAAGGCAGCAGCAATAATCCCATAGTGAGGGAGAGTATTCTCACCTTCCTGTCTGGGGGGCTTCAGTGAAATCAGAAAAGTAAAGCAAAGGCCCTGAAAATGAAGGGAAAATTACACATAACAGCACTTCAAAAGGGTTAGATGAAGGTACCTGTGGTTCCTGAGGGGCAGAAGGGCCACTCACAGAGTGGGAAATAAAGACAGGAGGGTATTTTGGCTGGTCAGGAGTAAAAGCAGAACAGAACCAAAGCACCAAAGAGGTACAAGGTAGAAACGGAATATAAAGGGAATATTTTTACATGGCTAATGCTGAATAACTGAAATCAAATTCCCCATGCAACAGAACTAGAAAGCATCAAAAAAGAGAATTCACCTGCAAAAAGTCAAACCCTTTGCCACAGCATCAGATATTTAACAGCATCCCCGGATATCGGAAGACTTTTACTAATTGCAAATTCCCACTTTTATCAGAGGTTTAGAACAAAGAAAAATGGTGAGAAACCCATGATCTGTTACTTTTTCCTTTCCAGTTCACAACATTTTTGGGTTAGTTTTGGAGAGACTGTAAACTCAGTACATGAAGTGAGGGAATCCCTGGCACACACTTGTACAAATCCCCCAGTGAATCCCTGGCACACACTTGTACAAATCCCTGAGGGATCCCTGGCACACACTTGTACAAATCCCTGAGGGATCCCTGGCACACACTTGTACAAATCCCCCAGTGAATCCCTGGCACACACTTGTACAAATCCCTTAGAGAATCCCTGGCACACACTTGTACAAATCCATTCATGGATCCCTGGCACACACTTGTACAAATCCCTGCAGGAATCCCTGCCTGGCAGTAGGGACCAAAGCTCTGTATTTTACGAGCCAAGCTGATAGCTGAGGCTGCACAAAACGTAACCCTGCTCTCAGACGAATCCCCCCAGCACCCAGAAGAACAGAAGCCCCGCAGTTCCAGGGATCTCATCCCCCCTGCGTGGCTCAGCCCCCTCAGCAGGCTGGGCTAGCCCCCACCCTCAGAGAAGTGTCTCTGCGTTTGGCACCTTCCCCACGGCCCCCAGGCACTGCACTGCCCAAGCCCCCCGAGCCGTTCGGCTGTGGAGACGCCTGTGTTATTGTCAGATTCAAGAGTTAAATATTCCAGGAGGAATTTGTTCCTGCACGGTGATACATAATGCCTGAAAACCCCCTGCACCAATATTGCTCTCAAATTGGCAGCAAGTGAACAAGGGACATGAAGGATGCTTCAGCACAGTAACCTATCCTTCCTTCTCTCCTGGGAGCCACTTGGCCAGCTTTCATCCTCATAATTATAATAAATTTGACATTTCATAGATAATATTGATTTCTGTATTTTAGCATTTCACCATAGGTGACAGTCTAGCGTCAAGAATGAAATTTCTATTGATCTCCAGCGCATTAATCTCTCATGTGTATGTGATCATTTTTATAAGACCTTTTACTGCACATAAATCAATATTTCATATTTCCAGCTATGCCAGAGGAGATGTCATATTTGTAAACTGTGAGTTGACACCTGCAATTCCTTCCTGTTCAGCTTCAACTGTTCAGTAACAGTCGATTCAGGGTTGGGAAAGGATCAAGCTCCAGAAACAAGCGAGATGAAAAAGAAGAATGTAGAATACAGTAATTAGCTTAATGAACAAAGCAGCGGAGTAAGTGAAATAAAGCTGTGTTTCTTCTGCTTACACTTGCCTCGTGAATACAAACATCTTCAGGGAGGTTTGCTAAGCGACTGATAACGCATTTTAATATGTTTAGAGCACATTATAGTATAAATGTATTAAGGAAATAGAAGCAGTGAGGAAATTAGGCAAACTCCTACATTAACTGCCTTGCTTGATGCACCCTTACATCCATCTGAAATTATCCCTTTCACACACAGCATTACTGGCTATTCTAACTTGGAGATGGTACAACAACTATTTAGTCACCATTTAAACTCTATAATTTAGCAAACAATAATTAGAGTAATAAAATTCTCCTCTTTGAGCTGAAATATGGACTTCCCACAAAACAGCAAATGGTGCCAGGAGAAGAAAAAGAGTAAATCACAACGAGACCTGGATCTCCTCTTTGTAGGGGTTTAAGTGAGTCAGTTCAAAATCACATGCATAAAACATCTTTAAGTAATATAGAATCCATATCTAAATAAATAAAACTGTCCAGCTGCCTCGGGATTTGATAAATTAGTTAAATGAGCAATTACAGTGTGATGTCCAGTGACCCCAAACCCCCTTACAGCATTCAGCATTGAAATAATTTGCTGTGTTAACAGTGACCTCCTCTGCTTTGGGCAGTGTCAGGGTTTGGGGTAGCAGTGGATAATCTGTGATTTGACAAACAGAGTCACCCAAAGCTGCATCCACAATCCACGTGCAGGCACTGACAAAAGCCCTGTGCCAGCTCAGTCCCGGGCTCAAGGACTCTCCCAGCTGATGTGGAACAAACCCTCCCGCCGTCCCTGTGAATCTCAGGGCATTCCCTGGGAATGCAGGCAGGAATTAGGGGGCATTCCCTGGGAATGCAGGCAGGAATCACAGGGCATTCCCTGGGAATGCAGTCAGGAATCACAGGGCATTCCCTGGGAATGCAGTCAGGAATTTCAGGGCATTCCCTGGGAATGCAGTCAGGAATCAGAGGGCATTCCCTGGGAATGCAGTCAGGAATCTCAGGGCATTCCCTGGGAATGTAGTCAGGATCCCATCCGCACAAACAGCCGTAGGGACAAGCACCACAAAGATTTTTGGAGCCACACCCGCATGAGGGGCCCATTCTAGGAAGCTCCTCCGCCCTCCTGCCCGGCTAAAGGTTGATTTTGATTTTGATTTTGATGTTGATTTTGAGGCTCCCATTCCACACTGATTTCCTACAAGCACTATTGACACGTGATTATTTCAAATTCCACGTCTGCTCGCAGCACAGAAATGCTGCTGTAGCCACGGCCTGAAGGCCAGAGCTCTCTGTTTGTCTCCACACACCTGCCCTGAGCAGTGTGCCAGGTGAGCACGGTGACACACCCCCCGCCAAAGGGGCACTGACCCCCCGAGTGACCCCCAGCGGGGCCGGTGCTGGCCGGAGGGGCAGGAGGAGAGAGGTGACCCCAGACACAGCCAGGTGTGGAGCAGCCTGCAGGTGACCCCAGACACAGAGCCAGGTGTGGAGCAGCCTGCAGGTGACCCCAGACACAGCCAGGTGTGGAGCAGCCTGCAGGTGACCCCAGACACAGCCAGGTGTCTGCAGCCTGCAGGGAGCCCTCCCTGCTGACAGCCTCGCCATGTGCAGCAGGAGTGGGGTCCAGGTGTCTGCAGCCCCACGAGAGGCAGCAGTGCAGGGAGGCCATGGCTGTGCAGCAATGCCCAGCAGTGCAGCAATGCCCAGCAGTGCAGCAAGGGCAGCAGTGCAGCAATGCCCAGCAATGCAGCAATGCCCAGCAGTGCAGCAATGCCCAGCAATGCAACAATGCCCAGCAGTGCAGCAAGGGCAGCAGTGCAGCAATGTCCAGCAATGCAGCAATGCACAGCAGTGCAGCAAGGCCACATTGCTCACAGGGCTGGCCCTCACTGAACCACCATGGCCGTGCTGCACTGCTGGGCATTGCTGCACTGCTGGACATTGCTGCACTGCTGCCCTTGCTGCACTGCTGGCCCTCACTGCACTGCTGTGCATTGCTGCACTGCTGGGCATTGCTGCACTGCTGCCCTTGCTGCACTGCTGGGCATTGCTGCACTGCTGGGCATTGCTGCACTGCTAGGCATTGCTACACTGCACTCCTCAGCCCCAGCAGCTGCAGCTGGTGCCGCTGGCTGAAGGAGTTTTCCTTGGGAAAAGCTCTGAGACAGGGAGCAGCTCAGCCAGAGCCATGCCACGTGCTGTGCACAGCCAGGACAGCTGCCCAGAGCAGCTGGGGGTTCCCCAGACCAGCTGGGGGTTCCCCATCCCGGGAAGTGTCCCAGGCCAGGAGCAGCCTGGGATGGTGGAAGCTGTGCCTGCCCACGGCAGGGGTGCTGCTGGACGGGCTTTGGGGTCCCTTCCAGCCCAGACCATGCCGTGATTCCATGGGGAGCCATCCTCTCCATGCAGCTGCTGGTGCCTCCCGTTCATCTGGAGGGGCACAGCAGCCATGGGGGGGACACAGGAGCCATGGTGGGGACACAGCAGCCATGGTGGGGGGCACAGCAGCCATGGAGGGGACAGCAGCCATGGTGGGGACACAGCAGCCATGGTGGGGGGCACAGCAGCCATGGGGGGCGGCACAGCAGCTCCCACCCAACCACATCTGCACATCTCAGACCTGCAGCCGTGGACAATGCACCCCGAGCACAACTGTAATGCAATGAAGTGAACTCTTGAGTGTGAGAGCAAACACTCAAGTGAAGTTTCTTGGCCCTGCCCTCCAGTACTGTGCAGTAACTCAGTGCCTACCCAAACCTTTCCTGCTGGGTGAGTAATATTTACTCATTCTGTTGTTCTTACAAGTCAAGCACAACCTGCTGGGAAAAAATGGTCATGTTCACCCAAAAAATATTTCTTCCTGGTCAGAACCCGTGTCATCTCAGTGGCACCCACGTGGGGTGGCAATCCCTGCTCCCAGAGAACCCCAGGAGAATTTCACAGGAGCTCCTTGCAGAAACTGCTCTCGGAATGAGATTATCCCTGTGGTGTCAACACAGGCTGTTATTAACACATTAGGTGAGAAAAAACGTTTTGTGTTATTAAATTAGTGAGAACATAATTCACATTTGGTTGGGCTTTGCCTCATCATTTATGAGCAGTAAATACTCCAGTGCTCCCAGAGCTGAATTAACTCAGCACTCCTTAGCACGAGGGGCACAAGAGCCCCTCTTTCAGCCCCTCACCACCAGTGACCAGACTTTGGACAAGGGACAGATTTCCAAGCTGGGTTTTGATTCACCACAAATAAATGCAGTGCTACAATACGATATTCCAAGGATCCCACACTGATCATTGGTTCTGTCAAGGTCCAGCCCAACCCAACCCAAAACATTCTGGGATTCTGGGACTCCTTTATTCCCTTTTTTCTCAGTTTAATTTGGGTTGGACAGGCTTGGAGCACCCTGGGACAGAGGGAGGTGTCCCTGCCCATGGCAGGGGTGGAATGGGGTGGGATTTAATGGGATTAAGGGATTTAACCAGTCTGGGATTCCACAATTCTATAAAACTTTGGCACCTCCTCTGCCATTTGGGCAGAGCCCACGAACCAAGAATGGAGCAGGAACGGAGCAACAGGTGGGGTGGGAGCAGAGCTCAGGTGGGGGAACTGCCCCCCTTGGTGCCTGCTGCACCCCTGGGGGGCTTCACACTGCTTCCAGCCCCCTTGGAGCTGGAGCCCCCCAGCCAGGGCTGCTCTGGGCACCCAGGGGTCCCTCCCCAGCGGGGCTCTGCCCTGACCCCCCTGCCCAGGGAAGGGGGTGCAGTGGGAGCAGTGTCCCCCTGAAGCCCCGGGGAGCGCAGCTGGGAGCAGCAGATTCCCCCACCCAGAACCCTGAAGCCACTGAGGTGCTGCTGGAACCTTCCCAGAGGAAAAAGCCTTCCCAGGAACAGACCTGTGGGTTTAAAAATCAGTTTTGATGTGACCTAATGGCTTTTACTGCTTTGAAAAGAACATGAAAGAGTGACAGCAATATTGAATTTTTAAAATCCTGCTCTGTCCACCTGCAGAGCTTTTCTGGCATTCTTTAATAAGGACTTTTACCATGTCATTATACATTTTAATTACACTGTTAAATGTCACAATCACACATGCTAATGACATCATTATACCTATTTACACCAATTATGTCATTTGATGCAATTACAGTAATTCTGCCAATACACACAAATCAATAAAAAGGTTTTGTTTGCATTTTTAAATGAGCAATCACAAAAGAATAAATCTACTTTCTAAGAAAAGCAGGGCAAGGACTCCAATCCTGAAGCTAAAGAAGTGACATTTGAGGCCTGGTTCTTATTCCCACCACTACAAACACTAAAAACTTCCATACCCAGAGGATGCCACGATCATCCTGGGGTCACCTGCAGAGGTTTCCAGGGATGATTTTACACTTTCTCCCAGGCCAGTGATAAATATCAGAATTCCACAGCACCCACGTTTGATCTTTAGATTCGTGGGTCTTTTCTCCAAACTCCCACAAGTTTTACAGGGGGGATAATTGTGGGACACCAGATTGGTCAGGGTTGGAAGGGACCTTAAAACCCATTTCATTCCACGCCCTGCCATGGACAGGGACACCTTCCACTATCCCAGCTTGCTCCAAGCCCTTCCAGCCTCTCCTGGAACTCTTGCAGCATCTTTCCCTGCAGGTCACCACCTGGAGGCCGGCATTCCATCGACCACAGAGCTGAGCACCAGGAATGGGGGCTGGGACCCCCCCAGGCTCTCCTGGAATTTGGAGCCAGGGGCTTTAGCCCAGGAGCAGATCCAGCACAGGGGGGGCCCTTACAGCAAACACTCCAGCAATGCCTCCCAGGCTCTGGGCAGTTCTTGTCTGGGCAGAGACCCTGCCGTGCAGAAGGAGACCCGGGTGAAGTGCCCGGCCGGTGCCGGGGGTCCCCGAGCAGCTGTGCCCCTTCTCCCCCTGCAGTCCCAGTTCCCTGTGCTCAGCCCAGCCCGGGGGCTCCACAGCAGCAGAGAGAGCCCAGCAGCACTGGGGCTGCCCCAGCTCAGAGCCGGGCTGGGCACAGCCCAGGCCAGCAGAGGCAATGGGATTTAAAAACATCTAGCCAATGGATTTCATTCAATAAATGCTATTAAACAGAGTCTATTAAATTAATTTTCTTTAGAAGAATTCTGTTCTACACCTGCTTACAGGCTCCAAAGCACACTTTATCCTACGTGTAAGTGAAGACCATAAATTCCAGGTCTTCCCCCAAAAACAAGGGTTCTCTTTTCTTGAGGCATTGCTGGCAGCCTACACGAGTATTCATCAGCCTTGTTGTCCAAGGCTGCTCTTTCCTCTCCCTCCACTACTGAAAAAAAGATATATCATTAAGAGATTTCATTTTTTCTTAGTATTTAACATGATCAGTTTCTGTGTCTGGATGGTTTGAAATATGTTCTCCATTGGACAGATAAGTCTTGGGCAAATGACTGACCTTTTGAAATAATATTTATAATTTTAGAAATGTAAAACTTAACATTCTTTAGTAATCCAATATTAAAATACATTTAAGTTGATCTATTAAATGCTACGATTCAAACTTTAAAAAAAATGTGCAATAGAAAAACATTAACAACATGTGTGGTTTGGAAAAATTCATTTATCCAGCAGTTTGCAATGTCATGATGTATTTTAAATAAAAGAGCTACAGACAAAGGTATTGATTTTAGAGACTTAACTAAATAAACAGTATGTAAATTCTGTCTTTTTCTATAAAATTGGATCAGGACGCACATATTACAGTGTCTTTTTCTGGGGGACTGACAGCGATTGAATTTGGCAGACATTGGAATTTGGTTAAAGAGTTAAAGACCTTTGCTCTTTGGTTTGCAGCGCCGGGAAAGGACAGCGGCGTGGGGGGCACGGGAGGTGTCAGTGGCACGGCACAGTGCAGGGCATCTGCAGCCTCATCCCAAAAGTGTCCCCACCAAACCAGCCCTGGGTGGGACTGTCAGGGACTCCAAAATTCATCCAGTGGCTGAAACAGCAAGGGTGCAAAATCTAGAGTGAAGAAACTCAGAGGGTGACACAAAGAATGAAAGCAGCAGATACAAAGCACACCCAATGAATGACACACACATCATAATATTTAACACTTTGCAGAAATTAATCTGACTCTTCTACTAGAAGCAAACCATTCCCTTTGATGCATTCTGTTAGAGACTATTGTGATTGGAGAAAGAAAGGCAACCCTTCCACTGTATTAATTAAATTAAAAAGACTTCAGAAGAAAGTCTGCTTCACAAAAGAGGTGTCAGTGCCATGGCACAGTGCAGGGCATCTGCAGCCTCATCCCAAAAGTGTCCCCACCAAACCAGCCCTGGGTGGGACTGTCAGGGACTCCAAAATTCATCCAGTGGCTGAAACAGCAAGGGTGCAAAATCTAGAGTGAAGAAACTCAGAGGGTGACACAAAGAATGAAAGCAGCAGATACAAAGCACACC
>VXBS01000273.1:101961-115430 GCA_013400255.1 Sitta europaea
TAATTCTCCACACAAGGTTGGGAATGTTTTCCATGGGCTCAAATCAAATACACAGATTTTATTGACTCTGTGCCCCTCAAACCCCATCATAAAACCCCCAAAATTCTGCATTTTCACCCTGTGCCGAGTTAACCCTCACTCTACTCACACTCTAGTGTCTCATACTTCTCCACACAAGGTTGGGAATGTTTTCCATGGGCTCAAATCAAATACACAGATTTTATTGACTCTGTGCCCCTCAAACCCCATCATAAAACCCCCAAAATTCTGCATTTTCACCCTGTGCCGAGTTAACCCTCACTCTACTCACACTCTAGTGTCCTGTAATTCTCCACACAAGGTTGGGAATGTTTTCCATGGGCTCCAGCCACACACACAACTGGTTTTGTCTCCGTGCCAGGGTCTCTGAGCCCCCTGCCAGGGTCTCTGCTCCCCCAGGGCACCCAGAGGAGCGCTCGGGGCTCTGACAAGGGGGGACCCCGGGACTCCTGCTGCCATTCTGGGGGTCCCCTGGCAGAGCTGCCTTAGGGGGGCACCCAGAGGGGCTCTGGCCCTGCTTGGGATGGCTCTGGGCAAAGTGTCTGAGGAGAAGAGTGAACTCTGGGCTGGTTTGCTGTCCAGGCTGAGCTGCTCAGTCTCTCCTCCCTGTCCCTGTGGGATAACACACAACACAGACTTTTTGGTGATTTTTCTCTAGGCTGTATGAAGAAGATCCTTCTATTAAAAATGTCTCTCTTTGTATACTATTTTTTACAGACTAATGTGATTGGCAAAAGACAAACTTCTTCACCCACACTGAGGGACTCCAAGAGAGAATCCCTCTTCCCAGAAGGAATGAACGCCACAGATATTGTTACAAAACCAGCCAGGATGTTTTCCCCAGTTTTTCTGGGAAAGGAATTGCAGAAAACTAAAACATCAGAAACCAGAACTTTAGAAAATCAGAACCCTCAGGCCTGAAACCAGACTACAGCCCCTGGCAGCCAGAGGGTCCCTCTCCCTCCCCAGCCCCAGTCCAAAACCTGCACAGCAGCCATGCTGACCATCGTGCTCCTAAAAAAAAAAATAAAATAAAAAAAGAGGAAGATTTATTGATAACCTTTCTAACAAAGGGAAGATCATTCCCCAAGTTCCTTATTAATTTATGCTCCTCTATAATTATCACTTAGAGCAACCACTGGAGCGCTAATAAATATATAATGAAAGCGAAAACACAGCACGCTGCAGTGCTTAATCTGAGATTACATATTTATACCAACAAAATGTGCAATTCAAGCCTAGTTCAGGGCTCTCCAGCCCAGCCCACCCTCTCTGAGGGCCGGTTTTCTTTCCCCCCTTCTTTGTTATGTCATTCTGCAGACAGATCCCAGGCTGTTCCCTGTCACCCACCGGAGCAAGCGGCTCAACAGCCAGCACAGTTGGACAGCCCTTAATTAGAGCAGCTCGGGGTGGTGAGGAGGAGAGCTGTGTCAGCATCTCACTCACATCCATCCCGGGGTGCCCTGGGTGCTGCCAGGGCCCTGGGCAGGGCTCAGCACCAGCCCCAGTGGGCAGGGAGCCCCCAGGGCCGGGGGGAAACTGGGGGAGCCTCGGGGGTTGCTTGGGGTGAGATGACCCCAGATGGATAAAATTCTGCTGTCTCCCAGCCCAGCTGTGGAAGAAGGAGTCAGAAGCCTTCAGCTGATGCTCTCAAGGTTGTTTTATTGTTCCTTCTCTCAGATATTTTCTGTCTGGGCTGCCCAGGTCTGTCCAGCAGGGCAGCCCCAGGCACTCTGCCCTCCCCTGGGGCAGGCACTGATTTTATACTCCAAATTCCCTGTGAGTTACTGACAGGGATGATCCAGTGCCCCTCACCTGTGTCAGACAGTTCCATCCTACTCCAGTCCCATCCCCAAGTGCCACCAGCCCCAAGGAGATGGGGTTGGGGAGAAGAAGGGAGGAGGACAGGACAATGCCCAAGTCCCTGCATCTCACCCCCTGAGCCCCCAGGGCAAAAATCCCCAAAATTTCCCTTTGCACTCCACAACTATCATGTTATCTAGAACTTTGTGACTTTTAGTTCTTTGTTCCAAGGTTTAATTTGTTCCAGGGGTCAAACTCAAAGCCCCAGGAGTCCCTGGCTGCTGCCAGGGTCTGTGACCCCCGTGCCAGGGCTGTGGAGCCCCTGGCTGCAGCTGGGATCACCCAGGGCTTTGGAGCCCCTGGCTGCAGCTGGGATCACCCAGGGCTTTGGAGCCCCTGGCTGCAGCTGGGATCACCCAGGGCTGGCAGACACATCCTGGGTTCCCACAGGAAAGCAGGACACTGGCTGTGTCCCTGCCATGGGAGCACAGAGCTGGGGGCTGGCACAGCCAGGAGAAACAGGAAATCATGGACTGAAGTCCTGGCCTCAAATCATTCGATTCCTTTCCACAAAGTCTTTGTTTCTTGAAGCTTGAACCACGTGGGGTCATCAGCTCTGCCAAAACGGTGCCAGAGGGGCAGGAACAAACAGACAAACATCAGAGTCACTCTCCAGATCCTTACAAACTCAGCATGGACATCCAAATGCTGCTATTCAGATAGTTGAATAAAAAAACCCTGATTTCTTATTCAGAAAGAACAAGGAGTGATATTAAAACTTTGTGTTTTTGTGGGGATTAGTAGCAGACTGCTCCACAGGTTATAACCCACGCTTGGGAAAAGCAGCAAGGTTGTACCCCCCTTTCAGGGCCTTGCACCTGGAGGTGACCCCAAGGAGCCATGTGAGGGATCCCAAACTCCACAGCTTGATTTTTGCCATTTGAACAATTTGCCTTTGGTGTTCAACCAGGTGGGAATGTCCAGATCATGTCCTGTCCTACCCAAAGCACCATTCCCACGTCCCCACCCCAACAGATTGTGTTTCCATTTGATTCTGATCTACACAAGACACAAAGTGGGGCTGACAGCATTTTCCAGAGCGAATTTGTCATTGTTTATGAAAGATTCATAAAGTGACTGTGGCATCAGTTAATGTCTCCATAATCAGTGAGGAAGCTTGGGCAGTGCAGAGCATTTACAGCTCGGAATTTCTTCCAGATTGTTTTCCTTGGGAGGTTCAGTGCTCGTGGTGCACTCAGGCACGAGCAGCACTCACCTGAGTCAGTTCTGCTCCCAAACTGGAGGGACCCAGTTTAAAAGGGAAGCAGCTACAGATGCCTGGGGAGGTGCAGAATTCACATTTTGGGGGGGAAATTGGGAGAAGTGCTGAGATCCACGAGCACCTCTCAGGTCTCCACCCCCTGAACAATTAAAGCCGTGATCCCGAGAGAGCAAACGAAAACAAATGGGGGCTTGGTGTGTGTGTCATCCCTCTCCCTAATGCTCCAGCACTCTGCTCAGAGTTCAGGCAGTAAACAGGATGATTGATGGTCTTCCAGGCACAAGTAGGAAAAAACTGGAGATTCAGCTCCTTCTCCTGCTCCATTTTTCTTTTGCTGCTGCACCATTAGAGCTGGATGCCATCAATTTAAGCAGGTACAGGATCATACCCTAAAAATAACTCTCCTGATCTCTCCAATTCTTGTTGGAGGAGCCGGGGGCCCGGGCTCTTACCCAGTCCTGCCCACCCCCAGCACCAGCAGCTGGGGAACTCCTTGAGCAGTGGCACGGGGCATGGCACAGCTTTGGCTGGCACGAAGGTGCC
This sequence comes from Sitta europaea, assembly GCA_013400255.1. NCBI lineage: Eukaryota > Metazoa > Chordata > Aves > Passeriformes > Sittidae > Sitta > Sitta europaea. The sequence goes on from VXBS01000273.1 coordinate 105,629, forward strand.
CTGATCCCGCAGGAACTGCCCCCAGCCCCTCGGGAATCACCCCAATTCCCTCAGGAATCGCCCCATTCCCTCGGGAATCACCCCATTCCTTTGGGAATCACCCCACTCCCTCTGGAACCGCCCAATTCCCTCTGGAACTGCCCAATTCCCCCGGGAATCGCCCCAATTCCCTCTGGAACCGCCCAATTCCCTCTGGAACTGCCCAATTCCCCCTGGAATCGCCCCCATTCCTTTGGGAATCGCCCCCATCCCCTCTGGAACTGCCCCATCCCCTCTGGAATCGCCCCCATCCCCTCCCGGGCGCTCCCGGCGCAGCGCCCGTGGCTCTGCGGGCCGGTGGCAGCGCCGGCCGCTTTATCAGGATGAATGAAGATGAAAAGGCAGACAAATAGAAGTGAATGAGGCACTGCCGGCCGTGATTCATGAGCGCCTGCAGTAAGCCTGTTAGCCTCCGCCCGGCTCCCTTCGCCGGGAATAATGGATAGTTACAGTGGGGATGGTGACATTGTCAAACCATCAGGAATTGCTGATTATGGTGCTAAATATTGATCTCTGCTTCACATGTGTCAAAATTCTTTCTTCCCTTAATTAGAACTTCCCTAAGCACCCTCCAAGAACAAACCGAATAGATCAGATCTCCGTGAAAGGGAGGGTGATACCAGAATATAATTGTGACCTCTTGTCTTCCTCCTCTCTCTGGAGTTTTGAGATGACTTCAGCTGTCTATCCTGCCCTTCCCAGCACATGTGATAATCATACTCATTTTTCCCAATCTAACCATAGGAAGATTTTTCCAAGGCTGTGCTTTTCATCATTTCAACCCACCGGGGCTGCAGTCAGATGGCAGCGAAACTTAAAGTGCCAGAAGGTGCCTTTTTCTATTTGTTTGCTTCATGGTACACTGCACCAGGCAATGACCTGTGGCAGGAGTGTCACACAGCACGGAGACAGGTTCACCCAATCAAAGGGAGCCTGAAAATTAACACAGATCCCTTCATTTCTTCATGCGGGATCGGGGAAGGGCGATTTAATGGATGTCAGAGTCCTCTGATTATCACCCCGCGATCACGGGCGATAAAAAATTAACTTTTGTTATAATGATTGCTCCGCATTATTTGTATTAAAAGCACATTTCCTCATCAAGGGAGTCATGACAATTAGTACTAATTTTGTATTACTGTTCAATCATCTTTCCTACTCTTTACAGTATTTATAATATAAAATAATGAAAGCCTGTGATGTATGGTTTCAATTTACTCCACAAACTGAGCACTTAAGTCATTTATCTTAGTTTATCCGTAATATACTGGGGCTCGGGGTTTTTTGTATTGTTTTTCTTAAACATGACACGGTGGTACATTTACCTTTAGTTTGATGGGCTTGATAAAAATCAATACTTCATTAAAAGATTCCCCCAAAATTGTTCAGAGCAATTTTCAGCAGAGGAGAGGGAATGAGGAAGGGGCTCATCTGTAACCCACTAACATTTATATAACCACGCAGGCTGCGCTGTCCAGGGCAGCTTCTGCAGGAGCAGGGATGAAGACGTGCAATTTGTGGGATTGTGAGGAGGGCAAGCGGGGGAGAAGGGCCCCGTTCTCTGCCCGCTCCCTGGGAAGCCAAAGAAATGACAAATACAGGGAAAAAAAGGGGAGGCACTCCCCAGGACAGAACTTCAGGGGAAGCGCTGCAACAAGTGCTCGCTGTCAGCCCATCCCCTCTGTGCCCAGCCCGGGGCACAGAAATGACCAACACGCTCCATTTTCATGGAATTTGACCCTCCTTGGTGGGGAGGATCCTCCCGTGCAGCCACAGCAGGCTGGTGCAGGGAAGGGGGTGCTCCCCGGCAGAGCAGCACCAACCCCAGAACCAGGGCACTGGGAAGGCTGGAGAAATCCTTCAGGATCCCCGAGCCCCGCTGCCGGCACTGTGCTCGCCCCCAGCCGTCCTCAGTGCCCCCCCTGGCAGGGGCACTGCTCCATCCAGCCCCTGAGAGCCCTGGCCCTGCAGAACCCTGCCCGCACCCCCTCCAGCTGCCTGGCTCTGCCTGGAGACCCTCCCCAGCACACGGGCAGCGGCCCCGGGCTGCGAGCAGGGCAGGCAGGGAGAGCTCCCCGATCCCCCGGCTCAGGCAGGAATTCCCTGCCAGGAGCTCATCCCAGCTCCTGCTGCTGTGTCCAGCAGCGCTGAGCCACAGCACCGGCCAGGAGGATCGGCCACAGCGCAGCCCTGCCCAGGGCCCCCCCTGAGCCCCCCGAGCTGTCCCCAAGGGGCACCCAGCGTGTCCTGGGACAGGATTATGGAACTGCTCCGCAGAGCTGCCGAGCATCAGCCAGCCTGGGTTTAACCCGGGTCCGTCCTGACCAGCTGCCACTCCTGCCACTGCCCTTTGGCCAGCAGAGTGACCCGAGGCCGTGCCCTGCCCCAGCCCTGCGGGACAAGGACACAGCTCGGGCCAGGGCTGTGCCCTCCCTCTGCACCCACAGGGGCTGCACGGAGGGCACCCTGCCCTCCCGAGGCCACAGAGCAGCAGCAGGGAGAAGCCCCCCGGAGCCCCGCTCGCTGTGTGACCTGGGCTCGTTCGCAGAGCCGGTGGTGCCTCCGGAGCAGCAGAAATCTGTTGGAGCAGGGCACCCGGTGTCACAGCTCTGCTCACCTAAAGATCACTGACCCGGCTCCAGGGCCCCTCCAGCCCAGGAGGGCAACTGCTGATGAGGCAGAACCACGCACAGGGGCTTAAGCTTTGAAAAATATTGCACCTGCAGCTCAGCAGGGGCGGGGGGAAAGCACATCATTCCTTTATCCACGGCGCAGGTTTCGAGTAATTCAGGGGAGGCAAATACGATGTGATCAATAAAGCAGCTCCGTGCCTTCCACACTCACGGCCTCCTCATGAATCTTAACCAAGAGAAATAATAATAAGTGACAGAGAAGGGTTCTGGTACTTTAAATAAGCAAGTGAGCCTTCTAAAGCTACGAGCAACGTTCTCTGGATATCAAAAATAATAACTGGTTGTGCAGCAGTGCAGCATGGAAACACAAGGGTATAAGATATACTGTACTTTAAGCTCTGTTTGATGAATCTGAGCACAGTTCCTGGGGGATAGATTACTTTAAACCATGCTCTTTTACTTTCTAATCCTGACTTGATTTGATTTGTACTTTAATACAGCTGCCTGGCAATTCAACAGCAAATAGAGACTATTTATGTAATCATATTGTAAGTAGTGGGACAAGAAGAAACTCTCTAGAACCTTTTTGGAAAATAGTTTGTTGTACTTTTTTATTTATTGAACAGCAGGGCTTCAGGCTTTTCAGTGCTCATTATAATTGGTTTTCTGCTTGAACTTTCAAAAACTGTCATGTCAATACTCAAACAGAATTTTTTTGCTTACTATATGGCTGTGGGCTCTATTTTCTCATGTGCTACTTGGCAAAGTTCTTGTAATATCTTTGAGGCAAGTTCTAGACTTGGAGCTGCTATTTCAGGGGCTGGAAGGCAGGGTTATTTTATCTCCCCCATTGTTCCTGTTGGCCTCCCCAGCATTCTGCAGCGTGTTTTCTGGGGTGCAGTGGGCTGGGGAGGAGGCTCAGCCTGCTCCAGGCTCAGCACCTGCTCCTGGAATGGGCGTGGGGCTCACCCTGACCCTGCCACCGTGAGCACCAGCTGTTCCCAGTGCCAGCAGGGACAGAGCCCAGCCAAGGACCAAAACATCCACAGGGCAACCATTCGAGCCCCCCTGGCTGAGCCCAGGCGTCTCCTCACCCCCAGTTCCCACTCTGGCCTTCTGCCCAGTTCCCCTGCTCCAGGATGGGGGCTGGATCCCAGTGCAGGTGTTGGTTCAGGCCAGTCATCCAGGAGTGGAGCTGCTGCTCTCCTCAGCACCCAGCCCTGCTCCTCAGCATCAATTCTTAACCCTGAGCATCAATTTTAACCCTGAACACCCAGCTCTGCTCCTCAGCATCAATTCTTAACCCTGAGCACCCTGTCCTGTCCCTCAGCATCAATTCTCAATCCTCAGCATCAATTCCTAACCCTGAGCACCCATTCCTGCTCCTCAGCATCAATTCTTAACCCTCAGCATCAACTTTTAACCCTGAGCACCCAGTCCTGTCCCTCAGCACCTATTCTTAACCCTCAGCATCAATTCTTAACCCTGAGCATCAATTTTTAACCCTGAACACCCAGTCCTGCTCCTCAGCATCAATTCTCAATCCTCAGCTTCAAATCTTAATTCTGAACACCCATCCCTGCTCTTCAGCATCAATTCCCAACCCTGAGCACCCTGTCCTGTCCCTCAGCATCAATTCCCAACCCTGAGCACCCAGCTCTGCTCCTCAGCATCAATTCCCAACCCTGAGCACCCTGTCCTGTCCCTCAGCACCTATTCTTAACCCTCAGCATCAATTCTAACCCTGAGCATCAATTCTTAGCCCTCAGCACCCAGCCCTGCCCCAAAACACTTCCACAAACACCAGTATTGCTGTTCCTGGAGAACTTTCCCTCAGCTGCTCCATTTGTTCCTTTGCAAGCAGCCTGTAAAATCACTGCAATAATTTTCTATCATGTTACGAACACTGGAGAATAAAAAATAGTAATAATAAAATAAAAATAAAAATAAAAATAAGAGCTTAATGCCTTGTACAGCAGAGAAATCCAGTCTGCCTGCAGTGATGGCAGGGGTGTTCTCTGCTCTTTGCCTGGAAAATAAAACTGGTCTAGATGGGAAATATAACCAGTCTATTTTAGTACTTAAAGGGAAAAAACCTCCCTATTGGTGGTTACTGACTGGATTAAAAAAAAAATAAAATAAAAAAAATAATAAAAAAAGAGCTTGATCCAGCTACAGCATACAAAATTAAATTAAAATAGAAACCCAGCCTAAAAGCTTCTTTTGGTAGTGATCTTGCAACCCAAGCAGCAAGGAAGGGAGCTGGGAATTTTACCTTTAACTTCTCCTGGTATGAGAAGGAAAACTCGGATTTTTGTCCTAAATTCATGTCAGAGTACAAATGAGTGATAAATTCCGTGCTTAGAACGCCAGGACTCCTCCCCAGTGCTGACAGAAGCAGGCAGGGAACTCTTAAACACAACTCGCTAATTCCAGGGAAATTCAGCGAGTGGGGGGAAGAAAAAGCCTCATATCACAGCAAACGCTCTTGGAAACAATAATGCAATCTGCAGCACTTATTAAAAGCCATTATTTCTGTCAAATATCGAGCCAGCAGGGCTGTGCAAACAGGGGGGGCTGCGTGTTAACAGGACCCGAGGAAAATCCCACCCAGCCCAACGTCAGCGGCCAAAATTCGTACAAAATTAACGTGTATTAATTACCGTGAAAAATGGTAAAAATTAGTGTATTCATTAAAGCAAACGTGCATGGGAATGCTGTTAATAACGGGCTGAACAACAGCCTCGAAGCTTTCCTTTTTAAAAAAATTACTGTGCATTTCATGTTAAAACACATTAAATATAAAGTTCTCACTACAGGATTTATATTTGCTGTTTTGTTTTCCTATTAACTCCCGTTTTCTCTGCACTCGACTTAAGAAATTCTACTACTGCATATTTTTTTTTTCTTTAAGAAAATAAAAGCTTCACAGTTGATTAAAAAAATAACCCAAAAAACCCAATTTGTCATTTTCCCCAGCGTTTCCAGAGACAATAGAGGGTCAACAGGCAGGCAGGACCAGGACAGGGGAAGGTTCACCCAGCGAGGGTGACAGCTGGGAAGGGAAAGCAGAGACGAAATTGCAGGTTTGGTTCCTAAAACTATATCAAGGCTACTCTTTTAGTCAACTTGGAAATTTATATACTATACACTAACCCTCCTTTAATATCCTCGCTCTCTTTCCTCTGGGCATTTATTGCTGTTCTTTCTAGTTCAGTAACCAGTGAGCAGAAGGTTCATTAAAACTAATTGAATTGGAAACTTGTCTGCCCTGGGAAATGTTAACTCTTTGTTGTTATCTCGGGGAAATTCCTTTTGTTGTTTCCCGTCGAATGGCGCAGCGTGGGCTGGAAGGAGCACGAACAGCACCTGGGGAAGGGTCCTGCCCCTTGGCAGCGCCTCCGGGATGGCTCTGTGCCCCGGGGGGCCTGGGGACACCCCGGGGGGGAGCCAGGGCTGGCAGGGACCAGCAGGGACAGCAGGGACCACCAGGGGCTGGCAGGGACCACCAGGGAGCACCAGGGGCTGGCAGGGACCACCAGGGACAGCAGGGACCACCAGGGNTCCCGGGGGACAAATGTCAGGGGAAGGGCAGGGAGATCCCCGAGGGGAGGAGCTGAGCTCCCCCCTGGAAACGCTCTGGGAGCAGCTCGGGACAGGGGTCAGGACAGGGGAGAGGGGCTGAGGACACGGGACCTGGGCTGAGGACAGGGGAGAGGGGCTCAGGGGTTCAGGGGCTCAGGGANGCTGGCAGTGGCCATCAGAGACCACCAGGACCAGTAGAGACCACCAGGGGCTGGCAGGGACCACCAGGGTCCCCCAGGCTCCTCCCCAAAGCCCCAGCACAGCTCCAGCCTTGGGCAGCTGGCTGAGGGGGGCCAGCAGTGGCCCAGCAGTGGCCCAGGGGGTGACAGGGGGTGGCAGGGGGTGGCAGGGGGTGACATCCCGGGGGACAAATGTCAGGGGAAGGGCAGGGAGATCCCCGAGGGGAGGAGCTGAGCTCCCCCCTGGAAACGCTCTGGGAGCAGCTCGGGACAGGGGTCAGGACAGGGGAGAGGGGCTGAGGACACGGGACCTGGGCTGAGGACAGGGGAGAGGGGCTCAGGGGTTCAGGGGCTCAGGGACTCAGGACACAGACTCAGAACAGGGGCTCATCCAGCTCCTTGCAGCTCAGGGATATCGATGGAATAAAACACTTGATAATAGTCACAGTGGTAGATTTCTGACAGCTTTAAAAATCAATTGAAAATAACAGGCAACCCACTGTTGCTAATAAAAGTAAATATTTATGACTGATTTGACTGGGCTTCAATACCAGTCAATCACTTTCCAAAGGATCTTTGCAATTCATTAACCTCTTTTTACTGGTCTTGTCCCTGTTGGTATTAGCCATTAAAAGGGAATAAGGGAGGGGGGCTTGATTTTTCTATTCTCATCATTCATAGCTTATTTGTTCATTCCCTCCATTCCCATACGTTGCTGTTAAATTGATTGTCTGTTTAGTCATATGAATGATAAAGTAGCTCTGCCAGGAAGAATGAAAGCCTCCATTAATTCCTGAGGAGGGTGGGCTGCTCTGCTTCAGCCTCAGCCTGAACCAAAACTACTCCCATAGTTTCCTGCCACATCAGTAACTAAATTTAGCCCTTAACATATTGCTGATAATAAGAGCCATAATTCTCCTCACAAACTTTTCCACGTCAAAACTTCAGGGGAAATGATGTTGGTGAACATCTCCTGAGGGCTGTTTCTGCCTGACCTGTAACGTGACACAGCAGGAATGGAGGGAGCTCTCCTCATCCCAGAGTGCAAACAGAACTTCTGGAAAAGAGCAGTGCCCTGCCACAGGGCAGGGAGGATCACAGCAGCAGGAGTTTCCCTGGAAAGGGAGCTCGGCCCTGGCAGGAGGGTTGGAGTGCCCACCTGGAGGGGTCCCAGGAATTTCTGGGGGTGGCACTCTGGGCTGGGACAGGGTGGGGTTGGGCACAGCTGGGACTCCCTGGCCTTGGAAAGCTTTTCCAGCCTCAGGGATCCTGGGATTCTCTAATTGCTCCTTTAAATAATCAAGATCAGGAGGGTAGGTCTGACTTTCCAACCTATGTAAATCCCATGTTTGTTCGTGGGTTTTGCAACTGGTGAGCTAAAGCGTTGTCTAAATGGAGCATTAACCCAAAACCTTCACACAGAGCCTTGTCCCTCTAAAATACCTAAATATAAAATATCTGAGATATCAAATGCAGGGACATGGGAGACCTTGCACAAGGCAAGATATTTTCCAGGGATGCCCTCAGTGGTGCAGCCAAAGGACTCCTCACTGACCTTTGTGATTAAGAACCAAAATTGAAACAGAATCTGTGGGACCTGAGTTAAAATCAGAACCTGTACAGTGTAAATCAAAGGTTCCATTTAACATCCCCTCCCAGAAACGCTTTCTTCCCAACTCAGATCCCCCAACGAGGAGGAGGGAAGCCTGTCCCCCCTCAGGAATTCCCAGCACATCCCAGAACTCACAGAATCCCCAGGCTGGAAGAGACCACCAGGATCACCTAGTCCAGCCCAGCCCTGGCCCCCAGAGACCACCAGGGACCAGCAGGGCTGGCAGGGACCAGCAGGGACCACCAGGGACAGCAGAGACCACCAGGGTGTGTGTTTGAGACACAGCCAGGGATGGGGACTGCACCACCCCCGGGCAGAACATCCCAGGGCTTTTTTAATTCCAGGAAAAACCTCTTCCTGATACCCAGCCTGTATCTCCCTCGGCACAGCTCGAGACTTCCCCAGCTGCAGAAACCCCCCGTGCCCTCTGCTGCTCCCCAGCCCCATNAGAGACCACCAGGGACCAGCAGGGCTGGCAGGGACCAGCAGGGACCACCAGGGACAGCAGAGACCACCAGGGGGTGTGTTTGAGACACAGCCAGGGATGGGGACTGCACCACCTCCCGGGCAGAACATCCCAGGGCTTTTTTAATTCCAGGAAAAACCTCTTCCTGATACCCAGCCTGTATCTCCCTCGGCACAGCTCGAGACTTCCCCAGCTGCAGAAACCCCCCGTGCCCTCTGCTGCTCCCCAGCCCCATCTGAGCTCTGCTGAAGCTGGAAAAGAGGAATTGCCCAACCTGTGAGGCCCCCTTGAACCCAGGCCCACAGGTGGCTGGGGCAGGTAAGGTCCTTGCAGGTCACAGGTGCTGCTGTCACCTGCACACAGGGGGAGGGGGCTGGCAGTGGCATTAAAACACTGACCAGGGTTTAATGTCCAACTGGGGACAGCACATCTTTACTAATAACAAGGAATGACAGCAGCATGATCCCTCCCTCACCACAGGAGCAGCTGCAGAGGGTGCTCAGGGTGCCAGGTGAGCTCCTGGCAGGGGAAGTTTGTTTGATAAACACCGAGTCCCTTTTCCTGTGTGAGCCACCCCTACCCGGACTTCTGCTGGTGCTGATTCAGCACTTTCATTGAGAACTTCCTCTGATCTATTCAGCAGCTCATTTTCCATCTCAGGGACAGCCACAGATTGCCCACAGACTGTTCTCCAGTCTGTTGGCTCCAGCATTTCTGTGTCTGCCTGATTACTCACTTCAGCCACACGCTGCTGTCCCCCACAACTGGGGGAACCCAGCCCAGATGTAAATGCCTTAAAACTGTGGCAGGGAATTCAAGAACTTCACATCTGGATTTTTTTTTTGCCTTGACAATCCAGTTTAGGCTGAGGGGAGTGAGGCCCAGCTTCATGGCTGCAGGTTTTCACAGAGTGCAGGGCTGAGAATTTGCTCTCAGCTGCTCCTTAAGGCTCTCACTCGGTGAGGATTTAATGATTTCAGGTCACACCCCTGCAGTCCGAGACTCACCCCAAGTTTTGCTAAGAAGGGCGAGGTTTGTGAGCAGCACAACAACTGCTGCTTTTAAACTGACACTAAAGATGCTCATCTTAGTTTAAACCAAATTTTAGACAAGTTCTTTAGCATTCCCTCGGGGCATGTAGTGTCACACCTGCTCCATGTGGTGCTGAGTCCCTGGATCACCCCAGGAGCTCTGAGCAGGTCCCTGCACCCCCGGGTTGTTCTGGGTCACCCCAGGAGCTCTGAGCAGGTCCCTGCACCCCCGGGTTGTTCTGGGTCACCCCAGGAGC
>VXBS01000273.1:124740-151603 GCA_013400255.1 Sitta europaea
GGAGAGCTGGGGACAGGGATGGGGGGACAGGGATGGGGGGACAGGACACGGGGAAGGGATCACACTGATGGGATATCGGGATATTGGGATATCGGGATATTGGGAAGGAATTCCTGGCTGGGCTGGAATTCCCAGAGCTGCCCCTGGACCCTGGCAGTGCCCAGCCCAGGCTGGAGCCCCCTGGGATGGTGGCAGGGGTCCCTGCCCTGGCAGGTGTGGCCCTGGGTGGGCTTTCACGTTCCTTCCAACCCAACCCATTNCTGTCGGGATAGGAGGGACACACCTGTCGGGATAGCGGACACACTTGTCGGGATAGGGGACACACCTGTCGGGATAGGGGACGCACACCTGTCGGGACGAGANCTGCCTCTCTGATTCCATGAATTTACAAACAAGAACACCCCACAGACAAATCTGCTCCTCTGCAAACTGCCGGGGAGGGACAGCCTGGCAGGAACCCTTGGCACCTGCTGGAGCCCCTCGGTCCCTGGCAGAGCTCCCCAGAGCCCCAGGCAATGCACACCGCTGCCTTCAGAGAAGGAAATCCAGCCCAAGCCCACGCAAACCCATGAAATTCAGACACTCCAGGCTCAGGGTTTATGGCTAAACACCTGTAAATTCCTCTGGAACAACAGGAGTAGCTGTTCCCAAGACAGCCTGACTGTCACCTAGCAGACAGGCTCGTCGTTTGCCACTTCAGGAGCTCTCACTGACAGCACAAAGGCTCCAGGGAGAAGTTTGGACTAGATGCAGATTGTGAGAGAGGGAGGCAGCAGTAATTAAAGATCTGCCACGTCCACCCGGCTTCCACTGACAGAAACCCCCAGCCCTGTGCCACAGGTGAACCAGGGATGGCCAAGCCCCATGAGCAGGGGTTTGAAACCATCTCAGCTCGTCAGGAACCTTTCCACAGCAAAAACCCTGCCAGGGGTCACAGTTCATAACATGTCCACGAGAGAGAAGCTGAGGTGAGCAATGCCAGCCCCCCGAGGGGCTCACCAGGGCACCTGGGGCTGCCTCACCCTCCTGAGCTCCCATCCACCTGTTTCACCTTGCAAAGAGAAATAATCACAAAGCAAGAAGCCATAAAAGCCAAAGAGTTTCCATAGGGTGTGGGATTTTTAAAAAATGTTGAAGAGGAACACAGTAAATACACGCTGAGGGAAAATTGTGAGTGGCAAAGGATTGAAGTGGAGTGAGCAGTTGGTCTTGGGAAATATTCCTCTGAAGTTAGCAGGGAAAATGCAGCCAGCCCTGCCAGCATGGAGAGTGTGAGGAACCCTCTCACCTGCTCCAGGGACAGCAATGCCGTTGTTTGGGAGCTCTGGAGCAGCTGGACACTGGAACCAGGGCAAATGTGCCCACACGGAGCAAGGTGAGCCCAGCTTTGGCATCTCCCTGTTTCCTGCCCGTGCAGGGGCCTCTCCTTAGGTCCCAGGAGCTCTCCCTGCCCTGGGCACAGCTCCTGGAGCTCTCCCTTCTCCTGGGCTCAGCTCCTGGAGCTCTCCCTTCTCCTGGGCACAGCTCCTGGAGCTCTCTCTTCTCCCAGGAGCTCTCCCTTCTCCTGGGCACAGCTCCTGGAGCTCTCCTTTCTCCTGGAGCTCTCCCTGCCCTGGGCACAGCTCCTGGAGCTCTCCCTTCTCCTGGAGCTCTCCCTTCCCTGGGCACAGCTCCTGGAGCTCTCCCTTCTCCCAGGAGCTCTCCCTGCCCTGGGCACAGCTCCTGGAGCTCTCCCTTCTCCTGGAGCTCTCCCTTCTCCTGGGCACAGCTCCTGGCCAGGGCTTTTTAAAACGGGCAATCAAAACTCCCTCGTTCTGGAGCTCAGGGCTGGTCCCTAAATGTGCTGCCTCCAAATCCGTCCCCTTCCCTCAGCCCTGCCAGGGTGCCACAGCCCTCGGCATGGGCACAGACCCCTGCAGAGCTGCTGACCCCCCCAGGGCGGCTCCCGGGCCCCAGAGGGGAGAATTCCCTCTGGCCAGGGTTCTCAGGTCACCCCTGTGCTCGGCCCACCCGGGAGTTTTGGTCGGGTGAGGGAAACCCAGCGAGGGAAGCTCCCTGCAGGGTGGGCACTCGAGGGCAGCAATGCCTGGATTGTTCCCTGGAGGCACCAGGCTGTGGACCCAGGGAAGCTCTGCCAGCCCCGGACCCGTGCCCCTCACACCCCCCCTTCCAGCAGGATTTCTCCTTAATTGATCACAATCAAATTTCTGCCATTGATCCCACATCCCTCAAAGTCTGCTGGCCTAGAGACTAATCCTTCTGAGCTGCTACCTTTCACACAGACCTCAGGTGGGTTTCCAATCTGATCTGATTACCAGACCCTTGATATTCACCCGTTTCCATCATATTTATCATACTTGCTTCATTTCCTAGGAGAAAGGGTCTGATTCATTAAAAATTATATGCTCCATTTAAGCAGGTTTTCTGCATACTTTACCCGGGAAAAAATGCTGAATGCATTTTTTTTTTTCCCCACATAAAAGTATGGCTTTTTTTTGTGATTTATCAACCTTTTATGCCCTGCCTATCAGCAGCTGCCTCTCAGCCACGGAGGTACAGAACTCCTGGAAAGGGTGATAACAGGCGTTCCCAGCTCAGAAACCACGAGGATTTCTGACAGAACAAATGCCACGTGCTCTCCCTTTCTGATATTTCTGTGGTTTTACTCAAGCACCGTCCTTCACGGCTCCAATTCCCTGGCACGGTTTGATTCACACTAAATTCCTGCTCAGTTTTGAGGGAGTGTTTGTGGGTCAGATGCAATGCAAATAGAGGGGGGGCTGGGGTGGGGTTTTCTGCAGAAGCAGGGATTTCCACATTACTGTAATTTCTCTCTCTTTATTACTTTGGAGATTTAAGTGATCGTTTGCTGCGAGCCACGCCGCAGTTAAGGATGGAAACTTTTAATAACATCCAGGATGGAATTCACTCCTGGGCACCGAGCTCAAACAAGGCTCTGGCTCACCTGAAGCCTTCAGGATGGAGTTTACATAGTCAGGCACCTTTTCACAACCCCTCCACAAGCTGACAAATTTCAGAGCTGAGAGGAAAAAGCCTTTTTGAACACTTACCTCCCGAAAGTGCCTCTTCCTTTCGGTTCCTGTTCCACGTGGGGGGAGGCTGGGAAGGGGGAAAGGGGTGAAAGGAGCAGGAGGCTGAGGATTAAAGGAAGAGGAAAAGGCTGCTCTCTGCCAGCACACAGCTCTTTTCCCAGGATCCCTCCCAGCCCACCAAGTCCCGGCTGTGCCCGATGCCCACCCTGTCCCCACCTCCAGGAATTCCTGGGCCCCTGCAGGGATGGGCACTGCAACCCGCCCTGGGCAGGGAGGCTCGCCTGAGGTCCAGACCAAAATGCCCAGGATGCCCCCAGAACTGCCACAGGTTTGCCAGGGAACAGAAAGAGCCTCTGACGAGACATCAGGAGGAGGGAAGGCAGAGAACAAAGGGCAGGTTCAGCATCACCACTCTTCCCAGGCCTCAGCAGACACTCCTCAGGTCCTGCTCTGCTGGAAGGTGTCCTGGCCGTGGCAGGGGGGTGGAACTAAAGGAGTTTCAAGGTGCCCTCAAGCCAGGCCAGCCTGGGATTCTGCCTCTGTGACATTTAGACAGGGCTTCCAACCAGGGCAGCTAAACCAAACCTTTCCCTCTTCGTTACCCAGCACAAGGCTGCCTCGAGCTCCTCTAAAGAGAAAAACTGTCATTTCCCTGCAGTTTAAAGCCAGCTTCCACCAGAGAGGAGCACCAAACCGGGCTGTTTGCTTGTAGAGATTCCATCCCCCCTTTCTGCTCCCCCACAACCCCGGGGAGCCAGGCAGGGCTGGGCAGGGGGGTCCCTGACCCTGCTGGGGCACAGGGAGGAGCTGGGGGTGCCGGGGAGCCCGGCAGGCAGTGCCCAGGCAGGAAAGGCTCCGGGAGCAGCTGAGGAATTGTCTGAACACGCGTCGTCTCACCAGAACAGGGGCTCAAGCTGTTCCACAACTTTCAGCTCCCCAGCTCCATCCTGGCCTCGGTAATTATCCAACACGAGGAGCTGGCAGTTCACACGCAGAACAGATTTAGCTGCTGACAAAGAGCTCCTGTTCAGCAGGGCTGAGCAGCCAGGGCTGCAGCCAGGCACGGAGCTGCAGCAGGGGAAGGGTCCCTGCCACGGCCAGGGTGGGCTCCTGCCAGCCCAGACCCTGCTGGGACTGCTCCTCAGGGCACCGGGAGCAAACTCAGCCGTGACAAACTGTGCAGAACTTCGCCTCCCTATCAAACCAAGCTCTAAAAGCCAATTCCAACCCTCCAGGGAATAAACAGAAAACCCACGCTGCAGCCCGAGCCCAGCTCGACTTTGGTCAGCCTGCTCCCAAATCAAACAGGGCAAAGCTGCCACAGGCAAGAGCTGTCCCTGGTTTGCTAGCACTCACAGCTTCACCTCAAGATGCCTTTGGACACTGGCTGCAGAGTTTTGCCTAATTATTTATTATTAATTGACTGATTCGCTCTGGGTTTGGGGGGGGGGGGCACCCTTCTGACCCCAATACTCAGGAAAACCAGATTGGGAGGGACCTCAGAGCCCCCCCAGAGCCCCCCCTGCCCGGGCAGGGACCCCTCCCACTGTCCCGGGTGCTCCAGCCCTGTCCAGGGCACCCCAGGACAATTCCCACAGCTGCTCCCTGACGCTCCAACCCCAAATCCATGAAAGAGCTCCAGCAGTGAGAGCACAGCAGCTCCTGCCCCCAAACCCCTCACCTGCCAGCTCTCAGCCTGCACACCCTCAGCAGGAACTTTGTTGTTCTGGGAGAAGTTACATTTTGTAAACAGGACAAAATAAACTGCAGATTTTCCCTCCTCTCAGCCTCCAGTGCTCCTTTTGTGCCTGTTTTCCCCTTATTTTGCTATCCAGACCCCCAACAGCCCCACAGGAGTGGTTTACAGCTTTGTAAGCATTCCCAGTGCTCCTGCAATTCCATTTGGCCCCTCTGCCAAGAGCCCCATGCTGGAAAACACCTTTGTGCTGCCTCCATTCAGCCCCACTGGCTCTTGCCCTGCACACCCAGCCTTGAGGGTTTGTGCTTTGTGTTTAATTTGATCTAAAGCAGTCGATGTCAGACATTTGGTTGTCTTTAAATATCCCTCCAGTATTCCCTGTGTGGGGCACGAGGCAGCATCCCTGCCAGGCAGGCCAGGGGAGCAGGATGGAATTATCCAGGGTTTGCTGGGAGCAGTGCCCTGGGTGGGAGCCACACCAGGAGACTCTGAGATTAGGAGGCCTAATGGAGTTTGGAGGGGCCCACTCTGAATCTATCAAACCCTGACATTTGAGGGAGCTTTATATTTTCCTTTAAGAGTAGTGCAGACCCCAGTGAATTATATAATGGAATATGTCTCCCCAATGTAATCAAAGTTGACCTAACAGATTTGTCTTTCCGGTGAGACAATCCACTGAAAATCTTTAAGGAAATCAGAGCTGGGTTCAAACAACAAAGAGGGGGAAAAAATCGCTTTTTAAATATGAAACAGGCCTAGAAAAAGCAACTCCCACCAATTAGGAGTGCTGCAGTCCTGGGGGGGTTTAGGGTGGAGAGCATTGCTCAGGAGCCTCCAAGAATCCCTGGGGATGGCACAGCCAAAGGCAGCCCAGAGCACAGCTGGAACACAGCAGCACTGACCTGGAACTCCACAAACCCAGTCCAAAACACAAAAATGGCATTGATCAGGCTTGAGGAGAGGACTCCTTTCTCACCCAGGGGAACAGAAGCAGAGGACTCCAGCCTTGCCTCACAAGAAGCTTTTTCCCACGTCTCTGCCTGAAGAAACGGCCCTGAACTGGCACAATATTGCACTGATTTAAGAAATCCCTCAATACAAAAACCTGCAAATGGTTCTCCCCCAAATGGTTTAATCAGACCCTGAGTCACATTCACCTGTAGCTAAAACATCTCAATTTTAGGATTGCTGTTAACTGAAGAACACAATGCTGATTTCTAAAAGGAGCAAAACCCTAAAACCCCAAACTTCTCTTGCCAAGCAACTGAGCAGAGGAACCTGAATCAGAGGGCAGAGCCACTGCTGGTCTCTGAGCACTCACAATAAACCCAGTCAGATTCCATTTGTTAGAACATGTGATTCAATTAATTTTGCCATCTTTACTGAATAATTCACTTGATGAATCAATTCTTCGGGTAAATAAGCACTTCTACATCCCATTGACCTCTGCGTGGGCAAAACCTGATTTTTCTCTTGGCATTGATGTTCTTTGGGGCCGGGAGAGGAGGTGGCTGGCTCAGGAGGCAAGCCCAGAGGAGCCCCTGGCGCTGGTGGACCCTCCTGTGCCCGAGGCAGGCTCTTCCCAGGGGGAAGGGAGCCAGCAGGAGGCTCAGGGCCAGCCCAGCAGATGAGCAGCTCCAGGAACAAGCCCTGGAAGCTCAGCAAGCCCCTGGCAGAGCCCCACGCTCCCTCCCACCTGCCCTGGGGATGACAACACCTTTGGAGACTTTCCCCTGGCTTGGTTCCCTCCCAGGAGCCCCTTGGCCACTCAACAGGCCATGGGAACTCTTAAGGACAATTTGTTTAATTTAGCTGGCTCTATGGCTGGTGAAAAACGTGGTAACATTTTTTGAAAGAGGAGGCTTTCCAGTAAGCACCTCCAATTTCCTTAAAACGTTTGCCATGGAACCTTTATCTGGGAGGAAAGCTAAACATAAGGACACAGAGACAGAGAGGAGAGATTGCTGCATCTATTTGAAGAAATCTCATCCATAGAGAACCAAATTGCCATGGTAATTATCACTGCCTTACTTGCAGTTGTAGGAATAACCGTGCCTGGGTTATACATATGGGCCGCTCTCATCCCGTTAATTCTGCCTGGAAAGAAATGATCTTTTATGGAGCAGCAGCATTAAATGTGTGCTGGCAGCGGGGAGCTGGGCCACAGGCAGGGCTGAGCTGCTCCTGGGGCTCTGCAGGGCGGCCTCACCCCACACCAGACCCCAGGAGCACCAATGCCACAGGGCAGACCCCAGGAACACCAACCCCAGAGGATCAGACCCCCAGAAATACCAACCCCACATTCCCAGAGGACAGACCCCCAAGAACACCAACCCCACAGGGCAGACCCCAGGAACACCAACCCCACACCCCCAGGAACACCAACCCCACATCCCCAGGAACACCAACCCCCCCATTCCCAGAGGATCAGATCCCCAGGATCATCAACCCCA
Source organism: Sitta europaea (assembly GCA_013400255.1). Lineage (NCBI taxonomy): Eukaryota > Metazoa > Chordata > Aves > Passeriformes > Sittidae > Sitta > Sitta europaea. The sequence goes on from VXBS01000273.1 coordinate 131,946, forward strand.
GAAATACCAACCCCACATTCCCAGAGGATCAGACCCCCAGGAGCACTAACCCCTAAAGACAGAGCCCCAGGAACACCAACCCCACAGGGCAGACCCCNAGGCCCCCAGAAAAACAATCCCAGAGGATCAGACTCCCAGGAACACCAGCCCCACAGGACAGACCCCCAGGACATCATCCCCAGAAATACCAACCCCACATTCCCAGAGGGAAGCCCCCCAGGAACCCCAACCCCAAAAGACAGAGCCCAGGAACCCCCACCCCGTGTGCCCAGGCAGCCTGAGGAGCAGCTGGGTGCTGCAGGACAGTCCTGGCACGGGTGGGAGCTGCACGGGGGCACGGGCAGCTCCCCCCAGCTCCCCCCAGCACCCCAGAGCAGCAGGGCTGCCCTCTGGGCACCAGGAGTTACTGGAGTGTTCCTTAGCTCAGATATTTTCTGTCTGGGCTGCCCAGGTCTGTCCAGCAGGGCAGCCCCAGGCACTCTGCCCTCCCCTGGGGCAGGCACTGATTTTATACTCCAAATTCCCTGTGAGTTANGCCCCTGGCTGCAGCTGGGATCACCCAGGGCTTTGGAGCCCCTGGCTGCAGCTGGGATCACCCAGGGCTGGCAGACACATCCTGGGTTCCCACAGGAGCACCGAGGGGCGGTTGCTGGAGGACACCAGAGGAGTGGCACTCACAGCCAGGTGTCAGGACACACAGAGTTGTTCTTTCTGACCCTGGTTTGTACAGACTCTGGACAAGGACCAGGGGTTGGACAATGAGGGTGTCGCCTCTCCAGCCCCACTGGCCCCAGCAGAAATCCATCAAAGTGTCCCTTCCTCAGAGAGGAACGCCAAAACCATCCCTCGTTTGTGTTAGAATCCATGGGGAAGAGCCCCACAAAACTCAGGGTGAATCGGGGAGGGGCCCCAGTTCTTGGTCAGGCTGTGGCAGAGCTCCGTGGGAGCCTGAACCTCGGAGCTGCTCCCAAAGCCAGACCCGGGTTCATCAGAGCTCCTCCAGCCCCTGCAGAGTCTGTTCTGGGAGGAGCAGGAGCAGGAGCACTGCTATTCCTGGTCCAATTAGTCACCGGGAATAAATCTCCAAAACCTGGGAACAATGGCCAGGGAGCTTTTGGGAATGACAGCTCCAAAGGCAGACAGACAAGCAGAGCCCCAGCTGGCTGCTCCTGGAGCCCTGGAAGTGCCCAGGGCCAGGCTGGACAGGGCTTGGAACACAATGGGATAGTGGGAAGGTGGCCCTGCCCACAAAAACCAACAAAATACCAAAAAAAAAACCCCATAAAAATAACAAATAATTTTAATTTCTCTCTTTTTAATTTAATTAATTTAATTTTCTCTTTTAAATTTCTGTCCCTTTCTACTGGGATAGAGGAGGTGGCCAGGCCACACCTTTGCTGGTCCAAGTGGAGCAGGAATATTTCAGCTCTCTGCTCCCCCATCCCAGCCCTGAAATGCTGCAGGAGCATCTGCCAGCCCTGGGTGTGCAGAGAGCCCTTCCTGCCCCCCCAGACCCCACTCCCCAGACGTGCTCTGGGGATTTGCATTTAGCTGGGTTTGGCTCAGGGACGTTTCCAGCAGCTGCCCTTTGGAAACCTGGAGCTGGAACCTCCCATTATTTGGATTTTTCTGCCTTCTGCGGGGAGCAGCCACTGCTGCTGTGAAATTATGACCAGTGAAATTATGGGCAGTGGAAAAAAGGACCTGGGTTTCACGTGTGGCACCAAAAAAAGAGGATTTTTATCACGAGTGCAGCGTGGTGGGGATTTTCTTGTTCAGCCCTGACTGCTCTGCGTGTGCAAGGGAGAGAGAAATTGGAAATATCCCACGCTGTGCACTCCCCTCCTGCCTTGTACTCCCAATACTTGTACTCGTGTGAGGAAAACACAAACTTTTTTTAGAAGTTTTTCCCTCAGATTTTTGGCCTCAAGCTTACATTAAAAATAAAGTAAAAAAATTAAAATAAAATAAAAAAAAAAGAGCCCCCTATTCCTATTAATAAACGCAATTAAACTGCAAGCTAGGATGTTAATTCTGGCTTTTAGTGCTTCCTAATCTGCTTTTTTTTTTTCTCCAAAAACAGCTCCAGGAGGAGGCTCTGTCCTTCTGGAGCAGGTGTCTGAGATCCTGGAAAATTTAGCCCAGCTTCAACTCAAAGTCAGCCGGATTTTACCCCCAAAAAAAACCCTGAAGCATTATTTTCAAGCCCTTAAAAATCATTGTTTTTTTTAACTCAAGGCAAACCTGAAAGCACATCCCACAAGCCTTTAAAGCTATTATAGCAATCAATCCAAGTTCTGTTCCCCTATTAATTACTTGTTCTCCCTCTATGGTTGTGCTTCCAAAATGCTCCACCCCAAGTGTACATATTGTTATTTCTAGTCATTAAATCAGCCCCATACAGCCTTCAGTTTTTAAGCACCATCCCTGTTTTCTTTGACATTAAAGCATTTTCTTGTCGAGCTACTCCTTTTATTTCCCTACTTTATTTTCAGCTCACCCTAAAATCAAAAATCCAAGGAGTTTGTCACAACAAGACCCCACAGATTGCACCACCCTTTATCCCCAAGCCCCCCTGAGAGGTGCCACTCCCGAGGCTCAGACAGGAGAATTATCATTAATAATGAGATTTATCTCCCTATATGGTTATGTTTTCAAAATGTATATATTATTATATATAATATATATATTCCCAAGTGTATACATTATTATTTCCCTTGTTTCTAGTCTTTAAATCACCCTTCGATTTTTAAGCACTGTCCCTGTTTTCTTTGACATTAAAGCATTTTCTCGCTGAGCTGTTCCACCACTCCTTTACGTTCAGCTCACCCTAAAATCAAAAACCCAGGCCGTTTGTCTCGAGACCCCACAGATTCCACCACCCTCTATCCCCAAGCCCCCCTGAGAGGTGCCGCTCCCGAGGCTCAGACAGGAGAATTATCATCAATAATGAGATTTTGGGTGCGGGAGGGGAGCCCCTCCCCGCCCCCCCGGCTGCAGGACCAGGACCCTTCCCCTGCTGCCCGGGAGCCCCCCGGGGCACCTTCCAGAGGTTGTTTGCCGAGCTCCGGGAGCCCGGCGAGGCAGGCTCGGATCCGATCTGCTGTGACAGGTAAAGGGCACCGTGAAGGCTCCCGGAGCTCCTGCCACGGGGGGATGAGCTGGGATGAGCTGGGATGAGCTGGGATGAGCTGCACCCTTTCCATGCCGGGCACAGCCCCAGCCCCCTGCTCCCGAGCTGGAAAACCACCTTTCGGGGGGGTAAAGCACCTGAGCAGGTAAAGCCNTGCCACTCCCGAGGCTCAGACAGGAGAATTATCATTAATAATGAGATTTATCTCCCTATATGGTTATGTTTTCAAAATGTATATATTATTATATATAATATATATATTCCCAAGTGTATACATTATTATTTCCCTTGTTTCTAGTCTTTAAATCACCCTTCGATTTTTAAGCACTGTCCCTGTTTTCTTTGACATTAAAGCATTTTCTCGCTGAGCTGTTCCACCACTCCTTTACGTTCAGCTCACCCTAAAATCAAAAACCCAGGCCGTTTGTCTCGAGACCCCACAGATTCCACCACCCTCTATCCCCAAGCCCCCCTGAGAGGTGCCGCTCCCGAGGCTCAGACAGGAGAATTATCATCAATAATGAGATTTTGGGTGCGGGAGGGGAGCCCCTCCCCGCCCCCCCGGCTGCAGGACCAGGACCCTTCCCCTGCTGCCCGGGAGCCCCCCGGGGCACCTTCCAGAGGTTGTTTGCCGAGCTCCGGGAGCCCGGCGAGGCAGGCTCGGATCCGATCTGCTGTGACAGGTAAAGGGCACCGTGAAGGCTCCCGGAGCTCCTGCCACGGGGGGATGAGCTGGGATGAGCTGGGATGAGCTGGGATGAGCTGCACCCTTTCCATGCCGGGCACAGCCCCAGCCCCCTGCTCCCGAGCTGGAAAACCACCTTTCGGGGGGGTAAAGCACCTGAGCAGGTAAAGCCACAGCTGAGGATGGGGTAAAGCTGGAAAATCCTCATTTAGGGGGGGATAAAGCACCTGAGCAGGTAAAGCCCTACTGAGGTTGGGGTAGAGCTGGAAAATCACCATTTAGGGGGGGATAAAGCACCTGAGCAGGTAAACCCCCACTGAGGATGGGTTGGAGCTGGAAAATCCCCATTTAGGGGGGGGGTAAAACACCTGAGCAGGTAAAGCCACGGCTGAGGATGGGGTAGACCTGGAAAATCCTCATTTTGGGGGGGGTAAGGACCTGAGAAGGAAAATCCCCACTGAGGATGGGGTAGAGCTGAAAAATCCCCATTTAGGGTGGGGTAAAACACCTGAGCAGGTAAAGCCACAGCTGAGGATGGGGTAGAGCTGAAAAAAAATCTTCATTTAGGGTGAGGTAAAGGGATAAAGCACCTGAGCAGGTAAATCCCCACTGAGGATGGGGTAGAGCTGGAAAATCCTCGTTTAGGGTAAAAGGGTAAAGCACCTGAGCAGGAAAACCCCTTTTCCTTTTAGAGGAAAACATCCTCTACCCCTTCCCCTCATCCTCCGTGCCCAGGGTGGCAAAGCAGGGAAGGGGAGAGGGCAGCACCACAGATTCCCTTCAGCAGGGAGACAGTGCACTTAAATCCAAACCCCTCTGTACAAAAATCACTGCAGCTACAGGAAAGCCTAAACCACGTGGGCATTTAAAAAAAAAAAAATCCTTTTTGCTTTTTCATCGATCCAGGCAGGAGGAAAAGTTTGCATTTCCACGAGAATAATTATGCACAAAACTTCAGACTGGCTTCACGGCAGAGGGCTCGGGGTTTGGGTTGGGAGGGACCAAAAAGCTCCTCTGTTCCATCCCCTCCTGGAGGCCAGGCACCACCAACAGCCTCTGGAAAGAAAAAGGCCTCCCCAGCTTGCTTTAAAAGTTGCATTTTGATTTATGCAAGGGGCTTTGTACTGGGTATAACTCAGCCAAGGCCACGAGTTCCCCAGCAGACAATGCCACTGGGCCCAGCAGGGCTCCTGCAGTCACACCCTCGGGGAGAAAACGCAGTAAATAGGATGTTACAGCAGCTATTTCGAGATGCACGAGGTTGGAAAGTACAGAAAAAAAAATATTGCTGCGATAATTTCTGCTTCTCCCTCTCCGAATCCCCGAACTCGGCCTTTGCAGGGCTCGGGCTCGTGTTCCAATTTTTCCCACATATTTGATGACGACTGTTTTCGCCAGCAGAGCGGCCAGACTCCCTGACAGAGCAACTGCACAAGGAATTAATTATAGGAAAAGCAAATGAGAGCAGCACTGAAAATAGCTCGAGGTCAGGTTTGTGATCGAGCTGGGCTCAGAGTGGGGCTGGACCCCACAAAGGACCCTCCAGCTGCTCCTCCAGGGGGTTTGGCTCCACCACCCCAGCACAGAAGAACTTCAACGGGCAGAGGCAGCTCCTCAAACCTGGATTATTGCACTTTGTCCTGGAGGAAACCTTCTCCATCTTTTAATTACAGCACACAACTCGACAGAGCCTATCCCCCTCCTTTAACTGCAGCCTTTTAACTCAAGGTGCCCTTCCCAGCTCTCATCTTCCCAAACATCCCCCAGACTGTGGGATGAATCTCCCAAAAGCTGTCCCAAAGCAGGGAGATGCTGCTCAGAGCTCTGCTGGCAGAGCAGCCTCACCCGCTGTGTTTTACACCAGTTCATAGAAATGACAGATGGAAAGACATTTAATTCACCCCTCTCAAACAGGGAGAGCTTCTGCAGAACTCCTCAAACAGCCAGAGGAGCCAGGGCCTGCCAGAGCTGACAGCTCAGGTGTCCCTCACACCTCCAGCCTTATCCAAAGAGCTCAGCACCCAGGGAAGGGCAGGGAGGGCTGAGGACACAGCAGGAGCTGCAGCAGGGCAGGGCCACCTGCACAGGGACCCTGCTGGCCCTCCCGAACGGCCACGTGAGAATAGACGAGCTGAAAACAGGAAAGGCACCTGTTGAAGTGAGACCAGAGGGGCCCCGGGGCTGCTCCAAGGGCTGGAGGCAGCCTGGAGAGCTGGGAATGTTCCCTGGAGAGGGGAAGGATCCAGGGAGAGCTCAGAGCCCTGCCAGGGGCTGGAGGGCTCCAGGAGAGCTGGGGAGGGACAAGGACAGGGATGGGGGGACAGCACCCAGGGAATGGATCACACTGCCACAGGGCAGGGAGGGATAGTGGGAATTGGGATATTGGGATATTGGGAATTGCTGGCTGGGCTGGAATTCCCAGAGCTGCCCCCGGATCCCTGGCAGTGCCCAAAGCCAGGCTGGACCCCGGGGCAGTGGGAGGGGTCCCTGCCACGGAACTGGATGGGTTTAGGTCCCTTCCAGCCCAAACCCTTCTGGCAGTCCACGGAAGGGAAGCAGATCAGAGACACCCCCGAGCTCCAAACCCTCGGCAGAGCAGAGCAGGAGCAGCCAGGGCTCCCTGCAGAGCCCCCAGCCTGGCACACTCCCCTGCCCCTGCCCTCGGGAGAGGGGGCTGCTCTCGCACCCAGCTGAGCTGCTCTGCCTGGAGCCCTTTAGGCTGGGCTCTGCACTTTTTGATTGGTTTTTTTTTTTAATTGGGTCATTTTGAGTTCACTCGTGCCCAAATCCAGCGGCATTCAGAGCTCAGCTCAGCACCAAAGCCAGAGCAGCTGCGTTTCATAAACATTCGCTGCCCATAATTAAGTCGATGAGTATTTTCTCCTTCTACAGCTTTATTTTCCCTAAAATGTTGATATTTTGTGCTGCTCTAACTCGGGAAAATTCCAGGGCTTTTTTAGAGCTGTTTGGAGGATTTTATTTTTCCCCCACACCAGTGTCTGGTGGGAATCTCGAATTTTCCTGCTGGAAATCAGGCACATCTAGAGGCAAGGCAGAGAAATGCCACACGGTAAACTTAAATGTGCTCTCCCAACACCCGAAATTAAGCCATTGTTATTACACCATTCAGGAATCCAATGACTCCTAACCATAATTTAGCTAAGATCAAGTGTAAAATCTGTTTAATAATACCCGGTACATCCTCTATCCTGGAGATTATATCCTGCATTTGCAGGGCATTGACTCCATAATCTAACAGGTCTTTTCCATCTCTGACTTCTATTAGCCTATGAATTATAACAAAAGGACCATTAGGCAAACTATAATTGTGGAAACAGCCTCTGACACGTGGGACTAACTCCTGCCATGGCAGGGGAAAACTAAAATTAAAACACAGACAATTGAAGGGAAAGCATTCCCTTTATCCAAGTGTTAACTCGCCCGATTAAAATCGGGAAACAAAACCCAGTAAGTCACAGAAAAGGCTTTTGTTTTTCCCCTCCCCATCCCTTCGTTCGGGCAGCTCAGCAGGTGCTGGTTTGTGCCTGCAGGAGGGATGGGACCGGGGTTTATTTGGGATATTTTCCTTCTCTGCTGCCTCCGCCCAGCCCAACTCATCCTGCGCCCTGGAGCCACTTCTGCCAAGAAAAGTCACATCTTCCAGCGAGCTTCACCTGGGGAGGCATAAACCAACAGAGCATTCCGAGAGGCTGGGGAGGCAGGGAGCATCCATGCGAGCTGCCTGGGCAGGGCTGGGAGGCGCAGCCATCCTGCAGCAGCTCTGGCTAGCACACATCCCCGCAAAGGTCAGCGGCTCTGCAAACACCTCCGAGCGAGAGCAGCCTCAGATGAAGTCACAGACGGTAACACACGCCCGGGGAATGCAGAGCACACCGCCCGGCCCGGCAGGGCCAGCAGCCACCAGCAACAGCAGCCCCGGCTGCAGGGGCTGGCACGGGGCTCCCAGCTCGTCCTGGCACTGCCCGGGCTCTGCCCTGCCCCAGGAGCTGCCCAGGCTCTGCCCTGCCCCGGGAGCTGCCCAGGCTCTGCCCTGCCCCGGGAGCTGCCCAGGCTCTGCTCTGGCTCTGCCCAGCCCCAGGAGCTGCCCAGGAGCTGCCCAGGTTCTGCTCTGGCTCTGCCCAGCCCCAGGAGCTGCCCAGGAGCTGCCCGGGCTCTGCCCCAAGCTCTTCCCAGCCCCAGGAGCTGCCCAGGCTCTGCCCTGCCCCGGGAGCTGCCCAGGCTCTGCCCTGCCACAGTCATTGCCCAGCCCCAGGCTGTGCCCAGCCCCAGTCATTGCCCAAGCTCTTCCCTGCCTCAGGCTGTGCCCAGCCCCAGGCTGTGCCCAAACTCTGCCCAACCCCAGCCCCAGCCCAGGCTGGAAGTGCCAGCGTGGAGGGGCCGCTCCTGCCCCGCATCCTCCTCCCCAGTGCCACGCCACCCTCCTGGGCTCTGCAGGGACGAGGTGGCCGGAGAGCACTGGCCAAGGGCCCGGGGTGCAGTCGGGGCTGTGAACGGCCAGGGGGACCCCGGGTCTGCTCCCTGAGCACCGAGGTGTCCCCCCTCACCGGGGCCGAGGGCAGCCAGGCTGCTGCCCAGCCCGAGCCCCCAGGAGGGGCGAGGGGCAGCTCGGGGTGAGCTCGGGGCCGTCCCAGCAGCATGTCACTCACCCCGGTGCTCAGGGCAGGGCCTGGAGGAGCTCGTGGTGCTTTGGCACCAGCAGAGCAGCCCAGCACTGGAGCGAGCCGTTCCCAGCACCTTCCCGACAGGAACCCCAGCTCTCGGCGCTCCGTCGCATCTCTCCGGCTTAATTAAGAAATATTTTTCACATGACCAACTGCTCCTTTTCCCCATCACTTCTAACACGACTGTTTATGCAAAACACACTCATTAGAGACAGTTCTGCAGCCTCATCTCTTCACGCCGCAAAGAAAGAGCAGGGGCTGCTCCCTTACCTCCGCTCATCCTCCTGCTTCCAAGGAGCCAGGCTGCGGGAGCGGCGCGCTGGAGCCAAGCCCGCGGATCCATGTGCTCACCAGGCTCTCCCAGCTGTGCTCTGCACCATGGAGCAGACTTACAGCACATCTGCTCGTGCTCCCAGCCCTCCGCGGCACGGGCTGCCAACTGTGCCTGGCCGTGCCAAGCCGGGTGGCAGAGAGGGCTGGTTATTATTTATGGAACAGAGGGATATCCAGGAGGGATTAGGAGGACTCTCAAGATCACTTCTGTTTGCGACTTGAGCGGGGTTTGAAAACGGGTCTTGTCAAATGGCAGCGAGTACAATTCTACATCTCTGCCAGAACGCGCTCGGAGCCACGCGACCCCCTCCACTGAAAAATCACCTTACAGGGGGTCAGGACTGGGCAGCAAGGGCTCTCCTTGAGCCAGAAGTGGCCACACCTGAATTGCTTTTCTCATTAAAATCAGATCCTGAGGAATATCCAGGCACTGTTGGCCAAAGAGGATCCATGGAGAAGCTCATGGCCGAGCCCGCTGGAGTTCACAGCATCACCCGCTGATGGCTGTGACACCCTCGCTGCCGTCACTGCTGCACGCAGAGCCCCTGGCTGGGGCGGGCAGGCAGGGCCAGGGCAGGCAGGGCCCCTGCAGGGCCAGGACAGACGCTGGGAGCTGCCCAGGAGAGTCCACACCGCCCCTCTCCCAGTCACGGGCACCCGGAGCCGCCCTGCCCAGGGCACATCCCGGCTCCCCGCACACAGCCTGCCGGGCTGCGGGGACAGCAAAGTGCCCCAGCCTGCCCCGTACAGCCCCTCTTGCACACGGGGGCTGGTGGGACACTGCCTGGGAATCCCCAGCTCCGAGCTATGACCCGGCCCCTGCTCCAACAGGAGCAACTCCTGCTCTGTGAAAACTCCTGCTTTATCCTGGCTTCTCCCTAAAGGAACGTCTCCACAGTATTAATCACTATTAAATATTAAATCCCTATTAAATACTATTCATTAACTCGGGAAGGAGCTGGGGTTCAGGTGAATAAAACCAGGATTTTCCTGGAAGCACACAAACACGTGGGGCTGTTCCCAGGGCTTGCACAGCCTCTGATCCCTACAGAAAATGAACCTGCTCCAGCTTTTCACAGCACAGGCATTCCTGGGATTGCAATAGCAGGGGTTCCTCTTCAGCCCCTGGTTTACTGAGCCTGCATCTTTCTCCCCTAAGATGTCTCCAAAGGCAGAGAGCAGAGGTTTGGAATTCATTTTCGCACCACCTCACTAACAGCAAGGACCTTTTCCTGGTAACTTTGTCATTAAATTGTATTTTGTTTGCAAATCCCTTAAAAATACAACTCTAACCCAAACATATTCTATGGAATATGCATTTCTCATCAGGGCCCTGCTGCTCACTTACAGATGAGGAAAGCATTGTGAGCACATGAAATGTATTTGTGTCAGGAAATGCAATGAAATAAAAATGTAACAATTCTTTCAGTTCTGTAAGTTTCACCTTCAGGAATTAGCACAAAAAATCATTTTTACAGAGGTTTTCAGGAGAAAAAACATCAGGATGTGACTTGAAATTAATTTGCAACAGGCCCAAGTGTGTTTTATTTTCTTTGTGCTCTCTGTTGCACAGGAGATTGTTCATGACACAAATATGAATATATGAATTTGGGGTGCTATTCTTGGGGACCCTCAATCATTTACATTTTATAAATATTTATATACAATGTTGTGATGCTGTGCTGACCAGCCCTGAGTTCCAGCAGTTTGTTGATGCCATATGCTCACATGCCTCAGGCTGCAAGACTCGTGGCCAGATACTGGAAGTCACAGCTCTCAAAAATTCTGTCCCTGCTCTATGGATGCATCCAGGGAAAAAACAATTTTACAGCAAACCTGTAATGAGAGTCACTTAATGGCAGCTTTAGGGAAATGCAAGAGTCCTGAACCTTCACTCAGTGAGTGCAGGGACAAACCCCCAGAGCCCCTGAGGGCAGGGACAGCTCCCCTGAATCCATGGACCCTGCAGATTGCTGCTCTCCCACCTCTGTGTTCCAAACATTCCCATTTCCAACCACGGCAGAGTAAAACTGCCACAACCCAGGATCCCAAACTTCTCTGAAAGACAATCACCCAACTGTGACACAACGGCACAGCTCCTGCAGAAAGGGCTTCAGCACGGTGGAATCACAGAACCCCCGAGTGGTTTGGGTGGGAAGGGACCTCATCCCATCCCTTGGGTTACTCCGAGCCGTGTCCGAGCCAGCCAGGAGCCCTCCCAGGCACGGGGCAGCCACAGCTTCTGCAGCCGGGCAGGGGCTGAGAGCAGGGCAGAGCGGGAGCAGCACCGGGGAGCTGTGCAAAGCCAGGAGAGAACGAGGAGCAGAGCAACCTGGAGAGAACGAGGAGAGAACGAGGTACAGAGCAGCCTGGGAGAGAACGAGGAGAGAAGGAAGCTCAGAGCAGCCTGGGAGAGAACGAGGAGAGAACGAAGCTCAGAGCAGCCTGGGAGAGAACGAGGTACAGAGCAGTTTTGGAGAGAAAGAGGAGAGAACGAGGTTCAGAGTAATCCGGGAGAGAAGGGGGAAGATACTGAGGTTCAGAGCAATCTAGGAGAGAACGAGGGAGAGAACAAGGTGCAGAGCAATTTGGGGGAGAGCAAGGCTCAGAGCAGCCTGGGAGAGAAGCAGGCTCAGAGCATCCTGCCGGAACGCCGTGTCCCTGTCGAGCAGGGCCTGTGCCTTGCAGTGACCCAACCCCTGCAGAGCCCCCTCTGCACAGAGCAGTGGCCAGAGGAGCGTGTGCCCTGGCCCTGGGCAGCACAGGCACTCTCACTGGCCACTTGGCCCTTCCCGGGGTGCAGCATCCCTGCCCGGCGCCGCTCCGCCGAGCCGAGCGAGCAGAGCCGGGTGCAAGCTCGGGCTGTGCCCGGGCTGTGGGCAGCACACACAGCCCCGGGAGCCCCCGGCGGTGCCCCCAGCCCCGGGAGCCCCCAGCCCCTCCCTCCCCGGAGCCAGGACGTTCCCCGAGGGGCTCCTCCCGCAGCCTCGGCCCTTGGAGCTGCTCTCCTCCCTTCAGCTCCCCGTGAGCAGCTGCAGGCTCAGCTGGGTCCCTTCCCAGCTCCCAGGGACCCGCCCTGTCCCCCCCAGACCCACGGGGGGTCACCAGCACCGGGCACCCTCAGTGCTGCCCAGCACAAGCTGCCCTGGAGGGNGGGAAGGGACCTCATCCCATCCCTTGGGTTACTCCGAGCCGTGTCCGAGCCAGCCAGGAGCCCTCCCAGGCACGGGGCAGCCACAGCTTCTGCAGCCGGGCAGGGGCTGAGAGCAGGGCAGAGCGGGAGCAGCACCGGGGAGCTGTGCAAAGCCAGGAGAGAACGAGGAGCAGAGCAACCTGGAGAGAACGAGGAGAGAACGAGGTACAGAGCAGTCTGGAGAGGAAGAGGAGAGAACGAGGTACAGAGCAGCCTGGGAGAGAACGAGGAGAGAAGGAAGCTCAGAGCAGCCTGGGAGAGAACGAGGTACAGAGCAGTTTTGGAGAGAAAGAGGAGAGAACGAGGTTCAGAGTAATCCGGGAGAGAAGGGGGAAGATACTGAGGTTCAGAGCAATCTAGGAGAGAACGAGGGAGAGAACAAGGTGCAGAGCAATTTGGGGGAGAGCAAGGCTCAGAGCAGCCTGGGAGAGAAGCAGGCTCAGAGCATCCTGCCGGAACGCCGTGTCCCTGTCGAGCAGGGCCTGTGCCTTGCAGTGACCCAACCCCTGCAGAGCCCCCTCTGCACAGAGCAGTGGCCAGAGGAGCGTGTGCCCTGGCCCTGGGCAGCACAGGCACTCTCACTGGCCACTTGGCCCTTCCCGGGGTGCAGCATCCCTGCCCGGCGCCGCTCCGCCGAGCCGAGCGAGCAGAGCCGGGTGCAAGCTCGGGCTGTGCCCGGGCTGTGGGCAGCACACACAGCCCCGGGAGCCCCCGGCGGTGCCCCCAGCCCCGGGAGCCCCCAGCCCCTCCCTCCCCGGAGCCAGGACGTTCCCCGAGGGGCTCCTCCCGCAGCCTCGGCCCTTGGAGCTGCTCTCCTCCCTTCAGCTCCCCGTGAGCAGCTGCAGGCTCAGCTGGGTCCCTTCCCAGCTCCCAGGGACCCGCCCTGTCCCCCCCAGACCCACGGGGGGTCACCAGCACCGGGCACCCTCAGTGCTGCCCAGCACAAGCTGCCCTGGAGGGTGGGCACGCACAGAAAAGGCTTTTTGCTGTTTGTTTTGTCCCTGTGTCTTTGCAATTCTGGCTGGGCTGCCGCAGTTCACTGTGCCGTTCGTACGGAACGTTACAATGAAACGGTAATTAAAATTTTGGGTTTTGCTTTGTAGCAAACCAAGCTGGTCAAGAAAAACGAGCTGAGTAACGTTATTTAGTGTTTATTAACACATGCAAGTCCTTGTGCCTTCAGTAAGGCACCCAACAAGCACTAACAGCTGGGTTTGCCAGTGCTGCAGAGCAGAGCCACCCTACTAAAGCCATTAATTCCGGCAGAGCATCAGCCCAGCACACACAGCAGCAGCCTGGGCCTGCCCAAAGCCCACCCCGGGGACCCCCACAGCTGGGCAGGGGCTCCAGCCCCCCAAGGGACTTGCACAGAAAAGCTGAGTGTCCCCACACAGAACCTGATCAAACATCACCTCCCCTGAACAGAAACATCCCTCTGAATTAAACTCCTCCACCCCACGGATGCAGCTCAACTGCAAATGAGGAGCTGAGGAGGAAAGGCTGAAGTGACCAAAACACCCGAGTTCTGCTGTAGAAATTCTCATTTAATGGTGGTCCCACAATTACAGATGAGATTGGGTTGTTTATATAGAGAACTATAAAGATGTGAATAAAAATTAGAAGTTTTCTGACAAGAGGCCTGTCCCACGAAACGTGCTGCTCACTCTGGTCCAAAAGCAGATTTCTCCCGAGTCCCTCAGCCTGGCACTTTCCCCGTGGAGCAGCAAAGGGCAGCAGGAGCTGGAGCCCCCCAAGGCTCCCCCCTGGCTCCAGAGCACTGCCTGCCCCAGCTCGACCCCGCCAAACCCGCTCCTGCAGGAGCTGCAGTGTGCAGGCACCCCTCGGACCCTCCCGGTCTGCAGGCTGGCCAGGCTGCTTCGGGGGAGAGCACAAATCACCTGCTCTGTCTAAACGAGCTCTCCCGGCCCTGCCCGCGCCCCACTACAATGAAATAATCCCGTTAAAATGCAATAATGCCGTTATTTTTGATAGACACGTGCTTTGAAATAAGAGAAATTAAAAAACCAAACAAACAAACGCACAAAGCTCGAGCTTCTCTGCATTGTGCCTCCAACCCAGAGGAGGAAACTCTTCACTGCTAAACCAGGGCAGCAGAGACAGGGGGAAATCAGGAAAACAGAGAAAGCACACCATATAGGAAATGTCAAATATGTCAAAACATTCATGAATACCAACATCTCCCTCTGCACCATCCCCAGCTGCAGAGGTTACCCAGGGCTAACGTTTCAGCAAGTGCAGATTATGCAGCGCGGGGTTTACTTATACATAAAAAATCAGCTACAGGTGTATCCGAGGTGCTTTTTGCACGCAGCCAGTCCGGGGATTTCTCCTACTAAAGAAAAGCCAGGAGGGTAAAATCACATAAAAGGTGATTTTCCCAGCTCTGGCCGCCCCAGATGTAAATTCCTGCTGGCTGCTCGCGGTGCCCGTGACACACACGGTGAGGACAATTAGAGCAAGGACCGAAAGCAACATTCCCAAACCAGCAGAGCTCCCACACGGGGCTGCTGCCCGAGGCCATGCACCTGCAGGGGAAAGCACGACACCTCCTCGTCCCCGAGCCACCGACCGGGAATTCTGTGAGACCAGCTTGGTGGCACTCGGAGCTCGACACACCCAGGGCAGCACCGCGTCCTGCAGACCCTCCGAAAAACACAGCTGGAATTAAATGTCACCAGCGGAACGCGGTGGGCAGGGTAAGCAGCAGACACCTGGCCTGGATCCACCCCCGGCTGGTTGGTCAGGTTTGGAAATCGTGGCACATTTGGGAGATTTGTGCCTCGGCGTAGCCTCCATCCAGCCGGAGGAGGACGGTGCCCAGCCCCTGCGAGGAGCAGAGACCCTCCCTGCTCGGGCCGCGCTGGGAGCGCCGGCGGGACCTCCACACAAAGCAAACACACACAAAAAATCCATTCTCACACCTCGGGCACCAGAGGAGCAGCTCCTCAGAAAACAGGGCAATTGCACGAGCAAAACAGAAAGTTGGGTTCAAACCAGCCCAGCGGGTTGGCAGGGAACTGCAAACCCTGAAATTGCGAGGGAGCAAACCAGGATGGGTCTGGCTGCTCCTCGCAGGAGCCCGGCAGAACGAGCAGTAACAAATTCCAGCAGCAGCAGCACACGGCTAAAATAATTAAGATAGCTATTGATCTGGAATATTGCAGGCCTGGAGAAGCGAAATCTTTTAATAAATCCTCCCATTGATACCAGCAGTTAAAAATTATTCCTTCAGCTCCGTATTCTGCCCTGAGCGCCCACTCTGAGCATTTTTCTCAATGTCTCTATACAGTGCCCAGCCTTTCCTCCCCGCTCTGCTGCAGAACGTGGCCGGCAGAGCCCGGGGAGCGCGGGGGCTCCNGCTCGGTGCCTGCGCTGCCCGGCGGGGCAGGAGCGCACCCGGGCTCGGGGGGATGGAGGGCAGCGGGGAAAAGCCGGGGCAGGTGTGAACGGGCAGCCTGGGAAGGGAAAACTCTGCTTTCCCCAGGTGCAGAGGGTTAAACCTGCTGGGAAAGTTACTGCAAAAGCCGCTGGTGAAAGTGGCGGAGGCGGCTGATTGCTGGGAGGAATTGGGAGCAGCTGGGGGATAGTTAGAGGGGGGGATCGAGTTGTTACATTCTTTCTATAAACAGGATTTTGTCTTTCTTATGCATTTTAAACCCCTTCTATAGCACAGGCATTTACAGTTTAACATTTATTTACACGTATTTAGGGAATGCCTGTATTCTCTGTCTGTGTGATGGGATATCTGTATTCCATACGCACTGTTTAGGTTAAAGGCACAACTCCTCCGGCCCCGCGCCCGCGGCAAGCCCAAGCTCAGGACCGCGCTCAGGATGAATTAGGCAGCACCCGCCCCTGCCCCAGCCCCGCTCCTTGCCGGACAACACCCGCCCGGCACGGCGCCGACTTTCAGCTCTTCATTTCAGGAATTTTTCGCCTAACCGAAGCGCAAAGTCCTTTCCCCCGCGAACCGGCTGCTCGGGGCTCGCCCGCACCGGGGGCTGCAGAGCCGCGGACCCCCGGCACCCCGGGCTGGGGGTGCGGGCCGGGGATGCGGTATCAAGACAGGGATGCGGTACCGGGCTGGGCACGCGGTACCGGGCCGGGGGATGCGGCACCGAGATGCTCCCGCAGCTGCGGGGGGCGGCTGCCCCTCCCTCGTGTCCGTGGCGTTTTGGGCACCGCGGGACGCGGCCCAGAGGAGTCAAACCCACCCCGGGCGTGCCCTCCCCCGCTGCCACGGGCCTTATCTTGTCACCCCGAGGCGAGAGGCTGAAGTTCCGTACCCCCGGACGAACCAGCGGAGTTTGGGTTCCTCCTCCCTCTCCCCGCGCAGGACTCCCGTGAGCGCACCCCGGTCCCGGGAGCCGCGGGGCTCCCAGCGCGGTACCGGTGCCGGTACCCCGAGAGCAGTACCGATGTCCCGGGCGCGGTACCGGTGCCGGTACCCCGAGAGCAGTACCGATGTCGCGGTACCGGTGCCGGTACCCCGAGAGCAGTACCGGTGTCCCCGACCCGAAGCTTGGCCCCGGACCCCGCTGCGCGCTGCCCGTCCTGCCCCCCGAGCCCCTCCGCGCCGCGGGGCCGGGCTGGGGGATGAAATTCCCCCCTTACAGTGTTTTCCTGAGGAATTCGCCCCCCCGAGGAAGGGACGCGCCTGAGCGAGCGCCGGCGCGGGAGGAGGGAGAGGGGGATGGATGGATGGATGGATGGATGGATGGATGGATGGATGGATGGATGGCGCAGGGTGCGGGGTCCGGATGCGGCGGGGACCGAGCGTGGTAAAAGCCGGGAAAGGACCACCCTCGGAGCCGCGGGCTCTCCTCCTCCTCCTCTTCCTCCCGCGGAGCCGGCGGCACCGAACGGCAGCGGCGCCGGCCGTGGCCGCTCCGGGATCGCCGCACGGGCAGAGGCTTTTGTCCCCTGGGTGCGGCGGGGGCTGGCGGAGGAGCTTCGCACTTCGGCAGAAAGGAGACGAAATTCGATTCGTTTACATGTTTTATTGTTGTAAACATTAAAATTGTCTTTCTCAAAGAAAGAGTTCTCGGGAGAAAAAATAATAATAATAATAATAATTATAATTATAATCCGCGTTTCTAGCTGTCGTACACCATATTAAAAAAAGGCAGCGACTTTCCCGTGTGCCAAACCGGGGTATACAAAGAAAAAATACTACAGAATATGGCAATATTAAAAATATTACTCGAACATAAAATAATATATTAACCGACAATTTTTTTTTTAGACATTAAAAAAACCAAACGGAACAAAACAAACCAAAAATTCAAAGTGCTCAGTAATTTCCAGGGAGTTATGTATAGTATAAGCACTCTGGAAACAGTCAAAAGCTGCTGCATGCAAGATCTGTTTAGCTTTAGACAACAAAATAATCAAGATATAAACTTCTTCTTTAATCAACATCAACAGTACATACAACACTTACAAACAAGGGGTGTTGGGCGGTGTTTACAAACACTATGTGTCCCTGTGGGGGGGATTCCGGGGGGTAACACTTGTGCCCACCTATTTTACAATTGAGAAAATGTTTGAAGCTTAGATAACTACCAGTCTTTATAAAAGCTACCAGACTACATAGTGTCTGAAATACTATTTATAGAATATAGACATTACTGAAATAGCAAGTGCCTATAACATTGTCACCCTGGAATCGTCATGCTTCCCTGGTATGGACAGATTGGGTTTCCTTTTTTTTTTTTTTTTTAATATCTCCTTTTTTTTAAATTATTCTTTTCCCAAACACATTTAGATTTTTGATTTTTTTTCTTCTTTTAGAATTGTTTTCCACGTTTCATCATAAATAGGCACAGAATAATTTTTTAATTTTTTTTTTTTTTTTTAAAAGCCAAACTGCATCTGATAAATTTACAAGCCTTAGCCTTCATTAATGCCACGCCACCCACGCAACGTTTGGGGTTGGGGGTATATTACAGCTTTCTTTTACAGCAGAAAACTTTAGGAGGGAGAGACTCGTGGGTCACCTCAACGCTGGCTTTGTCACCAGTCTGCCAGACAGGCTTGTCTTTCGCACCAGAAGTCCTTAATAATAAATTCATTTAGAAGCCGATAATAAAAAGTTTATACCATGGTGTTTGTGTGGTCCATGAGCTGCATCCATGATGCCCCAGAGCCAAAATGCCCATCGCGTTCTGCCTGCAGGAGTTTGCAGCACTGGCCCCCAGGGTGCTGCTCTGGGCCCAGGCCAGCCCCCCTCAGGCAGCCGGAGCTTCTCCTCGGGTCAGCAGAAGAGCACGGGAAGAGTCTTAGAAAGGTAAAGTGTCCAGGAAAAGTTTGTCGATTATTGCTGGCGGTGGCACCAAATCCTCCAGTTTCAGGTAGAAAATGCGCTGCAGCCCCTGTGTGCAAAGCGTGCGGAGTTCGGGGAGCTTCCCCAAGAGTTTGGACAAATAGTTGGGGCGATTCAGCCCCCCGTTATTGAAAGTCACATGGTCTTTGAGACAATTTACAATCTTGTTCTGGAGCTCTTCCACCCTCTTGGGTTCCTTAAGCCCGTGCCTCTCTGCAAAGAGAAGGGTGTGGGCGTCAGGGCTCTGCCAGCAGCCAGGGCAGCGCCGCGGGGCCGGGCGGGGGGGACACTGACCTGTCACCATGGCCAGGGCAGCGATGCAGGAGAAGGCAGAGATGTCGATGTTCATGTTTTGCAAGTTGGAGGAAAACTCCACGATGGAATCGATCCACTCCCCGAAGCCACGGATGCACTGCAACCGGTGCAGGACCACCCCGTTGCAGAAGATCAGCTTCCCCTCCACGGGGTTGGACCTGGAAGGAAGGGGACAACCCCAGAATGAACTGATGGATGGAGGAGAGAGGGAGGAAAATTAGATAGAAAGAGGAAAACGGAGGAAAAGAAAGAAAAAGACAAAAAGAGAAAGGCAAAAGATAAAAGAAAGAATGAGCGAAGAAAGGAAGAAAGTGAGAAAGACGGGGAGGGAGAGAAAGATAAAAGAGAAGAGGGAATGAAAGAGAAAAAAGAACAGGAAATAAATAATAATAAAAAAAAAGATAAGAAAGGAGATGATGGGGGAGAAAATCTAAACAACTAATTACTTGAGGAGCAATAAATGAAGGATTTAAGAGGCACCTAATTACCGAGGAGTTAATAAAACGCGGACCAGTGGACCTTGAAAGGGTCGGATCTCCCGCCCCCGCTCACCTGTACGCCAGCCGCAGCACGAACAGCTCCAGGAAGGCGGACTCGAAGAGCAGGTCCTGGTCCGTTTTGGGCAGGTCGGTGAAGCCGGGGATTTTTTCCGCCCACCCTCGGATGATCTCCATGGAGCCGGTCAGGAGATCATAGAACTGCTGGATGTGCTGGGTGTCGTCACCGCTCAGCTGGTAGTCGGGGTTAGCCTGGAACTGGAAATTCATTTTAAAAAGCACTTAATGAGGTTCTCTAAAGTCTATAACCCGTGAAATTGCTCACCCCGTCCCCGGCCGGGGAGCGGGCTGGGATAACAATTAAAGCTCTCTCTGACCGGTGAGGAAATTAGATGTTCCGGGGCAATTAATTCGATTAGGAACGGCGCGCCGAGGCCACCGCTCGCCGTGCGCGGGGGGCCCGATGCCGGTGGG
>VXBS01000277.1:0-11169 GCA_013400255.1 Sitta europaea
CTCCCTCAGCTGGATTTACAGGGCTGGAAGCAGGGAACACACTGGGTGGGTGCAGAGCCTTGAAGAGCAACCCATGTAATATAGAAATTATACTGTCTTATTTGGAAATGTCATTTCAAATCCTCATTTGTGTCACACATCCCTGCACATCCTGTTTTTGTGCTTGTTTGTGAACAAGTGACTGTGTGCATGGACATGGCAAGGAAAACTTCACTTTCTTGCAATGACTATGTTTTACTATAGAAATAATAATACCTCAAATATTTTTAAAGACTAACCTGATCCACTGCTGCCTTTTAAACTTTTTTTTTTTTCCCTTTGCACAGAATGCAAACCCAAAATGTCTCACACTTTGTATTTGGGCAGTACCTTGCTGGGTGCAGTCTCCTAAGCCCCAGCTGGAGGCAGGCAGCCCAGCTGTGTGAGCCACCACAAAATGCTGCACAGGAATCTGCTCAGGGAGCCAGCACCAGCAGGGACAAGAAACCCCCACCCTGGCCAGCAGGGAACTGGTAACAGCCCCAAAAATCCAGCTGCTGCTGCCCATGGCTGAGGGCCCTGCCAAAACCCTTCAGAGGTGCCTTCAATGTAGGGATTACTGTTTGCTGTGGTGACATGTCAGTCCAGGAGCAACAGAGCTCCTGATTTGGTAGTTTGTCATTTTGGTTAAAGAATAACAGCTTGAAATGCAGTGTGTGATGTTAAAAAAAATAAATAAAAAACCAAAGGCAAGGTACTTAGTAGTGAGTGGAGTTACAACCATGAAAAACAGGAGCAGATATAGGAAACACTCCTTTTTGAGGGATATTTTCAGTTTTAGGATAAAATCTTAAAATGTGGTGTGTTTTACTTTGTTTGTTTTTTTAATGTTGGGTTGCACACTATAAAACAAATCACCACTCCCTGAGTTGGTTGCACTGAGTTTTTCCTCAGCTGTCACTGTTTCTGCACTCCCCAGACACTTCACACTCGTGTTGGTGTCATTGGAACATCTGCCTCTCCACGGGTATTTGCCATTGGTTTTGGGAGAGCCCTGACCCTGCTTTCCTTACCCAGACCCAGTGCAATCAAAGCATGCCCCTGGTCATGATCCTCGCTCTTCCACACATCCCTGCACCATGGCAAACACGTGCAATGCTTTATTTCAAATACAGAGTGTGCTGAGGGCACGGCAAGAGGGCTGAGGAGGGTCAGGGGTGGCTGCTCTGTGTGACCAGGACCAGGGGCTCAGCCCTGAGGAAGGGCACAGCTGAGCCTGGTAGCTCAGTGCTGGCTCCTCCAGCTCTGCTTCCTTGTGCTTTTCTTTGTCCTTGCAGGTTTCTGCTGCTGTGGAGTGCAGTGCTGATCATGTACCCAACGAGTCTGGCTGTCATTGCACTGACCTTCTCAAACTATGTCCTGCAGCCTGTCTTCCCTAACTGTATTCCCCCCTACAACGCCTCTAGGATCCTCTCCATGGTGTGTTTATGTAAGTATTTGATTCTTGCACACCCCCGGGTCTTGCCCTGGTTTTACAAGGCACCATTGAGGGCTGGGGCAGGGGCCACAGCTCCAAAGGCCAGTGGGGAGGTGCCAGGAGAGGCTCTGTCACTGCTGGGGGAATTCTGTCCCTCCCCTCCTGCCTGCAGCAAGTGCAGTGCCTGGAGGGAGGCACAAAGGCACCTGTGGGTGCAGGGAAAGTGGGGGCAGGTGAGCACAGGGGATGGGACAGTGCTGTGCACCTGGCACAGGTGACCCACACCCTCTGAGCCCTCCCCAGTCTGTCACACTCACAGCTCTGCACTGGCTGCTTCTGGAGCCAGCAGAAGCAGACCTGGGCTCCAGGACTGAAGCCTTTCACTGTTTCTGTGATCCTGGCACGCTGGGCACTGCTCAGGCACAGTTTGGAGCTGGGGAGAGCCCCAGCTGGCAGCACCCAGGGATGCCCCTGGAGCTGGGAGTGTCCTTGGGAAGGGCAGTGCTCCTCTTCACCCTCGTTACTGGCCACGCTAGAGCTCCCTGCAGGAACATGCCTGTGTCTTTCAGTATTCTGACTGTATGTTCTTAAATAAACCCCATTTCAGTTCACTGAATTCAGTCTTTTGCTCTGCAGTGCTCCTGACCTGGGTGAACAGCTCCAGTGTGCGATGGGCCACGCGCATTCAGGATATATTTACAGCAGGAAAACTCTTAGCCCTGACCCTTATCATTATTGTGGGCTTCATACAGATCTTTAAAGGTACTCTCTGAGACAGCTCTAACATTGGTATGGTACTGCTGATAGACTTGATTCTTCCCACTTACTGCATTTTTTCCTCCTTACAAACTGACCTGAAGGTGTGCTGGGTTTTGCCAAGCTGTGGAATTGCAAACTTTTGCTTTACACAAGAGAGAAATCAGCTGTATCCCCTTAAAAAAAGTCCCTTTCCAGCCCACCTTGTAGGATTTGACAGAATAAAGGAGAGCAGCTCACAACGTTTCAGAATAGTTACTTAAAATTTTTAATGTGTTCTGCATTCCTTGAATTTGAAGTGCTCTGGATGTAAAATGAATAAGCAATGTTTTTCCTAGGGCAGGAAGATATCTGCTTCATTTCAGGCACTAGTCCAATTTCCTACAAAAAGTCACTTATAAGATTAAACATAGGTGAAAAATGTCTCACTGATTCACCAGTTATTGGAAAGCCAAATGCACAAAAGACTTACAATATTTTTATCATGTATATGGTGAGTCATATGAAGGATGAAGAAATAAGACATTTACAGAGAGCAGAAAACTTGTTTTCTAAGTGGTGCTAGTCCTACCATCTTGACAAACCTTTCAGGCCCATAGACATGTTTATTTTCAAGGATTTCTACTGAACAACACCAAACTCTGGTGAAAGAGAATTGCAGCAGGAGCAGGTGGGGTTTTCCCAGCCCAGGTTCCTCCCTGGTTCAGGGCAGGCTGCCCAGGCTCTCCTGAGCTCTGCAGTGCTCAGGGGTGCCTGGAGAGCTGCCTCAGAACACTGCCATTGCTCTGTCAGCCCGTGGGGACACGAAGAGGGCCAAGTCTCAGTGCCAACAGAGGATAAAAAGTGAAAGCTGAGCAGTTTTAAAGAGTGTTAGGCCTGGCCTAACCCCTGCCTGGTGCTCTCTGTACAGGAAACTACAAGGAGCTGACGCCCAGCAACGCCTTCAAGTTTTGGATGACTCCATCCGTGGGGCACTTGGCATTAGCTTTCCTTCAAGGGTCCTTTGCATTCAGTGGCTGGAACTTCTTGAACTATGTGACAGAAGAGCTGGTTGATCCCCGCAGGCAAGTACCCAATTCCATGATGCTCCTCCTGAAATGCTTGGAGCTGTCTGGAACATCACTCATTCCAAAAATGCTGCAGTGCCATTCCATGTCTGTGGGACTGGTCTTTCTAAAGGAAAGTTTTGTTCAGAACAGGCAAGTTACAGAAACACTGACATTTTAGAAAATATTGCACCAGGTGTTAAGTGAATCCAAGCAGCCTACAGACAAGGCAGTATCTTTATCACTATTCAATCACATTCAACCTTCCATAGCAGAAAATTAACTGTAGACGAGGGACTGCACAAGAATCTACAGGAAGAGTTTCCTTTGTCATAAAAATGTTGAATTGTCCTGGAAGTTGCTTTGCTTTTTCACCCAAAGGTCTCTCACAGAGCCCTGAAAGAGATTTGTTGTGCACTCCCTGCCCCAGCCTGCCAAGTCCACTGCTGATCCTGGGGATGGGGAGGGCTTGGAGAGGATTTGTCACAAGCAGGCTGAGAAGGCTGGAGGGAAAGGGAATTTTAGTCTAGCAGAGCTCAAATGTTTCAACACTTCTGAGTTAATAAAGTGGAATGACAAATGTCAAGAGCAGCTCTTGGAGCATTAGTTACTCCTGGGCATACAATGCACACAGCAATTAAACAAGGAATATAAGCTATTACAGCTTGGATGGGAATGACAGAGCTCCAGCCTCAGGAGTGTCTCTGCACAGCAGTGAGTGGCAAAGTGGATGTCCAGAGATCTGGGCAGGAATAAAGGAAGGGTGGTAATGCAGATCCTTATTAAACAACAGTATTTTAATGCACCACCATGATTTCAAAGCTGAATAATAAAAAAGTGGTTATTTAAATAAGATAAATGTGGCCTTGGTTGAGAAATAAAGAGAGAATTGAGCAAATGGCCCTTTTTTTTTTTTTTTAATTATTGTTGCAGCCTTAGTGGAAAAATTAAAGTATTTTTAAAAATTGGATAACCAAAACCACTTCCTGCTTTTACTAAATCTATTCAAATTCAAAAGGTTAAACATGTTTTCTAAGACTTTTTTTTCCAAATCTGACACACAGAGAGGAATGCATTATGTTAGATACAGTACAGTTCAGGTGTCCACCTCTAAGAAGGGCTCTGGATTGCAGCTCAGGTCATCTGTCCTACTGTAAATTGCCATGGTACTGTGTGAGCAGACCAGGTTTGTGGCACACAATGGGCCAGGGCAGCAGCTGAACCACAGGGTCCCCTTCCTTTTCAGAGCAGGAGAAGGTAAAACAAAGCCAGACACTTTATTCCACCACGGTGCCTGAAGCAGAGGTTTCATTTCTCAGTGCCAGGCTGTCCCAGCCCCAGCCAAGAGCCCAGAGGCAGCTCTGGTGGGTTTGTCCAGGAGGCTCCCTCAGGCACAGCATCCCATGGCCCCTTCAGCCCTCCCCACCAGGCAGAGGGTCAGAGCAGATGGGAGCACTGCTTCCCTCCAGGGAAAGAGCCAGGGAGCCCACCCAGAGAGCCCACCCAGCGGGGTGACCACCCAGAGAGACAGCAGAGAGCCCACCCAGAGCCCACCCAGCTGAGTGACCATCCAGAGACCACCCAGCTGAGTGACCACCCAGAGAGACCATTCCAGAGAGCCCACCCAGCTGGGTGACCACCCAGAGAGACAGCAGAGAGCCCACCCAGCTGGGTGACCACCCAGAGAGCCCACCCAACTGGGTGACCACCCAGAGAGACCACCCAGAGCCCACCCAGCTGAGAGCCCACCCAGAGAGACAGCTGAGAGCCCACCCAGCTGAGTGACCACCCAGAGCCCACCCAGCTGAGTGAGCACCCCAGGCCCTACACCCT
Organism: Sitta europaea; assembly: GCA_013400255.1. Taxonomy (NCBI): domain Eukaryota; kingdom Metazoa; phylum Chordata; class Aves; order Passeriformes; family Sittidae; genus Sitta; species Sitta europaea. Next base: position 5,092 of record VXBS01000277.1, read on the forward strand.
TGCTGTGGTCTTGCTGTGCATGACTGTAATCTCCTCTCTACCCTCCTCATTCTTTTATTAGGAACCTACCTCGTGCCATATTCATCTCCATCCCACTGGTGACATTTGTGTACACGTTCACCAACATTGCATATTTCACTGCCATGTCACCCCAAGAGCTCTTGTCCTCCAATGCTGTGGCTGTAGTAAGTAAACCATTCCCTGGATGTATAAAATACACTTTGATTTCAGTGCTGTGCTTTGCAGTGTGTTTCAGTTTCTCTGCCTTCTGTTGCTTTAGACATTTGGTGAAAAGTTACTGGGCTATTTTTCCTGGGTTATGCCAGTCTCAGTGGCCCTATCTACATTTGGAGGAATAAATGGATACCTTTTTACCTCATCAAGGTTAGATGGAGTACAATTTTATGAACATTATCTAATTTGGGGAGGGGCTGTTTTAATTGCATTTGCTAGAGAAATTTTGTAGAGCATGAGTTTGTTGTTGGGTGTGTTGGATACAATCAGTTATGAATGACTCTGTTTCAAATCAGCAAATGTAATACTGAATCATGAAATTTCTTGCAAATTAATCCTCATGACTTACTGAAAGTGTTTGCAGATGTGGAATAATTCACAGTAAGAGACAAACACAGCTTTAGCATGGAACCAGAGTAATTTTAGATCAATAAAGTTCCAGTAGCTCACAGCTAAACTGTGCTTTGCTCAAAGAGGAAAGGGCCTGGTGCTGTACTCAGTTACAGGCATTTTCATGCCCCTGCTGGAAAATCACCTTTCAAGCAAGATGCTTTGCAAGCATACTGCTGATAGTTGGGCCAGAAGCTGTAAAGTCTGCAGGACTGCAATCAATAAAGTCTCTTTATAGTAACTGACCTGTCTGAATTTAATTTAGAAGTTATAAAGTGTTTTGAGGAAACAGCTGAGGTACCTTGGGGAGGTTATTTATGCCAGCCCTTTCATGGGTGTGATGAAATGCAGTGAATCAGGGTGCACATGTGACAGGCTATACACTTAGAAGTGAAATGCTGAAGTGTTAAACCTTACCCAAACCTTATCCAACCCCCTTTTGGCACTGAAAAAACCCACACAGGCTTCAGAGTGTGCATCCCTCACTGGGTAAAGAGCCAACACTGCCCAGCTGATGGTCCTCAGAGGTGTTTTGGTGTCTCAGAGCAGGTGTTTTCCCAGCTGTCAGAGGCCTGGCACCCTGCAGGTTTAGTGTGAACCCCTTTCCCCAGGGCACACAGCCCCTGGCTGCCCCTGCAGTCGCAGGCACAGCTCCTCCCATGAGAAGGCAAAGCAGGAGGTTGAGAGAAGAGGGGGTTGTGGCTAGGGGCTGGAGAGGCTGCTGCACTCCCAGTGGATTCATTTGCCTCTCCTTTTCCAGGCTGTGTTTCTCTGGTGCTCGAGAAGGCCATTTGCCCAGTTTGCTGGCCATGATCCACGTCAAGCACTGCACGCCCATTCCTGCCCTTCTCCTCTGTGTAAGTCACTGCCCCTGCCCTGCCACCACGGAACCTGCCCTGGGGAACACTGAACCACTGAGAGGGGAGCTGGAAAAGCCTTCAGAGGTGGTTTCACCCCAGAGGAGGAGCAGTGGGTCACCCTGAATTGCAGCTGGTGGGTGCCAGCTGAGCAGCTCAGCTGGCTCAGAGAGAAGCAGCCTTCAGCCTTGGGGAAAATTCCTCCTCCTCCCAATGCCCCTGGCACCTGGAGGGTTTCCCTCAGCACCTGAGTTGCAGTGGAAGCTCATTAATTCTCATCCTGCAGCAAGAGATAGGGACTGGCTTTTGAAACAGAGATGCTTCATTTGAGAAAAGTCAAGATGCTTGGAGCAATTCTGCTGCTTCCCACAAGGATTTGGGAACCTCCATGGTCACTGCTGATCCCACTCAGGCAAGGCTGCTTGGGGTCCTGCCACCAAAGCCAGAGGTGTGGTGGGTCCCAGGGAAAGGACAAAGTGCTCCAAAAATTACTTTCAACAACCAAGACACCCTGTGAGGGGTACTCAGGCAGATCCCTGAGGGCCACAGGTATTTCTTTCCACAGGCCAAAAAAATGAAGTAGGGATGATGATTGCAGTGGCCCTGAGTAATGGACCTGCTGAATGGTCACCAGGCACAGGTCAGACAGCAATGGGCAGCTGGAAAAAGATTCCCCCCACTTCTTGGACACTATAATGTTCCACTTGACCTAGGGAAGCCATCATCTGAAACAAAGAGCTTGGTGTGCTCTTACCAAGAGTGAAAGGTGAATGTGTGAAGGGTTTTACAGTGGCATAGAAGATGATAAAGAGGAGAATGATTCTGCTGCTGTCCATGGCCACAGGGCCCAAGTAAAGGAATTCCCCAGAGGGCATTTGCTTGAAATCCTGCAAATGCATCGATGGCTGCCACCTGCAGATTTGCCACTGATCTCAAAGCCAGATGCTCTGGAAACATTCATGTTTACAGGTCTCCCAGCCCCAGCAGCAATTCTGGCACAATACACCCCCACAAAATTTCACCAAATAAGCCTCCTGCTCATCACACTTTGATGACAAAATATGCATTTTGCTGAGGTTTTGCAGCATTCCTGGGGCTTAGTGCCCCATCACAAACATCTTGTGTTGCCCACTGTAGGTCTGGGGTAAACTGCCCTGGGATCCTGTGCTCTGCAGGGGCCCAAGGGGCAGAATTCCTCTGTCCTTAAAAATACATCAGCTGAAAGAACATGCTGAGTCTCAGAGGCTGCTTCTCTGTGGAGCAGCCCCAACAAGGGCAAGCTGCCTGTCCAGCTGGGTGATGCATGCCCTCCCCCTTGAATCACAGTGCAAATCACAGAATTCACCATCTGAAGGTGTTTTAGTGCAACTCAGTGCACATCAAATGCTGCTAGGAAATGTTTATTTCTTAACAAATAGAAAGATAATAATAGTGTAGTGTAGGCAGCTACCACACTTTAGGCAAACCTAATTAATACATCAGGTTCCTTGTCCCTCCCATTGAACCACACTGAGCTCTCTGCATGGAGAGGAGTTTGCCTGGACATGAGAATGGCTATTTCAACACTGCCAGTGAGGCCTGCATTCCTTCTGATTCACTATTTTACTTCCAAAAATCAAGGGGCCAAGCGAAATGTAAAATTAAGGCTGCAGTTTTTTTGCAAGCTGGTGGGGAGCAGCTGCAGCAGCCCCTCTTCAGCCACGAGCCACAGGGGCTGGCACCGGAGCTGAGAGCTGCTCTGGCACATCAGTGTCCCCACAGGTGGAATCTGCCCCTCCAAGGGATGTCAGAGCAAAACCCCAGTGGCAGTGGAGCTCCCTCAGGGCAGAGCAGTGACAGCGAGAGGAGATGGTGTCCAACCTCAAATCCAGGTGTTGAAATCCCCCTGCCAAGCCTGCAAGGCTTTGAATGGGGAAACAGAGGGACCAACAGATTGCTTGGTTGTGGTGGTGCTTAATTCCTGGTGCTGGAGGTGCAGAAACCTGCCCTCCTGGGAGGAATTTACTGTGGAAACAGCTAATTAAGAAAAAAGGAGATAAGCACAAAGAGAGGCTGGATCAACACAAACCAAAATCTTGAGCACTCTCTGGGGGGGTTTGGCTACCCAGTTTCCCTCAGGCTCTGGGCTCTAGCAGGCAGTGTTCACTGGTATTTTGTGCAGGTGAGTGCTCAGTCCCTGTGGTACCAAAGAGTGGGGTGGGGGGCTCGAGCAGCAGTGCCCTGGCCCCAGCTCAGCTCTCCTGGCTCTGCAGGATTGATGCCTTTTTTATTGATGCCTGGTCCTAAAATCACAAGCTGGACACAGTTAGGTGGTAAAAAGGAATCACCTTTATGAGGATCCTTAGGTGCACAACTCGCCAGGTGGAAAGCAAAGGAGATGCACACATAACATAAAGTGCATACAAATTTTATATGTTTAGCAAATGAGCATAACTGACAAGAATCCCCAATTAGAGGCACAAAAGATGAGGCAATTCCCCCTTCAGTTGAACCCTTTCTGAATCCCCTCCACCACTTACATAGAAACTAAATTTTGTTAATGAAAATTTGTCTTGGAGAGCTAGTTTCAACCTTGGCTTCCCAGATAATCTAAACTTGGAGCCCCAGCTCAGAGCCACTGGGGGATTTATTTTGTCTTTCTGTCTAACAGAGTAGGCAAAAAGCTAGCTGTGAATACTACAATAGGCTACAGTGCCACAAATGTGTGTGTACAGACTATAGAGAGTACATAAAAGCAAAAAAAGTGAAAATCAATTCAGTACCAGTGTTAGGCAGACACAGAGTTCAGAAAAAGCAAACAAAAAGCATGGAAACTTCCACCATCCATCTGCCACTTTCCAAACATTAGTAATGCTCACAAGATTGATGATGCTGATCAGCTGTGACACGAGCCAGCAGGAGAAAGGGCAAACCTCTAATTCTCTATAATCTACAGAGCACCTGCAGCAGCACAGTGCCTCAAACACAACACGTTGAGTGTGAGAAACCCTTTCACCTGGAGACCTCACAGTGAGGTCCAGTAGCTTTAAAAACACTTAACAGAAAAAGGTGGAGTGGGAGCTTTGCCTGCCCAATCGTGGGCAGCAGAGACACCAATGCCAGCACCCCAGGGGATTTACAAACAGACCCTCAGGTCTCTGGCTCAGCATGCCCCAAATCACCCTAAATGCACATTTAGCCCCAGCCCTTGTGCCACAGCTCAGGGATAAGGAACAGAGCCACAGGAACCAGCACACGCCCAGCAGGTGCCATAAACAAAAGGATTTTTTATGCTTTAACGGGATTTTTCTTGGTTTTGTTGTTTTTAAGCCACCTTTTCTAAAGGCTGTGCTCCTCTCTTTGCAGTGCTTGGCCACGCTCATCATCATGCTCGTTGGGGACACATACACCCTAATCAACTACGTGTCGTTTATTAACTACCTCTGCTATGGAGTGACAATTATGGGCCTGATCGTTTTACGCTGGAAGAAACCCAAAATCTTCAGACCAATCAAGGTGACAACTGCTAAAGCTAAATTCCTTGGTAGCAATAGTGCTGCAAAGGGTGGGATGCGAGCCCCTCCCAAACTCAGAGTGCCATTAGTGGGAAAGGAGGACTCCAGGCAGATCCCTTGGGAGCTTGCTGGGGGGAAGGGGACACAGCCCAGGGGTCCCTGAGCCTGCCCTGCCTGCAGCCCCCCAGCCCCTGCTGCTGCTCTGCACAGCTCTGCTCTGCTCTCTCCTGGTAGGTGAACCTCCTCATCCCCATCGCTTACCTGGCGTTTTGGGCATTTCTGCTGATCTTCAGCTTGTACTCGGAGCCCGTCGTCTGTGGGGTTGGACTGATTATCATTTTAACCGGAGTGCCGGTGTTTTTCCTTGGAGTCTACTGGAGAAATAAACCAAAGTGTGTAAATAGGCTAATAGGTAAGCCAGCACTGTGTTCCTCCCTGCTAAACTCTGACACAGCCTGGGTCAGGCTGCCCACCACTCTCAGCCTGGGCACAAAGGGGCCAGGCACTGCTTTTCTCTGGGCAGATGTTTCCATCTCTCCTGGGTACATCTGCTGCCTCTGTGCCCATCCACTCGGCTTGCTCACAGCAGCCTGTCCTGTGGCAAATGCACCGGGGTGTCACTTTGTGCACACAGAGAATAAATGAGCACTCACAAAGGGACTGAGGAGTTTGTGTCACCTTTGCCTTGCCCTCCTTCACTGTGCCACCAGCACTGTGCACCAAGCCCGTGTGACACAATGAACTCACACTCAAGAGTTTCTTATAAAGCCTTACATTATCCCTCTTATAAAATTAGAACTGCAAATAGTCATTGGTGTGTTTGATTTTTAATCACTTCGCTCCAAGGTGAGGACTGTTAAACAAGCACACTGCAGCTCTCTGCTCTGGCTGGAGGGTTTCTGCCAGCTGCAGGTGGCTCTGCTGCCAGCAGCTCCACACGGCCAGGGGTCACTGCAGCTGGCTGACACAGTGCCAGGAGGGCTCCCAGCCCAGCCCAATCCCATGCCACTGCCACTGCCATGCCATCCCAATCCCATCCAATCCCATCCCAAAACACCCCAATCCCATGTCATCCCACCGATCTCACCCCATCCCATCACACC
>VXBS01000277.1:21405-34897 GCA_013400255.1 Sitta europaea
TACTGATCCATGAACAGCTCTCCATTCCCGCAGTGCTGATCCATGAACAGCTCTCTCCTTTCCCGCAGTACTGATCCCTGAACAGCTCTCCATTCCTGCAGTCCTGATCCCTGAACAGCTCTCCCCTTTCCCACAATACTGATCCCCCAACAGCTCCCCTCTCCTGCAGTACTGATCCCCGTGCTCCCGACTTGCATGTGTATTTCCTAACTGTTGTATTGTACTAAGTAGTTGTTAAATCGCACTGGGTGTGTTTTCTGTAGTATATAGATCCACACAAAAGATGTACCTTTCCCATGAACCCCTGTGTCCCTTTACCTGACACCACTCCCCCACCTGTCCTGGAGTCTGCTCTAGTGGTCAGCAGGCCCTTCCTTCCCCCTCCCCTTTCCCAAAGGGGCACAAAACCACCTGGCCACGTGCCCAACCCTCTCTTTCCTATCAGGATTTCATGGAGTGAGGTCTGTAATAAAGCAGCAGGACCGTGCCTGGATAGGAAGAGCACCTTTCAGTCTTTTAGCCATGTCCTCGCCTCAGTTTCCCCTCTGAGGGTCTGTGCTAGCCCTGCAGGGACCTTAGAGGTGTGGGAACTGTGGCACCTAACAAACTATTTGAGACCACCAAAGACAGCCCTGCCTGTACCAAAAGACTCTCACACACTCACAGAACGGTTTGGCTTGCAAGGGACCCTAAACATCATCTAATTCCAAAGTCCCTGCTGTGAACACCTCCCACTAGACCAGGCTGGTCAATGCCCCATCCAACCTGGCCCTGAACACTGCCAGGGAAGGGCAGCCACAAATTCTGTCCCTTACAGTGTTTCCTTTATGAGTTTAAACTCTTTTTGCCTGCCCAGGAAGTTAATTTTCCACTGGAGTAACAAATTACAAGTGCTTTATCATGTTAGGAACTGTTTCTCAGATGGATACTTCTGACAGGGTACAGGAGTTTTCTGAGTACTCAGCAATGAAATAGAATGACTTAATGGCTTGCTGGTGTAATTTACCTGTAAATGAAAACCAATCATTTTGGAAAATAAAGAATTTTCCAAAAATACTGCTAGAGACTTTATTTCCTTATCATTAAAGGTGCATTTACAGTTTCAGCTTGAAAAGCCTTTTTTTTTCTATTTACTTTCTGACCTTTCTCTCTGTCTCTATCCATTCTATCTTGATGTACAGCAAAAGTGCTTCTCTCACTGCTGCTCCCCAACAAATCCATTTAATGTGTTCAAAACTACCCACAGCACCTGTGGAACTGTGGTTCCTCAGCCCCACGTAACACATACACATTTTTATATTACTTCCATATAATTAGCACAGCCACTGAAATAAGAGTTCCAGATTGATTTTCTCTAATTTGTAGCAGTTTGGCTGCTGAAATATTCATTGGCACTTGTCTGCATACTTGTGATGCGTTGTAGACAGGGAAGTCTTCCACGGGGGGGATGAGCCCCTGTGCAATCAGCTGTCCATAGGAAGGAGGAGCCTCCCGCCGCACAAACTCTGCCTCCAGCCGAGTCATCTGAGTCTCAAACGCTCTGCAAACAGAACCACAGGGAAAACATGGAAGAGAAGCAACAGTCTGTCCTGCCTTCCTGACACTGATGTATAAAAGCACTGCCAGAGGGCTCCTGCTAGGAGTAAAACCACCAATCTCCCACTCAGCGCCATGAAAAGCTTATCGGGAGGCAAAAATAAACAAAAGGACAAAGAGTACAGGGTATAAGCATGAATGAATCAGACCAGCAAACTCTCCAGTGCAGTCTCAGGCTGGGCACTGTGGCAACTGAAGTTTTTTCAGTAATTGTGCCAGTAACAGCAGTAACTTGTTCAGCAAGGGCCCAAAGGTTATTTTTGGAAAAGACATTAAGAACTGGAAACAACCACACAACGGAGGCATCTTGCAGTTGCACAGAGGTTTGCCAGTCCTGCCAGAACAGAGGCACTGAAGTTCCCACCTCAGCACAGCAGCAATTTTGCAGGTGCTTAACCATGGAGATTTGATCAGGAGAGAATGTAAAGCACACTGTTTAAAACACAGTGTCAGCAGCACAGCACTGGTGCACATGAGAGATGAGAACCAGCAAGCCCCTTGTGACTCTCTCCTCCAAGGCAGAACCCCTCTTGCACATGCATGTAACACACAGGCAAAGAACACACAGACACTACACCTAAAATGAGGCATAGAGAACCAGGGGAAAGGGGCATGGCTTGTACCATGGACAACTCCTGCTCAGAACGGGCCCCACCACAGCAGGACATCGCTTTTAGCAGAACTGAGAACTGGAGTGTCTGTGGAGAGGTGAATTCAATTCAGATTCAGTGAAAGCTTCACTTCAGCAGTTCAGCATTTGGTTTCTGGCAGGGGCTCGGGGTTTGTTGTAAGGGGATGAGAAGGAAAAGGAAACTGCTCAAGCCAGAGTAGGTTAGATACAGATCCTGCCATACTGCACAGCAAACATGTACTTCTCACAGACCACAGAAGAGCTGATATTTCTACTCACTACTCCCAGGAATCTTCTCTAAGCCTAACACAGTGACTACTATTTAGCTGTCATCAAGTCCTTGGATTTGATTCCACAGTGTTTTGCAAATTCTCTGGTGAAGAATCAGCTTTTTTTTCCTTTTAACAAAACGGGAAAAACCTCCACAGCTATGAAAACATCAACGAAGCAAGTCACTTACCTGTATTCCCTGGTCCTCAGAGAATATAATTTAAATGCACAACCCAGTGCTATCACCAGCAGCAAGCCACAGACCAGACTCCCAATGAGAGCAGCTGTGATGACCTTCCTGGGAACGATCACCAGGCAGTTACGTTCATCACTGCCATCCTGGCAGTCCTCTTGGCCATCACAGCGCCAAGTCTCAAAGATGCACAGATTTGTGCCACAATGGAAATTTCCTGGCTGGCAAGTAAAGCAGTTTTTTTCATCTGAGCCATCTGGACAGTTCTTCTGGTTGTTACAGCGGTCCAGTATTGAGTAACAAAGCCCGCTGTTTCCTTCACATGGGTATTCATTCTTCTGGCAGGCAGGACAGTTCTCCTCATCCTTGCCATTTGGACAATGCCACCAGCCATCACAATGCTGCTTATCTGTGAAACACTCCTCATCACTCCCACAGGGGTGCTCCCAGGGAAGGCAGTAGCCTTTCACCTGATACGTTGCATTGAATCCATGGCCCGTGCTCTTGGAGCGGGCATGATAGGAGACAGTGAGCTGGCCCTTGGATGACTCCACACTCACAGAATGCCTGTTGTTGTGGTGTGAAAATGTCTGCATTAGCTTATCTCCCCTCTCCCCAATGCCATCATACACCTTCACATAGTCATTGTAGCCCAGCTGCAGGTCGAGCTGCAGCAGAACGTGCCTGTTGTCCTGGGTGTCCACATACCACGTGCAACGAAGGTCAGCTCTGCTGTGGTCAGCACGGAATAGGTCTGGGGAAGCAAAGGAGCCATAAAAATTCCCCAGCCTTTTGCCACAGGAAAGATCAGGGCAATTCTCTTCATCTGAACCGTCCCCACAGTCTTTAACCGAATTACATCGCAGCTCGTTCATCAAGCATTTGGTGGAGTGGGCTGCACTGCACTGAAACATTCCTGAGGGACACATGCTGGATGGAGGGTCTGTTGGAGGGACAGTGCAATTTTTCTCATCTGAGTTATCACCACACTCATCCATGGAATTACACTTCCAAGTACTGGGAATACACTTCCCATTTGCACAACGGAATTCATCTGACTGGCACACAGACTGCCCTATCTTTCCTGTGAAAGAGGACAAGGAGAAAAAAAATCAGTGTCAAAACTTTTGGAACTGTCTGATATCACTTTTCAACATCTACTACTATACATGTCACAAGGCCAGTACACTTCAGCAATACTGCTAAAAAGCCACCTGCAAATAATATCAGTGTTACCACACCAATACTTTACAGTCATCAACAGCCCAAGACACTTGTAAAAAAGAAACACTATTGTCTTCCAAGTTTTGCCAGAGAGAGCATAAAGTGAAGCCAACAAACCCATAAGATTTTACCTCTAATATAAGAGAGGCGAAATCCCTGAGCCTGTCCTGAGCTTGATGCATCTGAGTGAAAAAATATCCACACATGGTCCCTTGCAGAGATGAAAGATGGAGGTATGGAAGATCCACACACTTTGTACTCCTCCCTCTTGGAAGATGGGCCAATCATCAACCAGTCTACTGCACACTTCTGAGAGTCTTCCAAATCAAAGTTCTTGAAACTGTTAAGAACAAAAGAAAGCACAAGTTGCAAAGAGGACATGGATATAGAACAAAACCTAACAGACTCTGGTGGCTTTCTGCCTCAAGCAGTGCTGACATAAAGGTATCACATTCAATAATGAAACATCTACCTGCTATATACCTCCTTGAGCATACAGAAACAAAGCACATCCCCCAGTTTGGAAAAGCACCCATCTTTAAATAAGCATAAACATCATACCAAAGTAGCTCCAAAAGCTGAAAGATTGAGTCCTCTTTTACTCAGTCCTTAAATAAAACTCCTTCCTAAAACACAGATATGAGGAAAAGCAAAATTCCAGAATATGTTATACAGAAAGTAGATTAATTTCAGCAGTCCTTTCCAACTGCAAAAGCTATGGAACTCAGGATGACAGGGTTGACTACTGTCTTGGAAAAAGAACAACAGGAAGCAGTACACAGAACCCTAAAGGGCTAAGTATGAGAGACACAAATCCACTCTGCAAGCCATGGATGGGCAAGGAGAGATCAAGAAGAGAATAGGGGTGGAGATGGAAGCTAAAATCTAACCGTGTCATCTTTTAATTCAAAGATTAAAATATTCCCTTTCTGGCATGCAAATGCAGAGCAAACAAGACTATATAACCTTTTAGAGTCAGATTTTTAGCCCTTCTGCTGACACAAGCCAAGTGATTATTCAATAGTAGCTTATCTAGTGCAAAGAGGTGCCCTGACTGTTTGCAGAACACTGAACACAGCTGGATAATACTCCCTAACCTGTGGCTCAGGAAACATATGTGGTATTTGTTCTCTGATGAAACAGATTGCATTTCTATTCAGCAATCTGCAATGACAATAGCAGATTGCAGACTGCACAGAAAAGCACACTCATTAGGAAAGGGCACACTGTTCAGAACACTTAGAAGTGGATTTTGGTCCTTTTTTTACATAACTCAAATTAACTTGGTAGAAGTTTGTGAATACTCCGTGCAAATATCTAGACAGAATTTTCAGAAAGGCAGAAAAGCTGTTGCAAAATACAGATCTCCTTCCCTAAAGGATTTTTCACAAACATCCAAGATAAATTCTTTGGAAAAGATAAATGGGAAGATAATTTCCTGATATCAATGTGCATTTACAAAAGGCTGTCAATGCCTGCCAGAACTTGACCTTTGAAGTTGAAAGTGAAAGAACAGCAACTATATAAACTAGCTAATTCATTTAAGCAGGAGACTCAGCCTACCCACACTTGTAGGTTCTGCCAAACACATCAACTTAATAACTCTCAAAAAAATTTTTATCAGCAAGAGCATGAGAAGTAAGAGCACTGCAAGTGATAAGTGAAAATGGAAATTAAGAGATGACAAACAATGCATGCTCAAGGACAATCCACCCAAAAATGTCCTTCCTCTTCTAACTCTTTCTCCCACCAACCTCTGTGTGTCTTCCCAGCTGTGAAGAAATCTTCCCACAGCACTTAATTCTTTGCTATAAACAATCTCCTCGAGCTTCTGAAACCAGCATATTATGCAAGGAAGTTTTAGATGCCTGTGCAGCCAAAACAAAAAGATTTAAGTACTCAGCCATTCAAAGATAAACCAGAGTGTTTCTGTTACAGGTGTTCTGCATAAAATGGTTTTAATGACCACGGAAGGGAACAGCCACTGCATTGTGGAAAGGAATTATCCAAAGCATCAGGGAAGCTACAGGTACTTACACAAAGTTTGTTACATGGGGACCCAGAGGTCCATCCTTGCACTCCTCAACTACAGCCTCACCCCCTGTCCCAGCCATCCCCCTCCACCCAAGAGCTTCACTCTAGAGCAGGGCTCCCCTGCTTTGGCAGCTTGGCACTTGGTGAGAAAAGGCAGAACTTGGCTTTCCTTTCCTCCTGGTGTTTTTCTTCTCCACAACCACAGCACACAGCCCTAGCTGACAGGGCAGGGAGAGGAAAAGCAGTTAAACATTGGTATTTCCAGCACTAGCACCACAATGTAAACAAAATACAACACCCACCACAGAACATCCTTTAAAATGGCCTGGCCCTTAGGCTGTTCCCACTGCTGCCTGGGGATCTCCAGAACAACACATGAATATAGGAGACTGGTGTACAAGATCAAAAGTATTGGACCAAATTTTGCAGGTTTTGTGTCTCCTGAAAGATGCTTTGCTTGCTCTTGGAATGCCTCTTCCACATTTTTATAGAAAAGTACAACAGCCTATTAAACACTGAAAGTATTCAGAATTTGAGGACCAGAACAACTCACTGTGAACTGAGAAATGCCCCACTAAGTCTTATTTTTACTGAATTCTGCAGAAATCAGTAAACTCATCTAATTCTTTTTCCAGTGGCATGATGCTGAAAAAGAGGTTACCTCCAAAAGTGAGCACAACTCCAGGAGTTTACAGAAAATGACAGGGTTAGTCATAAGTATCAGTTCTTGCCTACACACTTACATGAAGTAACAGCCTATTCCTATTATCTGACAAGTATTTTTATGTTGCTGGAAAGTACTTCATTAAAGCAGACTACCATAAACACACATTAATAGACTACATATATATATGAAAAAAATGTGCCTCCTGTAAAACTAATGCTTAGCAGAGCCTGGTTTTTTGCCATCTGCACTGAAAGGAACAATAGCAGCTAGGGAAAAAAAAGCACTTCTAAAAATAACATAGGGAATTCTCTACAACCCTTTCAGTAATTTAGGCACGAGGGACTACAGATTAAAGAAAATGAAAGCTTTCTTAGTAACTGGACAACAACAAGCATGGGATGCAAAATCTGAATGGAAGCAATTAGGAAATAAATGAAAAAGAAAATGTCCAAACTGGCCCTCTAAACTCATTTTAAAAATTAGAGAATAAATATTATGGATAGGTCAGTAAAGCACAATCCCAAAATAAAACCAACCGACCAATTAAGCAAGAAAAGTTACTTCTATTTGCCAACTTCTCACAGAAAGTGTGAAGTTCTCACAGGCTGTGAACAACTGATGACTTAATTGGCTCATTAAAAACTTCTACTTCACCACTGAAGCACAAGGACCTGAAGGCAGGAAAGCTCCATTCTACTCCCAAGCACAGCTAACTGCATAACTGCACAGGCAAGACACTCTGGGGCTATTCCTTCAAAAGCTGAGCAAGTAAATGCCCATTATGAGGTTTTTCCAATTAATGGCAAGTTCTGAAACACTATGAGTTTGGTAAATAGACTGTGAAGCAGTCCCTTTAACTCTTCACACAATTACACAGCAGCAAGAATGTATAACAGACCTCAACTTTGTGCAGAAACTGAAACTCAAATGGTATCTGACAATTCCTTTTATCAAAGCCAGTGTTGTGAATCCTGAAGTGAAAGCAAATGAAGGTGATCCCCTCACCTCAATTAATAAGGGACAGCTTGAGTAGATTGCTTTTCAATATTCTTATCTTGGATTTTGAACATGGAGAACATTTTACTCACAGTCCCCTAAATTCCAGTAATTAAATAATAAATTTATACTCCACCCACACCAGGGTTAATTACAAACACCAAGTAACAGCAACTTCTAAACAAAAATTTTGTCCTTTTTTTAGATATGAGGAAACATAAACCTATAAAGCCTGTAAACAATGGTACAAAGGCAGTTACTGCATATGACATCTTTATCTGATCTTACAGGATTTTATGTATTCCTCTGTGAAAAGAAGTGTAAAAATAGAGAAAATGGATGGAAAAATCAAGCAGTTTCCAAAACAATAACTAGCAACTGATTACCTGAATTTAAAGAGACACAGTCCTGGAAAACAGTGGCTACAGACTTGTTCACAGGTCTCAATAGAACCATTCCATCAGACACATGAACTTGACAAAAAGTACTGAAATATCCATATAGAGTGGTAAAAGCACAAAGAACATATATTTCCTGTTAATGGGAAAGCTCCCTCAAGGACTTCTAAAAAGTAAATTATAAAGCAAAACAATAAGCATGGAAATGTGAGGATATGAAGAAAATCAATATACACATGAAAGACAGACACCAAGACATAGCTTCTAAAGGAGATGGCCACAGAAGATAAATGTATATTCTACATATACATATAGATCTGGGCACTGTTCTACTGAAAGCTGCTGAAAAATAGGTTTATAAAAAATAACCACCACGGACAAACAGATTAGAAATAAAAAATACTTTCAACTGCAATTTTATCCCTTTATGATTCCTGCTGTATCTCATTATATGTATCCCTTATATAACACTGCTGTCTTATTGTCAACGAGAATTCAAGATCAAAGGAAGTGTTACTGTGTAACACAACACAAAGGAGATGGGTTTTTTGGGGAACCTTTCTAAATCCAGATGTTAGCACAAGAACTGTGTTTGATTTCCCTAGGCAAATTTAAAAAGCTACTCCTATGCCCTTACCAACACATTGTTAGAATAAGAAGCACATCCAACTGGAAAGCAGCAAACATGTTTGCATTTGAAACCTCCCAGCCTAGGCAAGTCAGCTCCTTCTTTTACACCCTTGGCAACAAGGGCAACAGCCTTGCACAGAACTGCTCAGATGCTGTGACGTTTTGTATGTCACACTCTGGAGTGAGTCACTGCAAGTCCATTTATAGCCAGAAATGTGACACCACCACACCAGTCCCTGCGATGTAAACAAGTAGTTTCTATTGTTTGCATGTGTAGAGCAGGGCAGGATCTGGCTGTGTATTCAAGTGACACAAAACAAACCCATTAAGAAGAAATCTTTCAAGCCCCATTGCTGTGCAGCCATCTAAACTGTACACACATTATTACCATTTGCCACACCTCACGTTCCTTTGTTTCTTCAGCCTCTGTTACTCTCACACTTGCAGGATGGAGTCCTTATTCTAACTGGAACTCTGAGATGTTTTCCCAGCATAAACTGCAGTATATTCTCCAGAGTCAAGTCCTGTGTCTCATTTGTATGCTTTCTCAGTTTCCAACAATCTCTGCTTTGAAACAAATTCCCCACGTCCAATGTAATGTAATGGGGTTTAAAAGCATGTTTCTATTTCTGAATTTCAAATGCTGGCAGGTATTTACTTCATTACTTTTGGTGAGTAGTTCCTGTTTTGAACCACGGATGGTGGAGCCTTCCTATTATTCCATCTGTGGCAGATTTGTTTTCAGTTTCTGAGCATCTGCAGTTGAAGAGGCTTTGCAGTCCTTTTAAGCAGCTGAGCAAAGAATGAGCAGATGGTGTCAAATGTAACAGTACTAAAACCCCCCTAAAAAACTTTAGGGTTAATGTTTTAAGTAAGAAATTCTTGGTTCATGAAGGATCCTACCATTAACCCAGAGAAATTAAGCACATTCACAGTATGTTCATATTATACCCTAAACATTCTTAACAAACCACTTGCAGTATGTTTTAATCTTTATTGAATAGTATTTTTCTAGAATTGAGCTGAAATTGTACCACAAATGCTAACTATTATTTCATTTGTTGGAAATAAATATTAAGCAGAAAAGCATGTGTCTTTTGGTAAACAAGTAACAATAAGCAATAATTATCTTCAACTGTCTATTAAACATAGCACCATTTCAAGACATTAGTGAAAATGCTATTTTTCCTCTAAGAATTTTACATTTTACTGAAGGTTTTATAGCCTTCACCTACTCCTACTTATAAGCAATGAAGGGAAAGGGGACTATTTAATGTAAGTAAATATATACTGCTGTTTCCCACTCATCTGTCAGGGATACAGAAAATCTCACACAGGCATTGTGAAGATAAATACATTAAAAGACCACAAGTGACTTCTGTAATAATGGATGTCAAAAGCAGCCTACTGAAACCAGACACAGTGAAGCATTTTTAAAAAGAGAGAGGTGCCCAAACTGGACCCATGTTCCAGGGTAACCAATTTCAGCTTTCTTCAGTCATCAGGTGGCTCACATTGGTGAATCAGGTACACTCACATTTTATTTCAGCAAAGCAAACCTTTACCTCCATGAATATCAAGCCATACCTAATTGTTATCATATCTCCATGATCTCCCTGAATGTACCAGCTGCAGTTGATGGCTGGAGGATAGTTTGATGGCCAAGAAGGACTGTAGATGACTCCCCGTCTCTCTGTGTGCTGTTCCAGTTCTCCACTGCAAGCAGCTGTTAATAAGGGGAGAAAAATATCATTAATGCTTTCATATTCATATAATTCAACCATTCACATTAGCTTCAAGAGCTTTCATCAGTTTCTGGAGGCTGCAGACACATGAGAGTCAACAGTTTTATCTCCTTACTGCTTTCTTCCCTGCCCTGTTTTTCAAGACACCCACACCAAGTGTAGGCAAGCACAACCTGCATTTCAATGCAGGACCAATCAATAATCCTGTATGGCTCTACCACAGGCTACAATCAATGCTACTGCAAGGATCTGCCAAGAGGATATAACACAGAAATCCTTCTCACAGCTTCCCAAAGCCTAGGTAGGTCACCCAGCAGGTGAAGAAGACCCATGTTAACTGTGAAGTAGCTCATTTTGTTGTAACATGTTTCTGGGCATGTCGTTTATTCTCTTAACCACAGGAAAAGTTTGTAAGGGTTAAAAAAATACCACCATCCACCACACCCACACCCCTCCCACAAAAAAAGTAAAAACTGCAGTCCAATGTTAAATGTTTTCACTGAACATTACTAAAGTACTCTAAATTCCTTCTGAAGCCACATAGATGGGAAAAATTTTCAAGACAGGGGAAGGACCAAATAAGGCCAAATAAAGCTCAACATTTTCAAAGCACATTTAATTCCTCCTATGGAAAATAACAGGTTACATCAAATACCTTTAATTTTTAATTAAGCAATTCAAAAATGAAAATTAAATGTTCCAAGGACAAGTCAAAAAGCTGATCTGATAGGAAAATGTACTCCAAGAAGACTACAAGAGGGAAAATTCTCTGTAATGCAATAGCTATTCTGAACAGTCTCCAAAAATATTATTTACACTATTTTAAAAACAAATTACTATCTAGAGCATGACTTGTGGACTGCAGCTGAATATTTCAGTTTTTGACAGAAGCTTACATTCTTGTAGCTGACAAATGTAGCAAGGGGAAAAAAAAGGTTGCCTATACCTTGTCACCTCATACACATACACATCCAAATATGTGCATTATAAATGAGAGATTTACAGTATAGCTTGAAATCCAGCCACATAAACACTCATTTCCAATTCCCAGCCAGCATCAGACTGAGCTGCACTGGAGGGATGGAAGGAAGGAGGACCAGCAAAACTACTTGGGTGCAGTGAAGTCAGGGGGCAGGGCTGCAGCATGCCCCCTCCAGGAAACCCAGGCCTGGCACGACTCTGTCTGTTCACAGCAAGCACTTCTGAAGTGAGAGCCACAGGAATACAAAAAGCATGAGGTGAATAACTCACCTGAGGCAAAACATTAAAATCCTACTATTTTCGCTCTCCAGGTAGAGCATTCCACTGAAATACAGGCATAAAATTCCTACTAGTTTCAAAGGCCACAAAAACACACAGAATACATAAATACATGAAAACATCTGTTCCCAAACAAATATTTTGCAGTAATGAAGTTACAAAGACGAGAACATTTTTGTTCTCACATTTCTAAAACCAGAGCGGCTCCATGCCATGTTGGAAAATATTGAGATGCAGTTACAATTACAGAGTTATGAAAGCAAATGTCAGATCCACAGGACTTTTCAACTCCAGTTCTCAGTTCCTTTAGGTCTATAATTGTGCTCCTCCACATACTTGTTACTGCATCAACAGCAGCAAAAGAGGACCAAAAGCTAGCAAACACATAAAGGAGCTGGAAAGGCTGCATTTCTTAACTGCCAGGTTAATAACACTTAAAACAGGAAGGAAACAGAATGCACAAAGTGAAAGAACAAATACAGCAGACAGCACTATCCAGAGGCTTCCAGTAAGACCTGTGCAAATATTTCTGCTGCCCTCGTACCAAATTACGTTCTGGATTAATATCCCTTATTCACAGTATTTGCAATAGAACAGAATCAGTGACACAAATGTAGTCAGTGGAGCTGTTACTCTCCCAAATACTTGTTTCTCAGTTTTAGGAAGTAATTACAAAGAATCTGAGCAATAGTTACTTAAGTATCCCAGCTTTTTGGAAGTAATAGCACTACATTTTTTTCTTCTGGAATAAGGAAGTGTCCTACCGAACAGGGTCTGCTGTAACATCACAGTTCAGGTCTTCAGTGAGAAATGCTTTTTTTCTTATTAACACTGGACAGCTGGTAAAAATATGAGGCAAGAAAAAAGCAAACAGATCTTTCCTTTTAACAGAAGAATTGTAGCTGAGCAAATCTAAGGACATAGCGAGTTAAGGGCTGCACTGACACTAAATGCCATTTTTGGCAGTTCATCTGACAATGGCCATTGTTGCCAATACTTTACCACGGCCTTATCCCCTCTGACACATATCAAGCATTTCAGACTTGTCCTGCTCAAAATCAAAAGGACAATTGCTTGGCTCTTGCAAAGGGTCTTGATTTGAATGGACCACAAATCTGAATCAATATTTGTTTTGGTTTAAGACAATTTAAAGGAGAAGCCTCTGGGTCTAACTATCTTCCTCAGGGGACCAAGTAAGTAATGAATATAAGTAGATTAAGTGAAAAAACGACCCTTTACTAACAAGCAGAAGAGCAACAGTCAGAAACAACAGCAAATAACGACTAAATACAAAACTGCTCAATCCTGTGGACTCACCAAAACAAAAAGAGACCCCAAACAAGAAGAGACCCCAAACAAAAACTGCCAGGCACACTCCCTGTTGTTAAAGGACACAAAAAGAATGACACTCACGCGGTCAAGTGTCAGAACAAAAAGAGTGCATTTATTTCTGACCTCGGTTTATACAGATTCTAGACAATGAGCAGGGATTGTAGAATAAGGTTGCTACCTCTTCAATCCCACTGGTCAGAGTAGAAGTCTATCAAACTGCCTCCTCTTCAGTGAGGAATGAGAAAACAATTACTTGTTTATGTGACAATCTACGAAAAATTATACTACAAACATTCAAACATAAAAAAAAAAAAAAATAAAAATATAACACCGCCGAAGATGGTGCTCTGGAATTCGAGCATGCGGGTCTAAGAACAAAGGGGGAAATGGTGTCGGTCTTTCCCCCAGCACCCTCCCTCTGCTGTCCTTTCACTCGGCTCGTCTGCTGCGGGCTGGAGCGCGGGCTGAAGCTCCGGGAGCCGGTGTGCCCTGCAGGCCGGGCCGGCCGGGCGGCAT
>VXBS01000277.1:45623-85203 GCA_013400255.1 Sitta europaea
AATGCCGTGCCCCATGCCGTGCCCGTGCCCGTGCCCCATGCCGTGCCCGTGCCCTGTGCCGGCCCCGGCCCCGGCCGGGCGCTGCTCGACCCAGCGGGTCACTCGGGTGCCTTTTCCCAGCAGAGTTTCCTGCAGAGCTAGGCTGAGCGGGCTCCGCTGCAGCTGCCGGGGGTGAAGGCTGTGATGGGCCACGGGCGCAGGAACCGGCTGTCCATGGAGCTCCCACAGTCCCTTCACCCAGGCCCCGACCCCTCCTGGCCCTGCCGACCTGAAACAAGTCATCTGCTCATCAAACAGGTAACGTGTCCGCAGCAAGGCAGCCCTTCTGCATTAGGACGTAAACCCATCCAGTGCCACTGAAAACGGACAAAGCTTACGCGTTTACCAGCAGCAAGACAACAAAAGTTAACTGGGAGCTTGAAGAGAATTGCAAAACAGGGCGAGGTGACAGGTACCTCTGCTCAGGTTGCCCTAAACAGCAGCAGTGAACAGCTCTGCCTCACGTTTGCCGAACTTTTCCTTGTTTTCCCATTTGTAGATGCTTACATACTGCCCCCGAGAACCAGTACCAGTGCTCGAGGCCTTTATATTTCAGCAATATAAAGTGTGTGTGTAATAGTACATCAGGGATTGAGGAGATCCTTACCCTCGCTGAGCTACAGACCTGTGCCTTATCTTTTGCTTATCAATTCCTTTGTAGGAATTACTATAATTGTAATTTGCATTTGCCTGTCATTCTGGCTCTTAATGAATGCCTGATGATTGGCCTGAGAATCAATAGTATCATGTTAGGTGTACCTGGAATGAGAGAAAGGGGTGTCATACTAAATACTTCTACTTTGCTAAAGATGCAGAAGTAATAAGTGGGTCAGTACAAGCAAAGTTTACCTGTAGGTAAGAAGGCTGTACATTCAGCACAGCAATGCCCTGCCTGTTTTTCACATACAGCCTATTTCACATCTGTCTGTGCAATTTTAAATAGCATAAGAAATCACACAACATTTTTTCACAAGTAAATTCTTCCTGATCTAACTAGACAATTCTTAAACTTTCAACAGGCCCATGATTGTAAAATCACTTCGTCTGGGTTTTTGAGCAGTAATCCTCAAATTATGGGTCTGTAAAAGCAATAATGAAATGTTTAATAAAAGAATTTTTCCTTGATGTGTCTATTATTGTAATTTAAAAAGCATATTTAGTCACCCCTACATTCTGCATTAACCCTTTTTATGATAATTATGACTAAATTGCATCTTTGATTTCCATTAAATAATGCCCTTGCATCTCACCAAAACAGTAGACTGTATAGGATTGAAAGCAAAATGATGGATGCAGACACTTTTTTAACAGATTGTGTCCATGCCACTAACTTGTTAAGATAAAATCCAGTTAGTTTAGAGTTATACTTTGATGTCTACATAGGACTAATTTAAAATTTTGAGACCTGATTTTCAGTCACACACTTTTGTATTCACATAAATATATCTATATATTAGAAAACTATATATGAAGGTATATATGTGTATGCTCCAGCATCTACTGGCCTAGGGAAATTAATTATCACATCACAACATCCATCTTGAAAACATAACCAGCAGAACCCATCCTAGGTGCTCTACTTCAGGGCCATCTGCAGATTATTTTGAAATCACTTTAAAAGAGTTGCACCAAACTAAATCATTGCTGAAGCCAAGTGTCAAGCCTTCATATCCCATTTCAAAACATATGATACAGACATGGCTCTGGGAGTAACTCCAGGAGTTACACTTTATCTATGCTGGAGCTCTAGGTAACTTCGTTCATTTTAATGCTTTTGACAGAACTGGATCACAAAAAAAGTCATGTAACACCACCAAAATAAAGTCTTGATAAAGTTTTATGGAGTGTAATCAAAAGATATTACAATTTTTTAAAATATGCAGTAGGAAATGAAGACAGAATGATACAGTAATGTTGACAAAGATGATGGATTCCATCAATATTTGTACTAAAAACATTAAAATAACTTGGAATCTTAGCCTGTCCATGTGTGTAACGTCTGGCTTATTCTGACTACATGTCATTTTATTACTTTATCACACAGTTCCCCCTGTATCTAGTTTTTGTAACCAGTAAAAGCTCATGCTTCTTTTACAAGCATCATTTAGTTAAGATTTCTTTAAACTAAGACTATCATTTTACCAGTTCCACAAGTAATTTATGTGCATTTATCTCTTTTTTTTCAGTACCTATCAGTTGCAATGCATGTAACAGATTTGTGCAGATCAACAAGACTGCAATCCCATGTAATCACCACTCTTCTCTTTTGACAGCCAGCATTAAAGTTAGGTAGAAAACATTAGGTGTGGTAACACATTATTGTCTCAGCCTCACACTGTTCATCTCTAGTTTTATTGTATCACTGCCCAGCACTATCTAGCTGCATTTAATAAGGTTTACATTTAGTGACAACTGCACTCTCCCTGGAAGAGAAGAAAATTCTCAAGGGTACTTTGCTGCACCAACTTTAATGCTATTTCTGCCTTGATCCATTATAGATCATTACTAAACTTCACAGTGATCTATTTTCCTTCCTCTTCTTTAGGAATTTGTTATTCATGAATTCTGTGTAGAGCTGAAAAAAAAAAAAACCCTGTTGGAATTCACATTCATTTTATGAAATGTGATGGGAATAAATATGAGCAATTTGGTATCACAGGAAGGCAAATCCAAATTGTTTGATGGAGGAATACTGTAAGAACATCACCAATGAATAGGCATTTTTCCAAAGAAAGTGCAAAGCTGTGATATTCCTCTATGACACTGAACATTCTATGAAATCCTGAGTTTGTATCAAGCAGACCAGATTATGAGCAGCAATTACATTAGGGTAATTGCTTGAAAAACAAAATAAAATTATTCTCTCTTGAGTTAGTTCAGTTATCTTTGTAGCTACTATCAAGGCAGCATTAATTGCATATTATGGGTTTTTTTAATACTTGTAACTTAGCTCTCTTAACGAAATTGAAGGACCACACAACCTGCTTCATTAAGTAAATTATGTCTTGTTTTTGTTTAATTGTGTTATTGAAATCAAATTTTTGAAACATGCAGCATAATTACAGAAGAGGATTAGAATTGTCTGCATTTCAGATTCTTACAGAAATATTTGGAGGAAATTTATCAGGGTTCCTTAACAAATTTTCTAAGCTACACTTTATCAATAGACTCCACCAGACAACAAGTCATTCCAGATGCTTGAAAGAAAAAGCCAGGCCACAACCAGCACTGTTTTATTTCTGTCTTCTTTTTGGCTTTAAATCTTTTCAGTGTGGTTGAGTTTTTAAAGTACAATCTTGTATTTGTGTGAGCTGTTCCAGAGGCTGCATGTCATCCATCATCTATCATCCATCATCCATCCATCATCCATCCATCATCCATCCATCATCCATCCATCCATCCATCCTTCCATCCATCCATCATCCATCCTTCCATCCATCCTTCCATCCATCCTTCCATCCATCATCCATCCATCATCCATCTATCCATCCATCATCCATCCATCCATCCATCCATCCATCCATCCATCCATCCATCCATCCATCCATCCATCCAACATCCATCCATCCATCCATCCATCCATCCCTCTCAGGCCATCACGGTGCCTGCTTCCTGCAGTTTCTGCAGAGCTCCTCACTCCCTGTTCCCTGGAGTCTCCTGAGCACAGTCCCTGTTCCCTGGAGTCTCCTGAGCACAGTCCCTGTTCCTGCAGAGCTCCTGAGCACAGTCCCTGTTCCTGCAGAGCTCCTGAGCACAGTCCCTGTTCCCTGGAGTCTCCTGAGCACATTCCCTGTTCCTGCAGAGCTCCTGAGCACAGCCCCTGTTCCTGCAGAGCTCCTGAGCACAGTCCCTGTTCCTGCAGAGCTCCTGAGCACAGTCCCTGTTCCCTGGAGTCTCCTGAGCACATTCCCTGTTCCTGCAGAGCTCCTGAGCACAGCCCCTGTTCCTGCAGAGCTCCTGAGCACAGTCCCTGTTCCTGCAGAGCTCCTGAGCACAGTCCCTGTTCCCTGGAGTCTCCTGAGCACATTCCCTGTTCCTGCAGAGCTCCTGAGCACAGCCCCTGTTCCTGCAGAGCTCCTGAGCACAGTCCCTGTTCCTGCAGAGCTCCTGAGCACAGTCCCTGTTCCCTGGAGTCTCCTGAGCACATTCCCTGTTCCTGCAGAGCTCCTGAGCACAGCCCCTGTTCCTGCAGAGCTCCTGAGCACAGTCCCTGTTCCTGCAGAGCTCCTGAGCACAGTCCCTGTTCCCTGGAGTCTCCTGAGCACATTCCCTGTTCCTGCAGAGCTCCTGAGCACAGCCCCTGTTCCTGCAGAGCTCCTGAGCACAGTCCCTGTTCCTGCAGAGCTCCTGAGCACAGTCCCTGTTCCCTGGAGTCTCCTGAGCACATTCCCTGTTCCTGCAGAGCTCCTGAGCACAGCCCCTGTTCCTGCAGAGCTCCTGAGCACAGTCCCTGTTCCTGCAGAGCTCCTGAGCACAGTCCCTGTTCCCTGGAGTCTCCTGAGCACAGTCCCTGTTCCTGCAGAGCTCCTGAGCACAGTCCCTGTTCCCTGGAGTCTCCTGAGCACAGTCCCTGTTCCTGCAGAGCTCCTCACTGCCCTGGGTCCTCCCGAGCCCCTCCCGTGCCCGGCACAGGCTGCTGTTCACACAAGGACGCTGAGCTCCACACGCTGATTTCACTTGTGACACCACACTGAAAGGCTGTTTCAGCATCACACCACATCTCCTACCTCCCCGGTGACTTTATCTTTTAATAACTGTGTCTGGGTTGATTTAAACTGCATTGTTGCAGGGTTTATTATCCACACAGTAGAAAAGCACTGCAAGGCATTAGTGAGACCCCATATCTGCTCAGATGCTAAACTGATTGCTCTCTCCTGCCTGTTCCTTCCTATCTATTGATGAGAGGAGTTTGAATGATTTCATTTAGTTTATGATAAATCCTTTTGTGCTTTGGTTATATTAGGGGCTTACTTTCTCTGGTAGCTGGGGTCTTAAAGGATTTAGTATTCTCCTTGACATACAAAATGTTTGGTAAATGAGGGCTAAAGTAACTCAAGAAGTAAGTCTTCTGCTTGTAAATGATAGCAGAGCAGTACCAAAATAAGACTGAATCACATTTTAGGTGAATTAATGTGTTTTCAGATTCCCCTTCACCTACAAAAATTCAGAGAAATTACAGGCTCAATGGGGCCTGAGGTTGTCTTTATTATTTTTCTTCTTTTCTACAGAAGGAGATGGACCAAACTATCAATACATTCTTAGCCAACATATAATAGCTGCATGAGTTAGTAGACTTATTTTAGAATTTAAGTAGGAGATCAAATGGATTGGAATTAGAAGCAGGAAAGCTCCTCTAACTCACAGAGTGAAGATGGTGAATGCACATTAAAGCTGTCTCCTAGGGAGAGAACAAATATCTTTGTTTGGAATGCATATTGATATCAGAGCAGATGAAAATAGCCACCTGAGGTCGGTCAGCAGTGTGCTCCCAGCCTCCAATTCTGTTAAAAAGAAAGAAACAAAAATTAGAAAATAATGAAAGTGTTACATACAATCAGGCTTATCTAAAATCGAGCATGCACAGAAAAGCAAAACATATAATTAGGACTGAACAGACACCTTCAAATTAGTTCTGTTTTTTTGTGCTGTGGAGAAGGGTTGCAAACTACTGCAGTGCAGATGCAGAGGCTGCAGAGCAGCTCCCCTGTCACACCACCTTGTAGTGTTCCCCCTACCAGCCCAGAAAATGCTCTCTGGTGTGATGTTACCCACTACCTGGGAACACTAATAATTTTTAGAGCTGTGTTCCATCCATTCTTACAACTGGGAAACTTGTGCAAAGACTTACAAGTTAGCCAGAGCATGGTGCTCAGCAAGCTGATGTCTGAGGAATGGTGCAGCAAGTAACTCAGGGCTGGTGCCCTGCTGCTTCACCAAGAAGCACTGGGTTAAAAATCCTGGCAGCACAGTCCTGAACCAGGCTCCGTGCACTGCAGCAATTCCACTGCAAACTGAATAATAGTTACAGTCTGTACTACACAGTATACTTGCTACAGATTGCCATTTTACTTGCACCCAGTTACCAGTTCAGCAGGAAAAGCACAGTAGAGGGTAAGGATAACCAGGTTTCTCCTGTTTCATTGACAATTAAATTTATTTTTTTTATTTCCCTACTACTTGTGTTACCAATAACGAACGTTTAGCATCTCTGCTAGTTTTTGTTAAAATTTAGCTCAGATACTTCCTTAAAGGCTTTATTTGGTCCTAGAAAAAGCAATTTGTGTTTCACCTATCTCAGGGGTTGTTACTAAGACTGATGTATGGCTTTGTTTCCCTTATTTGTCTACTGTAGTTATATTTTTAAAGTTCCAATGGTATGTTTTCCAGTATAAATTTCTCTGACACCCATCCTGCATGAAGTGCTGCACTTCTTATTCACTGCAATACCCCACATAGTTTTAAAAGTCCTAATGATTTTACAGTATGAAAGTATCCTTGTAATCAACTGGAATAATTATTACTGACAATTTTACATTTTCTTCTCGATGTTCTCAATACATATTCATAGCACAGTGGTTTTTGTGTTCATTAAAGAGCAAATTACAGCTTATTTCCCAAAGCTCTTCTTAAAATGAGTAGACTGATAACATGGCAAGAATTTGGAACAGTGCCTCAGTGAAACTGTTCCACAGAAAGTGAAAAAGGGTCCAAGAACACATGAGCTTGCCTAAAAAAGTCTGCTCTTAGTATTGTATGGACAGGGAGATAGCAATTACAATGTGTTGGTGCATCAGGACAATAATCTCTTTAGCTTATTTCACTGAAAGACAAAATAAGTTTAAAGCACTAGGAAAGAAGAGAATGGTAAAACTGGTAGCTTGTCATCAAGGATGGTGGGCTTGCAGCTAGGGGTAGGAAATGATCCCTGCCCTGAAAGTGTAATGTTTTCACCTCTGTTCCACATGCTTAGGCTGGTTTTGTTATTGCACATTGTACAAAATTTCTAAAAGGTAAAATCTGTCTGAGGAGTACAAGTGAAATCTGATTAATACAAAACCCAGTAATGTTTTCACAAATCAGCATGCTAATTCAGACCACATTACAGAGAGCAGGGGAAAAAAAAAGGATAAGCATAAACCATGGAACAAAACTACTGCCAGAGATTTGTAGAATAATCAAAGCTGCTTCAACATTCAATGGAGTTTAAAAGCATGAAAAGTCAGATTTTCTTGTGCATGAGGAAGACCCTGTAATCCAATATACCCTTTAACTATGACCCAGTCTGTGCAGCAGAGCTGGGGATCCTGGCTGTGTGTTCCAACCAAAGCACGAAATTAAAAGGAGAGCCTGTGATAAACGGGTTGAAGAAGGAGAAAGGAAAATCATTTCAACAATTGAACAATGCAGGCAGCCCTGTGGATTCATAGACTGTAAGTATGCCTGGAGAGAAGGAAAAAAAAATAGACAGTGAGTATAATGTCACTGCAGAGATAACACACATGACACAGACTCCTGTGATTTTTTTTCTTAAAGGTTGTGTGAAGAGTGATTTTATTTTTAGGGATCCTTCCCTTATATACAATTTTTTCACAGACCACTATGACTGGTGAAAGAAAGAGAAACTTCTTCACCCACATTGGTCAACCCATCAAAAGAAAATCTCTCTCACAGAAATGAATTTACAACATGAATACTGTTATAAAAACAATTCTGTTGTTTGTGTTCTCTTCCTGAGAAAAGAATTTCAGCAAACTAAAACGTTGGAAAAACAGAGTTTTAGAAACTCAGAAACTTCAGGCCTGAAAACCAGACTACAAGTATAAGGATAATCAGTGATTTCTAATAAATAATTTCTGTACAGAGTTCTCACTCTGGGAAACCTCAGAACAAATCATATTTCAGAGGGCATAGGGGAGAATCCTGCAGCAGGCAACAATAATAAAATCAGTTTATGCATACATTGCTCCATATGTTGCTCTGTATTTATATATTGCACATTTATGAATTCTTTTAAACAGAAAGCAATCAAGCTGATAGAACCACTGGGGTCACAAATTCTAAATTAAAAGTAGGTAACAGAGGAGTTCTTTGATGTTGTGCAGATTTGACAGGACTCCAGGGAAATGCAGTATCCATAGCACAGAAAATCCCCTGATCCCCAGACTGGTGTATACACCTGCAGTGATCAGTGTCCAAATTAGTGCTTCATTAGGGCTCTTTGTCCCATGGCAGCACAGTGTTTGTTTTGTCCATGTCAGGGGAGGTGCTGTAAAGATTAAACCAGTTTTTAAACCTATTTGAGTAAAATACCCAAGTATTCGTTTATACTTAAATTTGTATTCACGTTGTCAGACTCACTTATAGACTTTTGAGATGTTTATAGATTTTTCAGTTACTATCTCACACAACCAGTTGTTCTGGGAGTTAACTGCAATTAGCTTTTATGAATCTATCATTATTCACAGTCCCTCTTGGAACAAATGAACAAAAATATGTGTGTGCATTTGTGTTGTTGACTACCAAAAATGTGACTTAGGAAAACCTACTCCTTTTAAAATATTCCTTTACTATAGTAATTTTCCAGCTTTCATAAATGACAGTAATTGCAACAATTGGTGTTTTTTAATCTTGCTTACTCTATGCTCTTCTGCTCTAACTACGAAAAAATAGTAGTAGTGTCTATAAAAATGGCATTGTACTAGCTTGAACAAAGATTCAAAGAGATAATATTTAATACCATTATTTAATCAGCCAACATGGCATTGATCCCTTTCCATGGCCACAGGTGCAGTGATCACAAATTCAACTCTTCTTGCCTCCCCTATTGTAAAGAACTGGTGTACAGTGATGAGTTAATTTGTTCTCAATCCTACATTTGCTGAACTTAATGACAAAGCAGTGTCCATTTATTACAGTGACACAGAGGGAAAAATCACAAAGGCTTCCTATTTCTCAAAAGCAAGCCACACTAGCAAATATTTAACTGTCAAGCAATTTTGAATATTTCATCCTGTGTCTATACATCTACTGAAAGTACATTAATCCCGATTGGAAACAATTGCAAATATTCATTGGTTGGCACCAATCTCACTGGTTTTGCTGGTAATTTATTTGATGCATCCTAGCACAGAAGGCTCAGGTTTCTGCAAAGTTCTATCCATAGTCAAGGGCACAAAAAGTTAACACAAAACCCATCAGTGGTATGTAAATCTTGATGTGCAAGCCTTCCCCATCTTAATAGTCCCACAATGTGACTTTGTTTCAGGAATATTTGTATTTACTGCATAAGGTATGCTCTTCTACTTTATTGGCAATCACTAATTTTCTTCCTGAAGTTCTTCACAGGGAAGAGCAGATGCAGAGCAAATCTGTGGCTCAGTTTCAGACAGTGCAGCACCAGCATTAGCTGTGAGCACTGCCAGGCAGGACAAACCCAGCAGTGCCAAGGCAGCCCCAAATCTAGTTTTGTGTTCTCCTGAGGGCCCCACACTTAGAGCTGCTGAAATACAGAAAGCAGCAGCAGCTGCATAATCAGTTCATGGGAGAACATTTGGAAACTGTTAAGTCAGAGATTGAACAAAGTATCAAAAGAAGTGACTGAAAAGAAGAGAATCCTTCTCTCACTTAACATTCATGGGACACTGAATTTGGACCACAATATCTATACAACACCATTCTGGGTCTTAGCAGAAGCTTTTTCTGTGTTCTATCCAACAGTTTTGTGTGATGTGCTATCTCATAGCAGAACCTTTTTTCTGTGTTCTATCCAACAGTTTTGTGTGATGTGCTATCTCATAGCAGCCTTGGGCTCTAAGAATGCCAAATTTGTGTTTGCAACTGCTAATTCAGTAATTCTCCCTTAATCTTCTGGGTTTTGTTTCCACAGGCCACGGCCAGAGAGATTGCCAGAAGAAATCACAATTGTCCTCCTGGGAAACAATATTAAGGAGCACCTGAAGCTCCTTAAGGAGCAATAGCTCACCCTGCTCTTAGAAGGGCAGCAAGTGGCAACAAAGGCAGTTTACTGGTTTTGATCAGATCTCCCAAGTTAACTGTTCACCCAACACTTTAGTTTTCAAGTTAAAGAGTTCAAGAACTGCACACCAGACACCTGCATATGTTTTCAGATGGTTAGAGTCAAGAAAAAATAGTCTGGAGGGATTTTTTTTTTTCATTCAATAGGCAAACTTTAGAACTCAGCCAGTACAGATAATATGGAATAAAGATTGGGTTTGGTTTGCCCTAAAGGTAGGGAAATAATAGGGTATTGGTACCCTGATCAATTAAGATAGTACATCAATACATATTTATTACATAAAGATCACTCAAATTACCTTGAGAAACACATAATAAAGGAGCATAACCCATAAGAAGGAGGAAAATATGAGTGATTCTGTTCTGCCTGAAAATGGCATGCAAATTAAAGTGTTAATTAAAACAAATAAGTCTAGTGCAGAAAAAAACAGCCACTCAGGGCTGGCCAAACCGACCTGAGTTAGCATATTATTTAACAATTTTTGTTGCTGACAGTAAGTATATATTTTAATAGAGAAGCACTATATATAGTAAAATTAATCAGAAATAAACATGTGGAGTTAATTGAATTTTCATATCAGTAGTTTTTTCGAATATTAAGCCATACTCATAGTAATTAGGGACAGTATAATAAATTATTTCTGAGCTATGACCTTCTAGCATGTTCATTCAGCAAGTTATGTCAAATGAAGTAAAATGTATTAATGGTCATATTATTTGTTCTTATGTTCTAACTATTCTGATATTTTTTACTATTGTTGTATCTCTGGATAAAAAGAAAGATTTCTTATGTATATAGTATACATACTAAAAAACCACATTTGTTTTAAAAACATCTACAAACAATACCTGAACCACCCTTACATCATTTTAAAAAAATCTGTAATTTGTAATTCAGACAATTTCAAAATATTTCTCATGTGGAAATATTAACAAGGGTTTTTTCAGAAAAAGCCATCACTCAACAGTTTCCATTGACAACAAACAGCTAATTATAGGAGCTAATTGTGTTCAGCCATTTGCAAGTGAAGAATAACCATAAATACTACAGGAGGTAAGGGCAGACCTTGTTGTTTTGATGGCACTGCACAGTTAAAAGCACAAGAAAGAATGTACCCACACAGCTGGAACTAATTCATCTTTTCCTCCCCTCATTATGAATCAGATTCTTTATTGCCTTTTTATTGAATGAAAACCTCACTACAGCACAGTCAGTGGGAGTTTTGCCATGGATGTCAAGTGAGGTCACTGCTTGATTTCCTCTCCAAATAATATTAAAAATAACCTGGTATATTTAACCTTAATCATAGCTGAAGTAGAGTTTTTTTGAAAGAAAATCCTGTTGCAAAAAAAAAAAACCCCAAAAAACCTGCCTCTCCCAGGTGTCATCTTTGGAATGCTGTAAAGCAGAGAAGCTGCTGGATTTCTGAGAGCTGCTGGATGCCTGGCAGCATGCATGCTGCCCCTTGCAGTGCAACAGAGCTCCCCACAACCTCTCTGGCAGCACAGCTACACCCCTGCAAGCTGTGCAACCTCACCTCTCCTGCTTTTCTTTAGAGAAAAGCCCTAAACATGCATGAAATGGTGCTGCAGGTTCCACAAGTCTCACTTCTCTTCCTTTATCACAATGAAAGAGATGCACAGAGACTGCAGAGACCACAGGCAGTAATAAATTACTTCAAAATACACTAACCTAAACTCATTTGTGGATTGAAAGGTTCTTTGGCCAAACAGGAATGCTACATGTGGGAGGCCCTATGTCATGGTTTAGGGGTGATTTAGTGCTCCCAATGAAACACCCCAAAAACACCCAGTGCCACTTCTCCCTCTCCCAGCAGCAGGACAGAGAGGAGAACTGGAGGCACAGAAATGTAAAGATCACGAGTTGAGAACTATTTACTAGGAGGAGCAATGAAATAAGAAAATGGACAGTAACAAGAACACCAATAAGAGTGTATACAGAACAAACTATTCACACATAATCACTTCCTGTGCAGAACCTTGTGCCACCCAACTGCCCCCTCCAGAAAGACACACCACCACTGCAGGTGGTGTGAGGTGGTGTGGGATAACCCAGGGTCCTGGCCATGTCCCTCCAGCCTGCTGCAAATGTTAAACCACACTGGCTGGAACCAGGACATTTTCTACAGCATCTACATCATGCTCAGATGCTACACTTTCCAACTATATATCTGTATGTATGTGTGTGTGCAGTTATATACTTATATGAATATTTGTGTTGGGAGAGATGGAAAAGAGGGAGAGGGAGAATATGTGCTGGCTGCTGGTTGCTGCTCCAGGAGCTCACAGCTGGTCTCTGAGCAATCCACACTCACTGTCCATGGCAGTAATGGCACACAGCAACCAATATCATAAAATTCAACATCACAGACTGTTCTCCCCCAAAAATCCACCCCCCTCGAGGTGAATGTCATGTTTCCCCAGAGATCATCCTCCAGTGTGCCCAGGTGCTTTTTGCCAGAGGCTGCAGGAAGGACCATTCTCCTTGGCTGCAGAGAGCAGCAAGTTTTAGC
Source organism: Sitta europaea (assembly GCA_013400255.1). Taxonomy (NCBI): domain Eukaryota; kingdom Metazoa; phylum Chordata; class Aves; order Passeriformes; family Sittidae; genus Sitta; species Sitta europaea. The sequence continues at coordinate 58,232 of VXBS01000277.1, forward strand.
CCCTGTCCTGACTGGCCCAAGGGCTGTTGCAAGAACAATCTCCTGTTTAATCTGTTCAAAAGCTTGTTGATGTTCAGGACCTCACTTGAAAGCATTCTTTTCCATGGCACATGATAGTGAAGAGGGCTGACAATCTGCCTCATGTGGAATATGCATCCTCCAAAATCCCACAGCACCTAGGATAGCCTGTGTTTCCTTCTTTCCTGCTGGTTTGTGGGGACATAACTGATATTTTGTTAACTGTGTCCATTGGAATCTGATGGCATCCATCTTGCCACTTCCTTCCTAGGAGCTGAATTTCCTGGGCAGGTTCCTTGATCTTACTTTGGTTTATGGCAAAACCAGCCTTCAGGAGGATTTGAATTATCTTTTCTCCTTTCTCAAAAAGCTCTCTGCCATGTTCCCCCACACAATGACGTCATCAATGCTCTCCAGGTGTTCCAGAGCCTTGCCCTTTTCCAGTGCAGAGTGAATCAGTCCATGGCAGATGGTGGGGCTGTGTTCCCACCCCTGGGGCACTCACTTCCAGGTGCACTGCACACCCCTCCAGGTGAAAGCAAACTGTGGCCTCACTCTGCTGCCAGAAGAATGGAAAAACCCACGCAGGCAACATTGATGGTGGCACCACCTGGCTGCCTCTGACTCCAGTTCATAGTGGAACTCCAGCACGCCCAGCACAGCAGCTCTCAGTGATGGAACAACTGCACCCAGGCACGACAGTCCACTGTCACTCTCCACTCTCCACTGCACCCATGCACAGGACATTTGGGGCTACAGAAGGGTGAGCAAGTCTTGCTGAGCACTCCCAGCTCTCCAGTTCATGGAGCTCATCCCAGGTGTGGTGTCCCCAAATCCCGGTCGGTGCCGTACTGCTGACGGGGCACTGCTGGGGTGGCCAGCAGTACCTGCTGCTCTTTGAGCCTCAGCAGCCAAAGGATTCAGCTGTTTAATTTCCTGTCTCCACAGCAGCTCTCCCAAAAGCCCAGTGATGCCCTTTTGTGTCCTTGCAATGCCCTCTCCTGAGGTAATCTACAGCAAGGGTGCTCACAGGGCCCCTGGATCACTCATGATGGGGTTTGTGCCATTCACTCCTGGACAGGCTCACTTCAGTTTGCAGTACAGTCAGCCATGGGGATACCCCTGCCAGCCCAGAAACAGATGGATTTGCCCCTGCAGGTCTTGATGGCATCCTTGCAGCATTTTCTCTCAGTTCACACTCCTGTGCTCCCAGGCAGAGGTGGGGTTTCCATCCCACTCCCTCTTGTCCTCTCCGTGATCTCACAGGTAAGGCCACAGCTCACCTCAGGGTGTGTCCCCTTGCCTTGGGGTGTTTTTATGATGGTCCTCTATTCCCTAACTCTACTTTATGCCCAGGAAGGCTGCTGTAGCTGTACAATGAACCAGGGTACAGGGCTGGAGCCCTGGGCAGGTTCTGTTCAAGCCCTCTCCCTTGGGTGCTCCAGTGGCACAGGCTGGGGCACTGCATTGTTCCTTTTGTTGCATTAGTTTTTCTGCTAGCTTGAAGCAAGAAGGTTTTTTCCTTCCCTTCCCCTAGCCTAGAGGCTGTACCACGAATGCTCCCAGTGGCTTCATTTTTTTTTTGTTGTTTTTGTTTTGTTTTGTTTTTTTCCTTTGAACTATTTCAGTCTGTCTTGTTTATCTTTTTGGCCCATCCAGGGAGCTGCTGGAGGGCTGCCCTGAACCAGTCTCAGAGAAGCTGTACCAGCACAAGAAAGCACACTAAAAGGCACCAGTCAGTTTGGCCTGCTGTGAGGCAGAGGCTAATGCCAGGGAAGCTCTCACCTGTCCTACCTGAGTGGCTCTGTGAGCTCCTGTCCCCCCTCCCCTCAGACAAAGGGCAGCTGCCACCTCTGCCTCCCAGCAAGGTGCTGGTGGGGTGTAAGCTTCAGGTTTTTATCCTGTGTTTTGTATCTTGCTTTGTTAACAAACAGTTTGGTTTTCTTCACTTTCATCCATGGGTATACATTCCTCTCATCAGCAAAAAGGGATTATTGGAGGCCTGCTCTTCAGAGGAATCACTCAGACATTTCTCCTGAATTTCCATTTCCAGGGCATTTTCTCCTAAAATTTGTCTCTAAAGTGAGCAGGGGAGCACTTGCTCCCAATACCAGGCACTGGTCTGTACTGGCAGGGCATGGGACACTTCTCTAAATTGCTGGACAAACTTGGACAGTCTGTTCACAGCTGAGATGCAGGCCCATGGGAGGAGAAACCTTCTTTATCTCTCCAGATGTGGACAACCAAATCATCTGTGTTTGTTCCCTTTCTGTCCATGGCATCACTGCCAATGAGCTGGCATGTGACAAGGGTGCACACTCAGAAACTTGTGCCATGTGGTTGTGCACACTGCACTTCATCTGGATCTACAGAGGACTGCTTGTTATTTGAATCCCTACAGACTACTTCCCTGCTGGAACAAAAGCACAAAGGTAAACTGGAAATAAACTGAAGTGTAATGGCTCCACCACTTAAAAAAATACAAACACAAATTGCCAAGATAGGTAATAAACATTTAAAATATAAGAAGTGAAAGCACCTACACAAAGACAAAACTCTGCACACGAGTCAAGCACAGCTAATGAAAAAACATTTTTCAAAGAGGTTCAGAGAACACCTCCAAAACCACCTCACTTCTCCCATCAGTCCCACAGGACTTCATGGATTTCAGCCTTTTGGATGAAAAATCTATTTTGCTGTAGGAAAGCACACAGCTTGCAATTTACTACCCAGCTACACTCTCTGTTGAACAAACTGATATTTCATTATGAACCAAAATACAGGCAAGCTTTCAGAAATGCTTTCTTTTATGAGCTGGGCTGCCAGGAGAATGGAGCAGCACGGGTCCTAAAGAATCTAAACTGCTCAGTGTCCTCTTGCTCTCTCTCTCCTCCTGGCCTCTGTTGCATTTTTTGTCTTTTAGTGACACTCTGGGATATCTACCACATCCATCTCCAAGTTCACAGGCCAGTTGCATCTCTGTAAACACCTAGGCTATAAACATCAACAGCAAAATGCATCAGGGACTTCTCTGCTGGGTGATGGAGGCACTTTTTTCTCAATAAGACACTCTGATGTCATTGCTTACTTTGTAAGAACAATGAAAACCTTACAACAAGCAACAGGTGTAAGTTCTGCAAATTACTTACAAATTAAACCATCAGTATTTTCTATGAGCAGCAAAGGAACATCTGGGAAAAGTCTTTGTTTTCCAACAAGCAGACTGCAGTATCCCAAACAGTTCTCCCCCTCCCTCTCCCCCAAAATTCAGAGCTGACACTGTGGCAAATCCCTCCATGACATTACAGAGCCACGACACCAGGAGCTGGACATGCCTGCTGAGGAATGACACATCAGAGCACAGCATGTCAGAGAGACAGCAAAGCAGTCCTGCAGACTGGGCTCAACAGGCAATGTGGCTTCACTGGAGGTTTTTGTCAAATGCTCTCACCCAAATCTTTGTGAATAACGTGCAGGCAGCAATGCCAGCTCCCAGGCAAACTGGAGATATCTCCCCCCAAGCCTCTAGTCAGTGTTGCAATAAACAGCCACTAAACATTTGGCAGCCTCTAATACTTCCCTTCTTGAGGCAACTGCCACTTTGAGAAAAGATATCTCCAATAAGCAAACCTGCCTGCAGGAGTCACTTCACTTTTTTTGCTGTTCACAGAGATGGAGGAATGAAAAATTCAATTTGATCAGGTCTGTATTTGAAAGTTCAAGACCCCGAAGTGGAAATCACCAGAGGCTGGCAGGGTATTCTGGCAAATATTGCTGCCTGTGTGCCCTGTGCTCATGGTCTGCCCTAGACATGTGCTGTTGGCCACAGTTATTAGAGAGGACACTGGGCCAGATTCCCTGTCAGCCTGATTCAATCTGAGTCTAGATATTTTCTTATGTTAAGTAATACTTAACTGTTACTGTGCTAAGTTCTGGATACAATTTCACACAGCAAGCTGGCTATGAAATGCCTAAGAAAATTATTAATCACAACAGCACAGGAGTTAAAGATCTTCTGCAGCAATGCTGGCACTTGAAGAATGCTTTAAATTTCCAGATTCTGGCTTTCTCTTTCACCATTTCATATTTTTATATAAATACTAAGCTATTAATATATTATTTCACGTGCTTTTCTTCCATAGCAGCTCGATAAAATCCCAGGAGCTGATTCTCAAGAACAGGCTGGTTTCATGCTCCTAATTCAGCAATTAATCAATAACAGTTACAGATCACATTCTGGCAACTGTCTAGGGTAAAAGCTTATTAAAAATATACCTATCAGGATAACTTAAATTTATTCCCTACAGATCCTTAGAGGTACTGCATAGGCTGTGATTAAGTCAAAGAAAGTATGGCATCTTTTTCCACCACCTTATGTGCAACTTATTCATTAAGTGCTCACACAGGATGTCAGACACCAAAAGAGAGAACCTGCAGCAGCAGCTGAAAACAAAGCTAGAATCTAAGCTGTCACCTTCCAAAATTCAATTTCTGGGCTTTGAAAGTCATTTGGCTCAATCCAGAACTCTATAAAGCAGTTTAGTCTCCTATTGAAAAAATAAATATTCTCATTAGAACCCATTTTCCAGTGATGCAGCTGCTGTTAGACAAGAGGAAACATAAAGGCAGGCAGATTCCTTGCTTCTCTTTCTCATCTCCATAAATTTGCCACCATTAAGATAAATCATGAGAAGCTGCTAGAACACAAAATTCTCTTCCAATTACATACATAAAAAGATCTTTTATTTATTCTCCCCAAGTTAATTTAAAAGGCTTTCATAAAAGATTGGAATTATGGTCTTTTCTATCCCAGATGGAAAATGTTTTATTAGACTAATTCAAGGCAGCACTTTCAACTCATAACACATGAGAATGTCACATGAAAACCAACGAGCAGATTCTGGCCAGAGCACTCCTGGTTCAGGCTGCAGTCACCTCACTGAGCTCTTTTGGCTTAGATTTTGCATTTTGAACCCTGCAAGAGCAAGTCAAAGGCAAGCATCACAGAAATAGTTCAGGTAAAATGTTGCAATGTTTTGAGAGAGTAAAGTAGGAGAATTAACTTGTCAGCAAAATACTGGCCTGTAAAAACATGTGTTATATTATTACATATATTTCTGTGGATAGACATAAAATAGCCTTAACAGTGCTTATTAACTGTTAAATGTTAAACTGTTAAACTGTTAACATGCTAAATTTTCAATTAACTCCCCTATTTAATAATTTCAAAAGTTTTATTTGCAAGTTGATTTTTTTATCTCGTCAATGAGATGAAGTCATTCAGGCCCTTTTCCTCAGAAACAGCCCAAATGCAGCTGGGAATGCTGCCAGCATTTCTTGAAAAGCCTTAGTCCCAGCGTGACCTGAACCCACCGGGGAGAAAAACAAAACCATGATTTTAATAACATTGATTTCAGCTGAACGCTGGGGTGCTTCACACTCCATTCATTAACTCTGTGAGAGCAGTAGGTGTGATTGCAACGTTGCAGATGGCAGGAGAGATGGAGAGGCAGGAGCAGCGTGTGCAGAGCCAAAGAGCAGCTGAGGGGTGAGGACAGGGGATGCACAGGGCTCCTCTGAGCACTGCCAGGACCCCCTGGCCTTCCTGCAGCTGCTCTGGTTGCTCATCCAGCTCTTGCCTGGGCTGAACTGCACAGGGCTGGGGTTTCCCATCTCTAATTTCCCTGATTTGGTGAGTCAAGTTCGAGTTTTCAGGCTTTTTTTAAGGCCAGTGTTAATGCAGAGAGTGACAGCCCCTTCCAGTGCAGTCTTGGCTGGCTCATCGTGCCATTCCTGCTGGTGCAGGGCATTAAGAATTTTTATACAAATGCCTAGAACTCTTTACACTGTTCTCATCTACATGCCAAAGAACAGAACCTAGCTGGAAACTAGTAGAGAAACATCAGATACAAATATTCAAAATAAAGGATGCCTGAGTAATCTCTCCCTCTCCTGTGCTAATCTGTTTCATTGGTTGCATTCACTGCAGCTTCTTCTCCCAAATCTTCCTTCATTTGCACTTTCCAGTTGTCTAGTTCTTCTTGTTTTATTATTCTTTTAGATAATATCACTCCATGGGAGGTTAGTCCCAAACTACTTCTAATTTTTTTTTTAAATATATCATAGATTGCAGTTATGGTTTACTTATATTTATCACATATGAAATGCTATCTAGCCTGCATTTTTACAGAAAGTGCTACTCAAAGGAAGATTCCTGCAGGTAAAGGTTATAACCAAAAGGTTCATCCTAGACACCAAGCCTCAGACATTTCATTTGAGGCTACTGCCAGCTGTGATTTGGGTGCTGAGCTGAGTCCTGAAACCCTGAGCCCCGAATGTGGCTGTGAATCCCTTTACTCCCATGGCTGCTGTGTGAGCACAGAAAAAGCCCCCGAGGATACGGTTGCTAGGCTGGAACTCATATTAATGGATTTTAAGGCTTTTATCTTTAGGTCTAGGGGTGGATTCCGCTTTTCTTTACAGCAACACAAATTTGGAATATTTTTGCTGAACCTAAATCCCAAGCTTAACAAGGCAAGGCTTGGCTTTTGATTTTTCCAGATTTCTAGGAAAACCCTTTGTCCCTGTGCTGCGTCACTAACGACGCGGCAGCGCAGAGTGCTCTCTGCAACTTCCACTTGGAAAATGTGCCTGCAGCAGGTAAGAGGGGAAAGGCCGATCTCCGTGCGGATGGACGACAAAAAAACCGCAGCAGCAAACTGAGTCCGCAGGCACTCCAACTACAAGAGCAAGAAAAACAGGCAATAACAATTGTTTACCCTGGGGGCTACTGAAGATGTGGCCGTGAGAAGACAAAAAATCGTGAGACGCGTTTTCCTGACGGGATGTGAATAAACACTCCTGGGGAAAAAAAAAACAAAACAACTTCCCCATAAACCAAGCGGGATCCAGCAGGGGCGGGCACCCGAACACAAAAAAAAACCCGCAGGCGGGCGCAGGCACCGCTGGGATTCGAACCCNGACAGGGAACCGGGACTGGGATAGGGACAGGGGCTGGGACTGGGACTGGGATAGGGACAGGGACAGGGGATAGGGCTGGGAGTGGGACAGGGAGAGGGACAGGGACANACTAAGCCACGGCGCCGTGCGCTGAGCGCCGCCTCCGAGCCCTGATAGGGCTGGGTGAGCGGGGAAGCGCAGGAATGTGCCCGGAGCCAGCGGGGAAACGCAGGAATGTCGGCGTTTGAGGAGAAACTGCCCTGCTGCCTCAGCCGCGGCTCGGGGGGNGACTGGGATAGGGACAGTGGATAGGGACAGGGAAACGGGACAGGGACAGGGGATGGGGATAGGGACAGGGAGAGAGACAGGGGACAGGGGCTGGGACAGGGAGAGGGACAAGGACTGGGATAGGGACAGGGAACCGGGACAGGGACAGGGACAGGGCAGCGGCTGGGTCAGGGACAGGAACAGGAACAGGGGAATGAGACTGGGACAGGGACAGGGGAAGGAGACTGGGACAGAATCAGGGACAGGGGACAGGGACAGGGGAAGGAGACTAAGTCTCTGTGACCCTGGAGGACTCAGAAGTACACTGTCACCTGCTGAGTTTCCACTGGCATCTTAAAGCAGTCAGGAGTGTTTCTCCTCTTGTGCATGAGCAGCACAGTGAGGGTTCAGAAACGATGCCTGTCACTTCCACCCCTGCTTTCCAGCACCTGGGGGGAGTAAAGACACAGACTGGCTGTTTACAACAGCGTGTGGTGACAGGGGAAGTGGTGATGGCTGGCAGTGCTGGCCCGATGGCCCAGGACAGGGATGTCCCTGCTGGCTCAGGGCACTGCTGGCTCGGGCCAGGTGNCAGGCTCTGCAAGCCGGCAAACGAACAGCGATCGCCGGGCGGGAGGGACAGGAGCGGAGCGGGCGGCGGGAGCGGGGCCGGGCAGGCGGGGAGAGCGGCAGCGCAGCGGGGAGAGACTGCGGGGACTGGGACAGGGGATGGGGACTGGGACAGGCACAGGGGATAGGGACTGGGACTGGGGTNGCCAGGTGGCCACTGCCAGGACCCCCAGGCCCCTTCCTGCAGCTGCTCTGGGTGCCCAGCCCCTCCAGGCAGCCGGGGTGCCCCGTCCCAGGGCAGCATCCAGCTCTTGCCTGGCTGAACTGCACAAGTCTTTCCATGAAGAATTTTTTTCACATATCCAAATTAAGCCTCCCATGGGGAAGCCTGAGGTCGTTGTGCTTCTCCATCACCTTCTATCTGCTTACCCTGTTACCTGCAGTGTTTGAAGTGATTTCAGGAAAAGGGCTATCTTCTGTTCTATCTGGACAGCACTCCAAGCATAATGCAGTCCTAACCCATAAAAAAAGCTTTGCAGTAAAGCATCAGAAGCAGCATGGCCAGCAGGCCAAGGGAGGTGATGCTGCCCCCCTGCTCTGGTGAGATCCCACCTGGAGGAATGCTCAGCTCTGGGGTCCTCAGCACAGGAAGGGCATGACCAGGTCCAGAGGAGGCCACCAAGATCATCAGAGGGCTGAGCAGCTCTATTGCTTGGAAAGACTGAGATCCTTGGGATTGTTCAGCCTGGAGAAGCTTTGGGGTGACCCAACTGTGCCTTTCCAGTACCTGAAGGGAGCCTGCAGGAAAGATGGAGACAATTTACAAGGGCCTGGAGTGACAGGAAAAGGGAAAATGGCTTCAAACTGGAAGAGGGTGGGCTTAGATTGGGTATTAGGAGGAAGTTCTCCCCTGGCAGGGTGGGCAGCCCTGGCACAGGGTGCCCAGAGCAGCTGGGGCTGCCCCTGGATCCCTGGCAGTGCCCCAGGCCAGGCTGGATGGGCTTGGAGCAGCCTGGGGCAGTGGGAGGGGTCCCTGCACAGGGCTGGGGGTTGGAACTGCATGAGCTTTAAGGCTCCTTCCAACCCAAACAATTCTATGTGTCAATTAAGTTCTTTAGTAAAACAAATAAAAATATTAATCAAAATTTACAAAAGGATTATGGTGCCCACCTGACTGTCAGCATCTACCACAGAAACCCATGACTGCTGATGTGCAGAGTAACTCACATTTCAGAGTGTCACAGGATCAGTCATCACATCTTCACCTAGGTAAACCATCTTCCTTTTCCAGGATTAACCCAATTACTTCAATCACATTGTTGTTTGTGCAAGTACAAAGAGATTTTAGGATCAGTCAGAAAGTAGGCAACATAAACTCCCTTCATGGTGTGTTTTCATTTGTCTTCTATATGGGAATAAAACCTTGTAGCTCTGACTGTAACTGCCCTTTTTGACACCAAGTGTCAGACCTAGAGCTGCTCCCTCACAAGGACTTTCCCTGGAAGGAGCCATCCTGCTGACCTGGCAGCTCTTGATAACAGACTAAACTTGAAAGTAAACTCATTTTTTCACTTTTTTCACTTATTTTCTCAGTGTGTGTCAATGTACTGACACCAGAATCATTAGGAATGTCTCTAAGATCAAAGAAAAAAAAAGATCAAAGCAACTGTGTGTTCTTGTTCTGTCGAGTCAAAAGTCTTGCAGTCAAAACTGCCCTTCTAGATTTACCCAGTCTCTGTCTGCTGCAGGCACTATTAATCTTTGTTTTCCTAAAGGTATGTGCACTGTCAGCTCACAGAGATACTGTTTGTTGTCAAGAAGAACTTCAAATGCTTTCTCAGTACAGCCAGTCATTTGGGATCTACTCTTACAAAGGGAAAAAAAAGAGAATGCCAGAGTGAAAATTGCCAGGGCTGGCCCCATGATCCAAACCCACCACACTCTCCTGAATTCTAATTGCTTCAGCTCTTCCTGCAGGGGAGGAAATTAGGCTTGACTTAATGTATTTTACATAATCTTGCCTATGTCAGAAAGTTCCCAATACTCAGGCAAATACTTTTAGACAGATTCTGAAAAGTGAGTATTGCTCAACAAGTGTTAAAGAAAACTGCCTTAGATAAAAATTACAGAGATAGAATTTCTTAAGCAGAAATTAGACACTTTGAGCAAGTGGCACATTAGAGCCTTTTCAGCAAAAAGAACATTCAAGGATCTACTATGCTTTTAAAAAAATGGATTCTCTTCTTATTTTCTGCTCTTGATTTCAGGTTACTTATATGTAAGACAGCTGAACAGCATTTCTCTGCAGACAGAAAAATAAAAGTTCCAGTTCTGAGCTCAGACAAAGCAGGAAAGTTTGGAACTGTCAGTCTGACAGTTACTAAACTGTGTGTCATGACTAACACACTGAGACACCTCCTTTTATATCTCCAGTCTACAACACATCCTTACAGCTGGCACATGTCATTGAAAGAGGTGGGTGTTCCCTGATTTCCTCCATCTCCTGGTTTCTTTGAGCTAGCCATCTACAGCTCTTGGCTCACACAATGCTGCTAAGCTGAACCCTGTCTGGACTTTTTATGCTTTTGGGCTTCTTGGGCCTTTTCAAGAAAGGCTATGGAGTCTGTTTGTGATGCCTAAAAAGGCTTTTTTAATGATGCCTGTAAAGGCCTTTTCAGTATGCCTGGAAAAGCTTCTGGTTATGGTTGGAACCTAGCACTGCACAGCAGGAAATCCACATTTTAGATACTTTATTGAGTTATTTCATCTGAATTCATGTGACATTAATGCACTGCTGGTCATTCCCCATTCTGGATTAAGTCAGGACTCGATGGCAGATGCAGTGCCTGCACTCTGCTCAGCACAGACATCTGCTTGCAGCTGGAGAGTTCAGTCCACGAGGGGGAGTGTGAAAGCAGGAATCGTAGGAGAAGGTGTATCCTGAATTCCAGAGCTCCACTGCACTGAGCAAGCTCACATCCTTGCTACTGCCTTGGAGCAGATTGACCCAATCTGAGGAAAAAAATTGCTGATGGATGGGAGCTGTGTTTTTATTTTTCTGGAGGTTTGTTTTAAGACTCTTCCTCTCAAAAAAGAAAATACTTGTTGAATCTCATGAAGTCTCCCAAGCCTTTCAAACACTTGTCTCTGTGTTTCTGGCCCATCAAAACACAGCACATCCAGCTCTTAGCCAAGACTGTTACAAATTTTGGCAAAGATATTTTGCCAAGTCTTGTCTTCACTCATTTGGGAGTTTGCTGGTGATGGTCAAGCAGGTGTTTGTGTGAGCAGAGCTAACAAACACCAGCTGCCAGCAGCATTGACCTGCACAAAGTGCAGTCTGAGGCTCCTGGCCCTGCAGTTTCTGAGTTTCTACACTCAGTTTCTTTGTGGTGTTTTGGTTCAGGAAGACCTGGGTCTCACAGGCTTGCCATAAACATCACAAGTGTTGCTGTAACAAGAGTGATGTTTTGGATTCCTGTCTGTGGGATGGACTTCTCTCTGTCTTTCAGTTTGGGCCAGTGGGATGAAGAGTTCTGGCATCTCCTGCCCAGTGAGATGGCCTGCTCGAGAAGACAGATAAAGGGGGTCAGGGTTTGAATAAAGATTGGAGTCAGATGCAGTTTCATAAACGAGGTTTGTGTCATTTGTCACTCACCCACAAGGACACACAAAGTGACAGAGCTCCTCACCCAGGGCTGCCAGCAGCATTAACCACTCACAAAATCAGAGTTTCTCACCCAGGGCTGCCCCCAGCCCTCCCCAGAGCACCTGAACCCACAGCTCTGCCAGGGCTCCAGGCTCCAGCAGTATTTCCTGGCTCATATTTAACTTATTCTACAATATGGCAATTGTGGACAAAAAGTAGCATGGCCAGTTTGCTTTGTAAGTGCATGAAATGAGGCAGTTTATATTTCTATTGACTCTTTTAGCTCATTAGCCACAGTAATTTATGTGAAGTGAACTGTGCAGGGCCAGGATTTGGGCTTGATGATCCTGATGGGTGCCTTCCAACTCAGCAAATTCTGTGATTCTATCAAAGGTTATTGGTTTAGAGCTCCTATAGTAAATGTTGTATGATTTGGAGAGGCAAAAATAACAGCTGGACACTCAAAAACTGCAATGTGAAATTCAGTATTTGAGTCAATACTTGCACCCAATTAGGATTTTACATTGCTTCAGTTTTAACTTCCTGACTTAACTCAGACTGAAACTTCCTCTCCAGTGTCTCAGAGGTCCTAGGCATGAGAAATGATCACTATACAAAACTTATTTGTAATAATAAAGTTTATTAAAATGCTTCATTTAATTAAACAGAGCCTGCAGCACTTCAGATTATTATGCTCAGAAAGGGGTCTTTTCAATATTCTACAATCCATACATTTTGAACTCAGGAAACATCATAAAATAAACATATGCACATTTATTTTCCAAGAAATTCAATATGAATACTGTAGCTATAGTGCTTCACATTATACACCACTGATCTACCATCATGGAGGAGATCAAAAATTTGAGACCAAGTCACACAATGCTGAAGAATTCAAGGAGCTCTTCAATACTGAAGTTGTTTTAATCTAAAAGGGAAGAAAAAATAAAAAGGTCACACTAAACAGTCACACACCACAGGAGGAACATTTCATTACTTGAGCACTTTCTTAAACCTCAGTTTCAGAGAGATCTGGGTTGTTTAGATAAAAACATTTTCTCTGTGATGACAGACATGCAAATGTGAACATTCCAAAACAACTGCTTGTACAAAGAAATCTGTTTCGTGCAAAATGCAAAATATAAAAATATAAAAACATATTTCAGCTATTGAAGCCAATCCAGTGACTGCTCCTCAGGGATTTCTGAAGCTGACTGTGATCTGCACTAGAGACAGCTATGTTTGATCCTACTCTGCTTCAAGCATGTTTGCAAAATACTGTGCAATGTGCTTTTCTGAGTGTCACAGTTTTGTTAGCACTATCTTAAGTCTCCAGCAGAGTCTGAATTTAGAAGATGTTCATACTCAAGTATTGTTCTTGCTTCACTGCCCTTGCTGAAGCACAGACTGGTTTAAGCACCACCCAACAGATCTACCTGAATGGAATCCTAGCAGGCAATGTTTCTTCCAATGTTCCCAAGAGAAGAGAAGTATTTAATTTTTATTCCATTTTTATTCCCAATTCAAAATACCTTCAAAAAATATAATTAATCTTTAATTATGAGCTCTGCTAGGCCTGTGTGTTTAGTGGTCTTTACCTTAAGAGGCTTCTATCCTAAAATAATTTACCCTCTAGATTAAAATGTCTGATATTTGTTCTCCTTCCTCAAAGTGAGCACTGTTTTATCTTCACAAAGAAACTGCCTTACTCACATTTCCTGCACTAGAATGGCAAGGCACAAACTGCTGTTTTTGTGAGGCACTGTACAGTTTGCAGGTGTCTCAGTAACCTTCCTGCTCACCTTCTCAGCAGCTCTTTAGGTGACAAGCCTGAGGCATCCACCTCACTGAGGCTGTCACTGCTATCTGCAGTGTCTGAGCTGCTGTCTTTTTCTGATTTCTTATTCTTGTGTTTTCCTTTGCTCTTCTGCTTCTTATGCTTCTTTTTCTATAAAAAGAACAGAAATGATCCTTTAGCTCCTTGTGAAAGACTTGGATTTTTCTGAATGGCAACAAAAGAAAAAGGTAATTTCAGTATGGACTCAAAGCTCAGCTGAAACAGAACCTTTATCAGTGACTCTTTTCCACTACTCAGACTAAAATGAGAAAAAAATTATAAACCCAAATTGATTTAATCCAAGCACTCAACTCTCCCTAAAAGAGCTGTTTCATTAGATATTTGTATATAAGCCATGAATGCAATTCCCAGAATGTGTCTGATTCCTCTACACTGAACATTGCACCTGCAGCTCATGTGGGTACATGGAAAAAGCAGCAGCAGAGCAGGAGAATTTTCTGGTTTCAAAACATCAAGAGAAATTCTGTTGCTTAAATTCTAATCCCAATATATATTTATTCTACAACCCAGCATAAATAATAAAACGTTTTAAAAGGCAGATCAAAGAATCAATCAATCAAAAATCAGTATTTCAATTTAATACCTTTTCCTTTTTGTGTTTGTGTTCTTTCTTACTCTTGTGCCTCTCTCTGATTTTCCTATGTTTTTCTTTCCTGCTAGGCCCAGGAAAAGTTGCTGGCACCACTGGTTGTTGTTGCCAAACAGTTCCTGAAGTACAAAGCAAATGCACAAAGAATTTTTTTAAAATCCCAACAAAAATAGGATAACTTGGTTATTACATTCTGTATTTCTTTTAACCTAATGAGAGTTAAACAAACAACCCCCTAACTTTAAAAATGAAATAACACATCTAATACTCCTACTGCAACATCCCTATAGTAATTAAGTAATTAAATGCCTTTGCAATCAGTTAAAAAATGAAACTGCAAGGCTGTCCTGTATTTTCACATCCATTTTTTATCATTATTTCTCTAGACTTCAAACCAAACCAGGCAAAGAGGCTCCTGTTGGTGGCTCACAGCATGGCAGCAGAACATTTCCTGATGCCAGTTTACACAGCACACACTTCAGAGGTAGATGGCCTATTCACAAATGCCTTTAAGAGATATCTGTATTTTATATAGAATTTCAGTGTGCAGAATTTACACTCTAGCTGCTTACAGAACCTACCAGAAGAGAAAGCTGGTGGTAACTTTGGTCCAAATTCCTCTGGGTCATCCAGCGCCTGCTTTGAAGCAGGCAATGAAGAAATGCCAGAATCCATGGTAGCAGTCACACCCTCTATGGAAAAAACAAAACTTGCTATATTTGAAAGGAAAATAAGAAAATGCTTTTCCCAAGAAGTGTTGAAGAAGGTTCCAAGGTGGCTTTCTAAAAACCTTTAAGAAAGCAAAGTGATCAGCATCCTCCATCTCTGTGAACTCCTTTGGCCAAAGGGTAGCTGACACTCTAAACCATGACAACAGAGTGCAGGTTTTTCTTTTAAATCAAAATTCACCTTTTAAACTATAAAACTATTAATTAAATTACTATCAGTGCATTTGTCTGCTTCCCTTTTGTAGCAGGACTATTTTTCCTTTACTCAGAATGAATAACAATCTCCATGAGATGTATGGGGTTCATAAAGACTAAAAATTAAATGTTAATAGAACCAACTGTGGCAGTAAATGAACAAAGCATTTTCATTTTAAGGATGTTCTTACATTAGATGTTTTGTTCCCCCTCACTGTGTAACAGGGAATTTCCATGCAGCAGTTTGCTTGTAAAATCTACATCCAGGAACATGGAATTCTGGTAACACTGTAACATTTTTGCATTTCTACACACAACCTCAGATGATCTGCAGTGTCCATACAGCCCAAGGATGATTTCTCAAAAATGAAATTTTTTACAAGGCATTTATTTTATGTTGCATAAAAATGAACATCCTTTAAATACTACCTTGTAAATTAGAGGAAGAACTGTCTGGCACATCAGCTGGCTTGGTGGTTTCTGCTTCTCTTTCTGAAGTAGCTGGCTGCTGTTCTTCATCACTCTCTTCTTCAGAGGAAGATGATTTTTCATCTGAGGAGCTCACAAAGATGGCCTTAAATAAGTCCATGGGTGGTCGTGTGCTTTCTTCCTCCTGGTTCTTATCTTCATCAGCTCCCTGCTAAACAGCACCAGAAATTGTATTTAAACACTAAAACTAACAAGGAATAACTCCAGGCATGCTGACAGGTATTTACAGAACATCTGGATGGCACAACAGCTGTGAAACAAACAGTCCCACACAGGAAAGCTCTGGAACACTGAGGAACTAAGCCAGTGTCCTAGAAGAGTCTGGAAAAAGAGAGCCCCAGATATTATAAATTCTAACTCATTAATTCAGATTACATAATATTAAATGTAAGCAAAATATCACTTTTCTCCTCAAAATATGCACTCTCTTCTATGGAAAGGAGAAATAAATGTATTCTGTGCCTGTGAGAGTGGTGGTGGATTTACTGAATTTAGTTCCCAGACTACAGAGCTACATTTTTTCTTCTCTTAAGCTCTACTACAAGCATAATCACAGGTAAGCTGCAAACACCTTGCATTCTTCCCAGTGCCATCTCATGCCTTTGCTCCTCCTGAGCTGGCTCTTGTGCAAACTGAGCTGTGTTAGAACAATTCATGTATTATTGTACATTATTACAGCCCCTCTCATTTCTGGGCTGTGGAGGTTTGCAGCTCCTCCCTGTAAGTTCAAGCCCTGTTGCAAACTCACCTCAGTGGGGAGAGTTTCAGCTGTCCCAGCTGCACATTCTTCTCCTGCTGGCACTGGTGGCTGCTGCTGAACATCAGCTTTTGATCTGGCAAGACTGATGAATTCACTGATTGAATCTTTCTTCTCCTTCTCTTTATCTGACACATCCCACCTTGAAGATTTCCTTGGTTCTAAAACATCCAAAATGTTCAAATCACCTGCAAGCCAAATTGTTCTGCATTCCATGGCCTACTTGATTTTAAATTACTCTGCCTCTTCAGTATGACATTTTTTTAATCTTTCTAATGAATACTTGACCTATAAATGTCTTTTAGGTAAAAGAAATTAGCTTTACATCACTAACTTTTATGTCACTGAATTTTTATTTCAATTCCTTTGTTCGGGTTTTTTTTAATGAAAAAAACATCATGTGGCTAGGTTCTCAATGAAAAAATGCCTTTTCTGTACTATGAATTCATGTATAGCTAAATTAATAAAATAACAAACTCACTGTTGAGGCTGTTACTCTCTTGGATCTTTTCCTTTGTTGCTTGAGTTACAGATGTGGTGGGCTCAGACACAGTTAAGAAATTGAAAACAGAATACTTGTCTCGTTTCACTTTTGGTAAACCCACTACAGAGGAACTAGAGGGAGATAAAATTATTTGCTGATTATTGTTTGCAACACAGAAAAGTCCTTCAATTAGCTACAAGCTGAACCCCACCAGTAGTCCTCCAAACACATGCTGTTTTATCAGAGGTCACTGTACTTCCTGACACAAATAAAAACTTTAGGCAGTTCTGTATTACAAGAAAACATCAAGCCAGATTTTCCACAAGCAAATGAAGAACTCAGAATTTACAAAAAGCTTTAAAAATATAAGTCTGAATTATCTTACTCAGGGTATGGATCACGAACATTGAATCTTTTACAGAGCAGCTTATCTGGATGCCATTCAAAAGTGTCCCTGGTGAGTTTGCCAAACATCTTCATCTTCACAGCTGTTTCCTTATCATCAATATCATTCTGAAAAAGTCAAACATTTAGAGCTGATGTTGTAGGATTTATGAACAAATCCAATATTGAAGTGCTGTTTAACAAATCACTACTCTGTATGCACTGAGCATTTACTAAACACTCTCAGGGCTTGCTTTGGTCAGGATGAGCCCCAGATTTATAAATTCTGCTGTCTCCAAACCCTGCTGCTGAAAGAAGCAGGAAGAAGTCTTCAGCTGATGCTCTCAAGGTTGCTTTATTGTTTCTGATCTCAGATATTTTCTGTCTGGGCTGCCCAGGTCTGTTCAGCAGGGCAGCCCCAGGCACACTCTCTGCCCCAGGGGCAGGCACTGATTTTATACTACAAATTCCCTGTTAGTTATTTACAGTGATGATCCAATGCCCATCACCTGTGTTAGACAGTTCCATTCCACTCCAATCCAATCCCCAAGTGCCACCATCACCAAAAGATGGGGTTAGGAAGAAGAAGGAAGGAGGACAGGACAACACCCAGGTTCCTCCATCTTGCCCCCTAAGCCCCTCTGGTGAGATCCCCAAAATTCCCTTTTTCACTCTATAACTCCTACTATCATGTTATCTAGAATTTTGTGATTTTAGTTCTTCATTCCCAGGTGGTAATTTGTTCCATGGATCAAACTCAAAGCCCCAGCAGTCCCTGGCTGCTGCCAGGGTCTGTGCCCCCCTGCCAGGGCTTTGGAGCCCCTGGCTGGAGCTGGGATCAGCCAGCACTGTCACAGGCAGCCTGGGATCCGACAAAACACAAGGGCAACAAACTAGTGACAGACCTCCACAAGAGTTTAAAAGAAATTCAGGGCTAAGGCAACAACTGCAGCTTCACCAGCCTCAGGACTGCAGGCAGCACACACCTCTTGGTCTCGGGGCACTTCCACTTTGTCCACATCATCCTCGTAGCGGGCGCGGGTGAAGCGGGAGGCCAGCGCCGAGCTGGAGGCGCGGTAGAAGGCGGCGGCCCGGCAGAACTCCTCCCGCTCCCGGCCCCGCTCCCAGGCAGGCAGGGCTGGGTCCAGGAACCGCTCCAGGGCATCCCCTGCGAGGGAGAGAGGTGCTTAGCACAGGGGACAGCCCCTCGGGCACTAAGGGAATACGGGAATACTTGCAAACGTTGTTACTTAGCTTTAATCCCTGATAAATGGAGGGAGTTTTGCAAGATAGCAACAATGACAGATGTCACTGTGACCACAGAGAACACAGCAACACACACAGCAGGGTTCAGGCAGAGAAGAAAAGAACTCTCCAGTTTATTGTTGACCTCCTATCTATAAGTTTCTGGACAGTTCCCACCTCTCCATCTCCACTGGGCACTGGAGAGTCCATCAGGTGATATCTTTTACAGAGGAATGCAAACATGTTCCTTGTTTATCTTACAGTTCCTGAGCACTGACTGCACTATACCCAAACAAATCAGAAGGCTGATTGTCAGGGACAACAGACAGCTTTGCCAAAAGCAAATTTAGTATTTTAAGTAATTTTACTTGTAAAACTGATTCCTCATTCATTGCTTTTTAAAGAATGTTCAAAACAGTTAATGGATTTAACAGGTTATTAAAACTAAAAGTATAACCCAAAGCTTTATCAAATAACTAGCCTAGAATGAAAGAGTTGAAGCCTGGCTAGGCTTTGCTAACTTGCTTTCTGCTTTAAAGTGCCCACTGAGAAATACAGAATCTGCACACAGGTTTACAGCAACAGGGTCACTTTTTCTCCCAAAAGGAAGAGGAAATAACACCAACCAAGCAAATACACTAAAAGAGACCTTTAGCATTCCAGTTATTTCTACATTTTCATCATTAGGACTAAGGAGGCACTTACAGCCATAATTGAGAATATTCAATTTTACCCAGGGAAAATCCCAGTCCTGAACAGAGGAACTATGGGTTCAAAGCTCAAGTAGTCTGTCCCAGTGTGGTAACCAGAAGTGGCTACTGACCAGAAAATACTAATTTTATTTTATATAATCAAAAGAGCTTAGAAAACAAATCCCCTCCAAACCACAACTAAAACAACAAACACAGGTTTTCTACCTGTCACTACATGCTTTCCTCTGTCAAATTTTCCTTGTGCCCATTTCTTCTTCCCCAATAGCCCCTGTGTACTTTAAAATTTGAAAAAAAAAACCCAACTCTTTCTTTTAAAGTTTATTTCAAGGTAATTTAAAGTCATGGGCTGATGATGAACTCCCTAGATCAATTTCAGCTTTTTATGCCTTACACAAAAATCACAGTACTGCAGAACTCACCACAAGGCATCACAAATACCCAGTTTAATCTAAGATACACCACAGTATCATTTCATAGCAAAAACCTAAACAAAATGGCAGGAGACTGAAACAGCATGAAAAGAGATGAAGGAGGTTGGGTGTTTTTTTTGTTTTGAGCAAGGGCTCTGCATGTATACTGTGTTTTTACAGTCAGAAGTTTTTGACAGCAGAAGTTTGAGTCTCCAAAGGACATTCAATAGAAGCTTTGACAAATGTGAAATACTTTATTCACTTTAGGGCTCTTATCTCCCCTGGTGCAGAGGGTCTGGGGTTTCTTTTGATTCTGCTGTTACCCAGTCATCTTTCTGCTTTTGTAAGATCTGTCAGTTTAATTCCTCAGAGACAAACAAACTAAATTGTTTGGTCAGTGGCTTGCTCCACTGACCAAAGCTGAAGAGTACCTTGGCAAATGAAATAAGGGAAATCCAGGAAATGAAGTAGAACTTAGCTTCTCTTACATCATACAAGTAGGAAATGTAATGCCTAAAATCAAGACTTGCTGACAATTGAATAACTGAGCAGTTTTCCTGAAATCAACTTGTCTGAGTATCAGTAAAGATTTCTGCTAACACTGGTCCTGAAAAGAAGTAAAAGGAGAAATGCTGTGGAACTCAGGAAAAGAACTCATAGTGAATATAAAATGGATTGGGACAAAAAAAAAAAAAGGGGGGGGGAGAGGAAGTAAAAAAATCAATCCAGAAATATTTTACCTTTTTCTCCTTGTTTAAGACTTTTCACAAAACTTTCATATCTTTTTTGTTTCTCTGGGTTTTTTGCAAATGGTTTGAAGTCACTAGAACCAGCATTTGCTAACTGCCCCTCGAGCAGCACTTGCCATTTGTGAGCAGAATCTTCTGATGGCAATGGGGGCAATCTGCTCTTTGGTGGCTGCTCACACTCTGCTTTTGCCTTCATCTGCTGTTCAGATGCTTGCCTCACTTCTTTGAGTCTCTCTCTGTCTTTCTCAGACAGATATTCCAAAATAGAAGGAGCTGGACCTAATGTAGAAAAAAAAAAAAAACACAGTAAAAGAGAAAGAGAAATTAATTACTAGAACTATTTCTTCCACTTTAGTAGAGGAAAAATTCCTACCACACACACTCAGATAAAATGCTCTCAAGCAGAAATTAGCAATAAAATGACATACATGGCAAATAAAAATTAGGCCACTATTACATCTTTTATGGTATTTACATATAACTTGATGAAGTTTACTATTGTAGATACAAATGTGAGCCACAGTTACAAATTATCTTTTTAGTATATTTGAATGCATTTCAGTGAAACATCATTTTACAGAGAAAATCACCACTGTCTACTGTGCTCATAAAAGATCCCAACACTCCCCAACAAAACACAATCCAACACACACTTTTTGTCTTTAAAATACTGAAGTAAATGAAAATATAGACAAAATGTCAACAATTCATTGGTAATACAACACAATGGGAACCAGCTATGGTAATTAGATTTGATATATTTATGTTAGAGAATAAGCACTTGAGGCCAGCCCAAATTCTCACTGTTTTATAAACAAGCACACAAACACAAGCTGAGATATTGTGACTTTTGTGAATACCTTTCAGCTCAGTCTCTCCTAGCTGCTCCCTCCTCTGAGCTGCACTCAAAGCATGCCTGCTTTGGGGGGCTGGAGCACTCTGAAGTTTCCCAGCTGACTCCTCCAAAACCTTCTGTAAGTGGCTGTTTTCATTCCCAGCTGCTAGCACAGGGTGGAAGTAATGGACTGGTCTGTAATTTCGTGGCAGGCTAGGGGGGGGATAAACCTGGGGGGGAAGGACAGCAAAACAAAAAATTCACTGAGAGAGAACTTTGTATGCAACACTTATAGATGGGTTTCAAACTAAGAATTCCTCAATTTACATCTTAGCAGGAGAAACAGTACAAGCTACCAATTCCTCTAGACCCAGGCAGGAAGTGGCACTGGAATACAAATATATTGACAATATATTTACAACTATTAAAAAATAGGAAAATGTGCACATTAAGTGACAGAAAAATTAACAAGTCTTAGGATGCACTGCTTTTATTTGAGAAAATACCTCCTAATATTGCTTACTGTTTTTTTTAAACTGAGGTCAAATGATTTAATCAATTAATTGGACTACTGAGTACTTCTGTGTTCATTACAAAGTGCTTTTCCCCACATTCTTCACCCAAGCTGTTACTTAAAAGGTTATCTCTGTGCTCCCTAGATGATGCAATTTTATATACCACACAAATAATCTTTCCTTAGAAAGAGGAGCCTGTCATACAGCTGTTTGTCATTCTAATTCACACAAATATATACTGCATGAATTATGGAAACCTGAAGACAGGACTAAGAAATTAAACTGTCAGCAAAGTGGAAAAAGCATGAGGCCTGATTTTTACAGAAAACTGAATATGAAAGATCTAGAACCAAAATTTGTTTGTTTTTTCTTTAAGTTAAACTAAACCATTCCTCCAACTTCATAGCAGGCAGCAGTGAATAGTGTGGAAGACATTTGTCAAAAGCCAGTGCTCAGACAAAGTTTAAATTCCTTCAGGAGTCTGATAAATTTTGTTTCTATTGAACACCCCCAGTGCTATAACTCTGTTTGTTCAGCAATTTTTACTGCTGATAGAACATTTATTTCTAAGAACAGAAAACACTGGGAAGCAGTAGAGTCCACACAGTTCACCTGATGAATAATGTTATTATCACTTAAAATGTTGCCATCTGCTTACCTTGATTGGAGCTGATGATTTTGATGCCAAGGAGAAACCAGCCAGGATTTTGCCTATATATTTAAATTCTCTTTCAGACCCTGCAAAATGATCACAGAGCTGGTCAATATTTAAAACATGCACATTAGGCAATTTTTTTTCTGAATATTTTCCATATGTCACTATCTATTATGAATCAGAAGTGTAGTTCTTCACCTTTCATTTAAAATTAAGGGTTCTGATTCTGGATTAGTATTATACAACTACAGACTGCCAGCAGAGTGATTGCTGCAGGCTGAACATGGCTTTTAGTGAAGCAGAATTTTAGTGATGCAGACTGTGCACAGCCAACACCATCAGTGCCATTAATGTGTACAGCTAATGTGACCAAGCACTCCAGAAATTACAACAGCATTTCATGCACTCACACAGTGCAGTAAAAATCAAGTGGTACCAAGATACAATTTACAAAAATTATCTGGAAATACAGAAGTTTAGCTAAAAAAACAAGTTCTCTTTTTAAGTGCTGGGTCATGTTTTGTAACAGTGATTCACAATCACTTGTTTTCTCAAGTGAAACTGAGTGCTGTATCTCACAAAGCTGCACATATTGTCCTTTGGAAAACACACATTGAGGGTTTAACCCACATTGGCATTAGTGGAGGACTTCAGAAATTATTTCTGTCATTGAACACTTCAATACAGAAAGAGGACGAGTTGAATTTTCAGATATCAAGACTGAAAATTAAAATACATGGCAAATAGAGACTACATTTCTTATTTTTCTTCCCCCCATGTTACACTTGCTCTTTAAAGAGAGACACAATTCTTACTTTTTTTGGATTTGTACTGTTTTGGTGCTGTCCAGCCATACAAGCCATCTCCAGGCTCCTCATCCTTTAGAACTGTATCATATTTTGACAGTGTATCAGTTGCATAAATATCATCATCTTCTTCCTCTAAAGCTCCAACACCAAAAGCCTAAAACATGTATTTTAAATGAAACTCAAAAGTGCAATACTTTTAGGTCACATATCAGAACACATCTGCATGGGTATCTATTCATCCATATAAAATCTACAGTACAAATATATATACACTGGGAAAAATGTAGTTTCACCATAAAAACTGAGGTGGAAAAAAACCTCCACACCTCAGTGAGTACAAAAGCAAACACACTGCACTCCCTTGGCAGGGAGGGACAGCAAGTTTGGTGTGTACAAGACAAGGACTGCAGACTAGTTCCACCAAAATAACATGTGCAATCTGACTAAGAGCAGGTTAAGTTCTCAAAAGGAAAAAATATGTCATTAGCAGGGAAATTAAACAAGCAGAATTCCCAGAAAATATAAAATGACAATGCTTCTAGATAAGAAATACAAATAGCCTGGAGCAACACAAAACCTCCCTAGCTGACACATACAGCACTACTAAAAGTACAATAGACAAAAAACATAAACTAAAAACATACTGAATATTAACTTTAGCTAATCAAAGTGACACAGCACACTTTTCCATCCAGCTGCTCAGAATCAGGTAGTTTTTATAGTTGTCTTTTACAGTTTCAGTAAGTCAAGGCACTTGAGAGTTCTAAGGATTTTTCCACACGTACAAAATAAGTTTTA
Organism: Sitta europaea; assembly: GCA_013400255.1. Lineage (NCBI taxonomy): Eukaryota > Metazoa > Chordata > Aves > Passeriformes > Sittidae > Sitta > Sitta europaea. The sequence goes on from VXBS01000277.1 coordinate 81,909, forward strand.
AAAAAATCCTACTATCAAACCACACTTTATTATGCACTACAACAGCTAGCTTTTCACTTAAGAAAAAACAAAATTTACATGGATTTTACAGCACTAATCATAAACCACATGTCCTTACCTGACCTGTAATACCTAGTTTTCTTCCTTTACTGTGTCTCAGCTCACCAAGTAAATTGTTTGTTTCTTCAGAAGCACCTGTGAAAAGGTTCAGGTGTTCTCTGCCAGATGCACCAAACAAGGCTTGTGAGGGGTCCAAACCCTTGTAGCCAAGTCCATGGACATTCTCTTTTGGAGTCAAGTCCACAGGTATTACATCTTTGGGTGCAAACGTCACATTCTCTGGCTGGTATTCATCCTCTTCATCCTGGTACAAAATAAAAGTTTGTAAGAGCAAACATGACTCAAAGCTCTGTTTGTTATTAAGCTTTTTCAACTTCAGCTAACATGAGGCTAGGCAAGTTTGCATTTCCTGAATTATGTATGGACTATACCTCCTTACACAGCAAAAGAAGAAATTCAGATATTAAAACCTTTCTTCACATTAAGCACAGAAAATATTTATAAACACTTTTAAGATTTGAAACTGCATTTTGAAATGCTGTTCCAGGACATTAAAGAAATTGGTTTGTTTGGTTTTTTTATCTGTTTTCACATATTCTCACAACAGAGCACTTTGGCCTGCTCAGTACCTCAGAGCCCTCAGACAGTCCAGGTGGTAATGCACAACCATAAATTTTCACTGCAGGATCTGTAAGAGACATCATAACAACACAAAAGAGGGTTTAAAATCAGCTTTCTAATCAGTCTATGAATGCTAACTTCCTACTAACAAGAGAATCAATTAGCTCAGGAGCTTCCCTGAACTCACCAGGTTTCTGTCTGCGTGGCTTTCTTTTGACTCGTGGCCCAATTCCTTGTCCTTCTTTCCAGCCCATTTTTCTTAACAGTTCAACCCCAACTGTTATTCTGAAAAGAAAACAAAAGGAAACAAACCCCAAAATTGCTTCAAACCACGCCTTCATTATTTGTTGATAAATAATGTACATATATAATATAATATTTGAACTTCTGGTCTTATATCCTGCTTTAAAATCAGATCTGAATGTGTTCATATGTGCACACACACCAGCTTCCAGTTTATAAATGCTTCTTTGGTATCTGCACATTCAAAACAAAAATCCAGGTGGAGGCCACTTAGGAAATGTAACACTGCAGGATCTTCCAGTCTCACAATAATGGTAGTGAAAGATTACTTTTCTAAGCAATACATCACTTCTGAGTGAAAGGAACAGTTTGGCACACTTTCATGTAGATTTACTTACTTAGATGGTCCTATTAAATCATCAAATGCAGTGGTTCCTGGAATGGGAGCAACTACTCCTGCAATCTGTCTGGCTTTCTCCTTTATTCTGTCTTTAGCTTTAGATGCAAAATCATCTGTAGTTGTAATATCTTTTGGAGCTATCCCAAATTCACTAAGATCCTGGAAATATACACAGAATGAAAACATTTAGATTAAACATCCTTAAAAATCTTACTGCAATAGTAATGAATATGGCCTATGACCTTCCTACTTGCTAACTTTCTCAAGCCACTTATACAGTTGTTTTTGCAATAACTTTAGTGGAAATATCTTGAACAGTTTCAAAAGTATTTGCTTTTTCTGATAAAAGTGAAAAGGTTGAGTTCTGGTTTCATTTTTTCATACTGACATTACAGGAGTTTCTTAAGTGAACCTGTGAAATAGTGCATATAACCCAGTAGGATTGTATATACAATATACTGTATACAAGAAGTCATTTCAAGGTTACTTCAATTTTTGCTGTCATGGCACCTATTCACACAAGTTTTCCACTCCTTTCTAAATTTACCTCTTCATCCATGAAGTCTTCTGGTCCAAGAATGGTTCTACCTGCTCTCTTCTGCCTTGATGACACAAAAGCTGAAGGTGTCCATCCTTTAAAGAAGGTGAATATTTAAGCAAGATACTTAAGGCAACATAGTGTTTAAAAACAATTCAACCTTATTCAAAAACATTTTAACCTTACATCTTAAGGATACATCAAAGGAATATTTGTAAAATTACAGTCCAAAGACTCAAGAAGAAATAATTTCAGCAAACTGATTTCAACTTTTCACAGAATAAGGAACAGCAGGAACAAAAATGCTTAATGACAGCTATATTTGTTCTCACTAACATGACAATATGTTTCTCAATTTAACCATTCCCAGAAGACAGGAAAATATCTGACCTTCCTTTGTACCAACAGTGTTAAAGTAACCAGCAGAAAAGCCACCAGTAAATGCTCCATGGAAACGCTGGTACCGTCCCTTTGCATCTTTAACAGTCTGTTCTTGAAGAGGAACTGGCTTTTTAATTCGTTCACCTACAATCAAAGGAATCAGAAGGTGAGACTTTACATGAAGAAATGATTTCCCACTTCCCTCCAGAAGCTGTTTCATCCTTGCAAGAACAGGATCAAGCACTGTTCACCCTGATGTGGAAATCGTCAGCAGTTTACATTTATTTCCACTCCACTGTAACTATTTGTATACACCACTGATGCACACTGGTAAAGGAAAAGCACGAAGTGTTCATGTCAAAGCCCTTAATTCTACTGAATTCTGAAAACATTGGATTTCTTTCTTGTGAAAGGAAACTTTTTAGATTTTAAGTATGCAAGACCTCTGGTAGGATCTCTTTACTTCAGTAATTGCTTGAGAAATTACACATCAGGACTGTCTAAACTGAAACAAAACACAAAAACTATAGACTTCGACACGAACATTTACCCCTTTTAAACAGTATTTCTTGCATAAAGTGCCACAGACTTGGGAGTCACAACTGTACATCGATCCTCCCTCGATGCCCTCGTGATCTGGTTCACGATCATGAACCAAGGATGATCTCATTGATTATGAGACCAGCAATAGAGGCATCGAGGGATTGACCGAGGGATTGATCATCGAGGGTGAGATCGCTGTAACTGCGAACGCTTGAACTGTTATACCTGAGCTGTACTTCTCTTTGAGGGGCTGGGAGAAAGGACACAAGCAAAGATCAGCTCCTCGCTCCACCCAGAGCAGCCTCCACCAGCCGCGGGCATCGCAGCAAAGCGGGGCAGTGCCGAGGCCTTGCCGGGGCTCACCCTGTGCCGGGCCAGCCTGGGCCATCCCGGCAAAGCGGNCTCCTCGCTGTCGCTGCTCTCCGCCGCCATCTTACCGACGGTGGCCGCGCCGGACACGGCGGCGTCAGGGGAGAGAGGCGGAGCCGGCCCGGGACAGCGCCCGGCGC
>VXBS01000277.1:92216-182378 GCA_013400255.1 Sitta europaea
CTGCCGGGGGTCTGCGGATGCTGCCGGGGGTCTCTGGGTGCTGCCGGTCCCCCTCCGGCGGGGCGCACGCCCGGGGCTGCGCGGGGACCCGGGCCACCCTCCCCGGCATCCGAGCTGGGTCACCCCGGAGAACCCGAGCCCTCGTTTCTTCCCAATGAGTCAAATTGCACTTGTCCGCCTTATTTTTGCGATCTTTATTTATTCCCCCACCCCGCTCTCTTCCCCGGTTGCTGCCCGGCCCGTCTCCTCGCGCGCTTTCTAGTAAATGGCCTTGTGTACCTGTAAGAAAGTTTACTGGAGCAAGGCAACGAAGGTAACAGATTCATTAGGAAGTTCCTAATGAACATCTGCCCTAATTACTTTTCAGACTGGCTGGGCGGCTCATGCCATAACCTGCGCCTGAGTTCCTCCCGCACAGCAGTCATTATAGCGAAGTGCTGCCCGCAGTGCAGCCCCGTGGGCTCCTGTGAACTCCCCTGGAGGTGAAGGGCAGCGAGTGCCCTTTTCAGAGAGCTTCGAGTCTCCCTTGCTGTTTTTCAGTTCTCAGCACCTGTAACTTCTGTCCTTAGGTTCCAACTCGGAGTGTAGCTACACGTTTTTTGTTTTTTTTGTGTTTTTTTTTTTTTTTTTTTTTTTTTTTTTTTTTTTTTTTTTTTGTGTATTCTAGATCCAAGGCTAGGAGCTGTCGAGTCTGGGGGGTGATAAAAAGCTGCCACCATCAGGGTGTCGCTGCTTGCCTCTGCGCAGTAATAGCCCCATTAGCACTTCAGCAGCCGCCTGCATTACGTGGTGGGGAGGCACAGACGCTTTGCTTTGTTGCCCTCTTTACACTGCTTGGGTTTTTTGCCCAAGTATTGATCGGATTCATAAGCCGGCAGGAGCTTAAGCAACATTGCCCTTTAGCAGAGGAACTATTTCCAGCTGGAAAGAGCCAAGCTTTTACCTGTGCCAGCCACGCTGCAGAGTCACCACCACCTTGTAAAGAACTAGACAGACTGAAACACAACTTGGAATAAATCTTGCCTCATTAGTAGTCTTTCCCAATCACACAATTTAGCCGAGTTGTAATTACTTAGTTTTCATTGCTATGTTTTCTACACTGTAGGAAGCTCATATGCCTTGAGGCATATTAGTAAAAAAGTTTTCGTGAACTTAAGTTAAAGAAATCAAACTCTTCCACCCATTTGTTTTTACTGATAAGGGCTTAGTGAAGTTTAGTAGCCAAGTTGTGCCTCAGGTCGTAAGTGAAGATCTTTACACTCAGACTTGCTAAATGACCCGAGTTTATTTTAAATTAAGTTGTATGTTACAGTTAAGGTCACTGAAACAGTATTAGATCAGTGTAAAGCTTATTGGACAGGAATGAAGTTTTTTTCTCATATATGAAAATAGTGTAAGATTAATAGCTAATTCAGGAACACCTTTCCTATTACTGCTTTAAGACATAAGTGATGGAAAAGAGGGCATCTGATAAAATCCGAGTGAGTCATGTGCTGCAGTGAAACAAAGCTTTTGATGGGTGTCCATCATTTCCCTTTCCTCTCTGAGTTACCTTGGTGTTGTTTTCTCCTTCCTTTCTAAATTACACCATTTGTTTTCCTGGAAAGATTTGAGGGTTGGTTTACCACTTTTGTTGATGCAGAATCACATCAATTTCCGAGGATAGTCCTTGTGTTTTTAGGTCAAAAGATATTTAATTAATTGACTTTTTTTATTCTGTAAGCTGTGTAGCAAGGTGAAAATGCTTTTCATCAGTCCTGCTCAAACGTGGCTTCCAAGCAGTCCTTACACAGTGAGGCTGCCTCCCATACTTTCTAAGAATATTGTGCACAATGAAATTTTATAACTGAGAAAAATCGGGCATTTCATACAGTATCCAATTGTTTTAGACTTGATAATTTCTTTTGATGAATAGATTACTGTGGGAAGTGTGCTCAAAATCTCTTTTGTGTATTATGCTTTTTGAAGTTTTGAATACAGCATAGCAGAAAGCAGCCCTCAGTATCCCCAAGATGCAGTATGTAAAACAACTTTATTTAATTTTTCTTTAGTGTTTTTTTTTTCCCTTTTAATGTAGGGAGGGGAGCCCGTTAAGCTATGACTGCTCAGAAATGCACAGTTGTGTTTCCTGCTTGGACTTGTGTTGTCACAGTAAAAAGTGACTCTGCCATGTGACTCTGGGATGTGATGGGTGCCAGCAACTGCAATCCACTTGCCTTTCTCAGATTTACCCTCCCAGTGATGTCAGAGCTGCTCTGGATGGACATTTTCCCCTTTTTTTGTCTTTTTCCATTGTCTCCTTTTTCCATTATCTCCTTTTCCCCATGGCAAAGACCAATCATTTATAAATGCAAAATTAAATTTTTCCTTAAACCTGTAAAATGCTTTGAGCTGGCTCAATGCTGGTGTATCTTTTGCTGGTGTTTTTTGTTTTTTAATCATCTAATTTTAAGGAAATTGCCTGTGCAGCCACACAGGGTATGTATAACTCTGTCACTGCTGCCCTTGTTTACTTCTATCACCCCTCCAAAACAACCCTCTTTAGCTGTTTGATGAGCTGCAACCAAACTTGTGAGAAAAATTTTACTTTTTTAAGCAAAACAGACAACAGCAAAAAATATCCTTGCTGTGTCCTGAAGAGGGTATGGCAAAATGGAAGGAGCACCTGACTTTCCACCAAAAGGAAGATGGAGCTTCTGCCTGCAACTTTTTAATTTCTGGGAAGATAATGTACCAGGAACTGGTTCTGCTGCTGTTGTGTTTATCTTGGCTTGGTTCAGTGTACATTGCCAGGGCACACTGTACCTGTTCTCCTGGATGGTGTGGGTGCTTTGGACCATGAGCCTCATTTATTTCTTGACCTGGTCTCTGTGGAGTTTCACATTCTCTCACTGTTACTGAGAGCAATCTCTGAATCAGCAATGCATATCCCACACAGCCATCCAAATTCTGCCCCCAGTCTTTCTCCTCCATGAAAATAATGTCAAAACTAATGGTAAGAGCAAAGAACAATTTGTTTTAAAAGGAGAGCAAAGCATTTAGACAGGAAGTATTTTTCAGCAGACCAGTGGTAATTAAAGCAGGTCTGTTGGCATGTGCTGCTTTGCTTACATGAGATGCTTCTCCCAACCATCTTTATTTTTTGCACCTGCCATGGTTCTGTCTGTGGCTTGCTTGGCCTCTCAGATGTCTCTCTGGGTTTTGGTAGTTACCTTTGAATTCTTAGGAGAGAAACACCTTCCACCCTTTTTTTTTTAACAGCACACCACCCCACTTAACCAGGAAACTTTTGCAAATTAAATATCCCTGAGACATATCCACATACAGAAGTTAGGATATTTATAATGTAGTACTGATCCAGTGCTTGTGTGATGACCTATTAGTAGGGCTATACCTGCCTTATTTTTTGTTTGTTTGGGGGTGTTTTTTGCTTTTGTTTTTCTTGTTTGTTTTTTTGGTGGGTAGGGGCTGAGCAAGGAAGAGACACTTAGCAAGTTCTTTATTTTTTACACCTTGGCTTACTGCTTGGTAACCCCCTACACTGGCCATATTTTCAAATTTCTCTCCCCCATCAGCAAGCTGCAATAAATGGTAATAAGAAGTTAATTTTCCAAGGTTAACATTTTGCAGCTCTCTAGGTATTGGCTGGCTCAGCAGTTTGGTTGCTCTGGCTAGCAGTCCACTGTGCTAGGCAGAGCAGGAGGACAGCTAGCTTAAGAAATCTTTAGATCCTGATCAGGTGAACAGAGATGTGTAATTTTCCCCCTTTCTTAAAGCTTTGCTTCCAGCTGTCAGGCTAGCTACTCCTCCTACAGAGCAGGCTGGTTCAGAGGGGATGCCTGTGTTGTAGTGCCCTGTGTCAGGGAGGAAGGCTGGAAGCAGAAGCCAGCAGCTCTGTGAGTGAAGCCCCAGACTGAAGGTGATGATAGGTATGGTAGCTAGCTCATGAATCAGCACTTCCCTAATTAACTGTGTCCTTCCCTTGTTTTTGGGCTTTTTTTTTTCTGCAGGGCTTCCCCCCACCTGTTAATGTATCAGTTTACCAACCTGCCACACCTGTCCTTCCACTGGGGTTTAGCTCATGGGGTTCTCTCTAAGTCATTAGTAGCCAGGCAACCATCAACATTAGCATTGACACAGGAATATTTATTTGGCTATTTGTTCTCTTTCCACTTGTCTGGCAGGACAGAAACAACATAGCAATGATTCATAACCCTTGTCATTGAAAATCCACTCATTATGTACAGATTCACAAAACCTAAAGCAGAAAGTAGGCTTTCATGTGAAACTAAGGATCACCTGAAACTTGGTTAGTCAAGAGACAGCTGTCTCTGATGAAATATGAATGTTAAATTTTGCCTAATGAGTGCTGTGACAAGATGGAGTTCATGTAGGAAATACATATTTGGAGTCTAATACAGTAATTAATTCTTTAACTTTATATTAATCTTTGGGCCAGGCACTTAGAACTATAAAATACTCCTTTCATGGCACAAGTAGACCAGGCTCTGGAAGACCAGATCTGCCCCACCTCTTTATTAAAACAAAAAACAAAAACAACAAAACCCTCAGAGAAAACCTGTGCTTCTGAAAGATCTGCAGCATATAGCTAAATTTTCAAAACTCAACTGCCAAAAGAAACATTAATTACTATAGTACTGCAAGAAAGCCAGGAAATGACAATTTAGCAGGACTTGGGATCAGTTCTAGAAATATTGGTGTGAAATATGCAGTTTGCTATTAGACCCAGAGAAGCTGTGTACATTAGTTCCATACCTACTTGTTATTCAAACATGTATGTTTAAATACCTGGAGGTTATGGCCATTTGTGTACTCTGCTGGGCTTGACAGGCAGCACTGGCTGGAAAGGATTGTTTTTCCTTTGCCTTAAGGAGGCACACCCAGTTTCAACTCTGTGTCACCTTCAGACACTGTGGCTCATCTTAAAAGTTCAAACCACTACTTCATAAATCATCTTTATGTTAATTTGGAATACTTGCTGCCATTACTCATTGTTTGGCAAACAGTCATGATTTTTGCATTCGTTGTGACTGGACTTCTGATGTCAACAATGTAGAAATGCTGTTTGGGAAAGGCATCTTCTGCAAAGCTAAGCACTTGCTTGGACCTGTTTGCTAAATAACATTTTGGTACCCAAAATTTGTGCTTTATGCAAGGGGGTATCTTTCCCAGACTGTGTATTTCTTGAGGGTTTTTTTTTTCAGATATTGGTTATTTTCCCCATCCTCTACACAGACTTCTCCCCATCAGTTCTGTGGCAGCTTGATTACAATAAAGAGTTTAAGCCTGCAAATGAGCACAAACTGAGTGTCCTCATCCCCTGTGCAGGAGATGTAAAAAGCAACATTTCCCCAAAAGGAAGATATTAATTGCTCTAGGAATTGATGGGAGCCCTGTGTTTGCAGCAGGTGAGCTTATCCTGAGAACAGACTCCTCTCCCCATGGGAAGCCTCTTAGCACAGCAGTCCCACTTGCAGGCACACTGGGGGTTACACAGATATCTTGGCCTGTCAGGGCCCAGCTCTGCTTTTCCTTCCTATGGGGAATAGTGCCTGGGGACCTGAAATGCAGGGAAACATCTCTTAGGCTTTTTCTCTCTGCAGAGAATTTCCTCTCCCTGCAGTTCTGTACTCATTGCTCAGTGGGAGCTTGCTTGGAAGTTCATTAAAATGAAGAGATCACATCTGTGAGCTTCATGGGTTTGGGAATCATTTCCCCATTTGGGGAAAATTTCCCAGAAGTGAAGGTGTAAAGAAGTATTTGAATGATGTTGTCAAATGTGTTTGGCACACAGAAAGGGCCAGGGAGTTCTGGGAGGAAGCTGCAGCTTTACAGAAAAACATGAAGGGCAAGGCAAGGATACATTTTGGTAGGATGATTGAAATAAGGTCAAGAAAGAAATTGGAAGGAAATACCTGTGCATAATTATGGAGATAACAGGTCTGAGATGAGAGTTTAATACTCAAAATGAATGCAAGAGCCAAAGGAAATAACAGGTGAGGTTCAAATGAAAAATGGCATGGATAGAATGGAAGGAGATAAGGTGTTGAATAGCAGTAGTAGAAAAGACTACTTTTCTTACTTTTTTTGTGCAACACAAAATGAAGGAAAAGCAAGGTGGGGAAGAACACCTGCAGTCCAGAAAAAGAACCAGACTAAGAGCAGAAAGCAACTTGTGGCTACAGGACCATGTTCCACACTGAAGTGTGCCCTGCTTATGTCTTTGTGTATAATTGGGTGTAAAGGAGCATAAAGTATTTGGTAGTTAAAGAACAACTTCTAATCTGAGGTGAATGAATGGGTTTGCTGCATTTGTGTGTTCCCATCTTCAGTGTGTGTCGTGGTTTGACACTGGCCAAATGCCAGCACTCATGAAAATCAAGTCATATGCTCATCCTCTCCTGCTCTCAGCTGGGCAGAGGAGAGGGAGAAAAAAAAAAAAGAAACTAAGGAAAGGCTCATGGGTTGAGATAAGGACTGGGAGAAAAACACTCTTAAGGGCAAAACAGGTTCAGATTTAAAGGTATAAGCTAAATTTATTATTAACAGAATCAGAGGAGGATAATGAGAAGTAAAACAAGCCTTTAAACCACCTTTTTCCCTGCAGCCCCTCTCTCCTCAGGGAGAGGGGGTGTGGGGGTTTAGGGCAGTTTGTCACTGGAGCTCATCTGCTCACTCAGGCAGAGGAGGCTGTGCTGTGCTGTGGGGTTCTCCCATGGCCAAACATCATCCCAGAGCTGCTGTGGTGTGTGGGGGTCATCTGTTCTCTAAAGCCAGGCTGCTGGAGTTCAGGAGCAAGGGCTCTCTCTCCCCTCTGGGGTCTCCCACTGGTCCCAGCTTTCTCCAGCATCCACCCCCCCACTGTGAGCACTGTTCCCCTGGATCTCTGCCTCCCCTTGCACATCCTGCACTCCCAGGGACAGTTTGTTTCTCCATGGTCCCCACCACAGCCTGCAGAGGAATCTCCCATCCCACTCCTGCAGCACCTGCTCCCCTCTGGCTTCCCCCTCACGTGCCCTCCCTTCCTCCTCTCCTCTGCCTGGAACAGGAGCTGCTGCCCCTGGCTGCCACTGCCAAGGAGCTCCACTCATCCAGGGATTCTGGCAGCATGGAGAGGTTCATTTTTCTGGGTTCCCTGCTGGAGAATTGCTGCTGTGTTTCTGCTGCTGGCACTGTGGGCTGTGGTGCCCTGGTGGCCCTGGCATTATTTGGATGTCCTGGCATTATTTGGATGCCCTGGCATTATTGGATGCCCTGGCATTATTTGGATGCCCTGGTGGCCCTGGCATTATTTGGATGCCCTGGCATTATTTGGTACCTCTCCTCCTGCAGTGCACTCTCTTCATCTGTGGCAGTTTCAGCTTATCAGTGCTCAGAATTCAATGGCTCAGCCCTGCTCAAACACAGGCTTCAGCAGTTTGAGTCTTGTTCTTGGGTGAGGTATGCACATACCCGGGGGCATTGTGAATTCTGGGTTTCACACTTTACCTTTTAAGAGCCTAATTTGATGACAGACTGACTGCATAATCATTTTACCCTGTGAAGCTCTGTTTTGGTAGATTTGAGATGTGAAGGGAGGGGGAGGAATTGTACTGAAGGTCTGAGCCACCAGGAGGAAAGATTAGAGATCCTAAAACTGGGAGCAGGTTTGTGAGCCCCAAACTTTGAGCACCACAGTCTGTTTTGGACATAGTTGTATTTCAAGGCTCCATCCATCCATCCATCCATCCATCCATCCATCCATCCATCCATCCATCCATCCATCCATCATCCATCCCTGATATTTTGCAAGGGATAAGCAGAAGCTTTGATGGGAGTTGCTGTCTTGACAGATACTGTTTTCATAAAATCCTAGAAATCTAGTAACATTGTCAAATTTGGTTGCATTTGCAAAATATCTTGAAAATATTTTTAAGGGGAGAAGAGACTGGCTCACATGTGTGCTTAAGATTTAAAACAAATATTTTCTGTCTGGATTTTGTTGTTAAAATGTACTGTGGTAATGGTCTCTTTTGGTTTTAATGACCAAGTTTGAGACAAAAAATACTGTTGTTGATGTCAGATCATCATTGATGTCAAGCTAGCTGATTTGTATTCATGCAGAACCCATGCCATTAAAGTTCATTTCAATTTAATATTAGTCCCTCTTAAGTTTCTTTAAACAGCAACAAAAAAACTTGTTTTTTTTAATTCTAGGGATGTAATCCTCTTGCTGAGACTGGACGAAGCAAACTGCAAAATCAAAGAGCTGTTCTAAACCAACAGATCTTAAGAGCAGTGAGAATGAGAGCTGGTGCTGAAAATCTTTTAAGGTATGTGTCATGGTTTCTTAGTTTTCTTGCCCAAGCAATAATTGTTTAATTTTAATTTTGTATAAGTCTGTTAGCTATTGAATCTTCTCCTTTTTTTCCCCCAACATGCTGCATCTCTTACTGAAGAATGATTTGTGAATCTCCCAGAATTTTTTCCAGCTGTAGCTCTACAGTCATTCCTTGCTTCCAAGGGCACTTTCAGCACTGCTCTGCTGTAGTAAATGAGAGACATCCTTAGGTTGCTGTCTTTGCTCAGCTTTATTGCTAATGCTAGTGGCAAGTGAACCTTGCTGAGTGCTGTAATGAGTCCCTTTTACTCCTCAAATCAAATCAAGGTGTTGCCACTGTGCTGTTGGCTTTTCCAAGAGCCTATAGCTCTGTGCTGCACAGTCCAAAGGATTGTCCATGGCCTTCTTCACTCCATGCAGTAATGATTCAGGAGTAGCAGGGTCTCAGGGCTTGCTTTGGTCAGGATGAGCCCCAGATTTATAAATCCTGCTGTCTCCAAACCCTGCTGCTGAAAGAAGCAGGCAGAAGTCTTCAGCTGATGCTCTCAAGGTTGCTTTATTGTTTCTGATCTCAGATATTTTCTGTCTGGGCTGCCCAGGTCTGTTCAGCAGGGCAGCCCCAGGCACACTCTCTGCCCCAGGGGCAGGCACTGATTTTTATACTACAAATTATGTGTTAGTTATTTACAGTTATGATCCAATGCCCATCACCTGTGTTAGACAGTTCCATTCTACTCCAATCCAATCCCCAAGTGCCACCATCACCAAAGATGGGGTCAGGAAGAAGAAGGAAGGAGGACAGGACAACACCCAGGTTCCTCCATCTCACCCCCTAAGCCCCTCTGGTGAGATCCCCAAAAATTCCCTTTTTCACTCTCTAACTCCTACTATCATGTTATCTAGAATTTTGTGATTTTAGTTCTTCATTCCCAGGTGGTAATTTGTTCCATGGGTCAAACTCAAAGCCCCAGGAGTCCCTGGCTGCTGCCAGGGTCTGTGCCCCCCTGCCAGGGCTTTGGAGCCCCTGGCTGGAGCTGGGATCAGCCAGCACTGGCACAGACAGCCTGGGATCTGACAGCAGGGTAGCACACCTGTAATTTGGGCTGGGTTGCCACCAATTGCCACCAAATTCTCCTACAAATTCCCTCCTAGTTGAGGTAGCTTCATCTATTACATTTTTTAGGGTGTGTTTCCATGTGTGGCTGTCCCCATAGGAGGAGCCTTCTGTTGTCTCTGTCTTGAGGCTGTGATGAACTGCTCAGCAAACAGCCTGTAGATCTCCAGTCTTACACAGAAGAACTGAAAATTACCCCAATTCTCATCTGCAGTAATTTCCTGCAGTGTCTGTTGCTCTGCAGCTGGAGCAACAATGGGTCTTCAAACCCAGAATCTGGTAAATATACTTAAAGAAGTGAAAATGCTTGAATAAATTAAATTTTCTTAAATTTGTCTGTAGTCAATAGGTTGCCTGTTGTCTGTTACCTGCTTTTATCTGCACTCTTGCAAGAGATGTGACAGGTTGAAGACTTAGGTAATTTTAGCCTCTGTGACTGACTTAAGTTTGCTTTGTTTTCTAGTAATTGACTTAAGGAGTGAGACTTAGAATTTTACTGCTTTTTGTATGGTTGGTAAAATTATTCTACCTGTTTTTGAACTGGAATGCTTCATTCAGTTAATATTTCTGCTTGGTGATTCAGGAGTGTTCAGGAAGGGCTAAAGAGAGGAGTAATATCTAATGTGAAAATTGGTGACATTTAACCTAGATCTCCTGAAGTTCAGTTTCTGATGCCAGTATTAACTGCTGAAATACTGAAGTTGCTGTTTACAGGAGTGGGAACTAAATCTACTTAAGAGTAGAGGAACAGACTGATTTTTAAGATTTTAGAAATCTTAAAATTCATACCTGTTGAAGTATTAAAACTTGCTGGTTCTTTGAACAATTTTCAAAGTAACCTGAGCACTGGACAGTTCACATGGCTAGTTGTATCTAGAGTCTCCTAAGGAAAAATGTAAACAAGCTTTATGTTTGCAGATTCTGTTTGAATTTCATCAAGTTCTAAAAGACTCAAATCAGTTGCTGTCCACAAGAAGCCTCTTGGAGCAGGATTTGAGAAAACACTGGAAATGCAATGCAGGTTTCTTTCCTTTTGGCTGGAAGTAAGCACTAGGCTTGAAGCACATGATCCATATAGTGCAAAGATTTCTGTTCTTAGAATTTCTGCAAGTCACCCTCTCCTTTTTATTGTCTGGAAGTTAAAATTAAATTCAGTGTAGTTATGTGAATCTTTTCCCTGTAGCTGTCTTCCCTTGGTAGATACTGAAAATTATGTGGGAAGGTAATCCAGTTAAATTGGCATGGATGTTCACAGCAATAGAGCAAATGGAGAAATCAATCAGGATGAAACTTTGGGGTTTCTATAATTAACATATCATAATTCAAGTGCTTGGAGCATCAAAACTTGCCCTTTTATCTGTGAGGTGTTCCTTTATCAAGGAGGATCCTCCCCACCAGATGTTTGTGTCCAGTTTGGCTTAGGAAGGCAGCAGATGTTAATTAACACTGCTTAATTTAAGCAATCCAAGGCATTCAATAAAGTACAGCACAGAAAAATCACAGATAACTCATTTATAATATGAAAAACAAACCCAGAATTATAGTCTTGGAATAATTATTTCTTCCTCAAGGTGCTCCATAAAGCTGGACAACTGCTCCAAGTGGAGCCTGAATTTATGTGGTGGTTGCTCATAAATACTTAGGAAGGTGAATTCTGTCTTAAAATAAAGGCAAATGCAAAATGCTGCAAATTTAAGTTTGTTATTGTCTTAAGATTCAGAGTCTAAAATAAGGATACATTATCTTAAGCATGGATCCCTTTTATCTTAAATTCATACCTGTGGATTTATAGATACAGATGATTGAAGCATGTTGAAAAGAGTAATACTCTAATAAAACTGTCAGTGTGGAGAATCAGGTTAGAAATTGTGATATAAATGCACAAATAAATAATCACACAGGAATGCTCAGGGGGGTTGAATACTAACATCCATTGTGCTTGTTGGTCAAAGTGTTGCCATTTAAATACATAAACTGCAGAGGAAACAAGCAAACAAAGTCATGCTTACATCCAGAAAAATCAAATTACAGAGAAAATTGGCTTGTATTAAAAAGATCTGGTTGAAAGATATTGCTTTCTGTAATAACTTTTGGGAGAAAGTTTTCTTTTATTCTTAAGAGCAGAAGTCTCAACAGATCTTTATTCAATTTATAAGGTGGGGAAGTCTCTGCTGAAGAATGTTTCCTGACTCCTCCCACCTCCACCCACCTGTCTTTGACCAAAAAAATCACATAATCTGAAAATAGGAGAGTGATTCTGTTTAAGATGCTTGAGTTGTGTTGATTAATGCATCTGAAATGAATAGGATAATTAGAATAATAGACTAATTAAATAGGAGAGTGATTCTGTTTAAGATGCTTGAGTTGTGTTGATTAATGCATCTGAAATGAATAGGATAATTAGAATAATAGACTAATTAAATAGGAGAGTGATTCTGTTTAAGATGCTTGAGTTTTGCTGATTAATGTGTCTGAAAATGAGCTTGACCCATAATCATACATGGAATATTTGGCATATAGGAAATCTTCTGTGGCTGCATGCTTCTATCTGGAAACTATCCCAGGCACTCTCTTGACAGAAAAACCTAATAAATTCTGGAACAGGAGGTCTTGTATCATCTCTTAAGGAGATAAAATCTTAAAAATGCTGAGAATGCTTGCATTGAAGGTTGAAAGGGGTCAGCCAAGCTTGTAGAAAACCTTTTCCTCAGCAATAAAAATGTTCTTTGTCTCTGCAGAGCAACCACCAACAACAAAGTACGAGAGCAGGTCCTGCTGGAACTGAGCTTTGTAAACTCAGACCTGCAGATCTTAAAGGAAGAATTGGAAGGACTTAATATCTCAGTAGAAGTCTATCAAAATGCAGAGTAAGTATAAAGCTGAGTTACCCAGTTATTCACAGATCTGTTTACCCTTGGAAACAAAATTGTTTCTAGGTGAGTGTTGGAATCATGTGAAGGAGCAGGGAGCTTGATAGGAGGAGAACACACTTGATGGCAGCTTTGTTGACTAAGGGTTAGTCTGAATATTTGTCCTGCTCTTGGGGAATGTGTGTGCCACTAGTCCTTGGAGGTGAAGTTCCTTTGGAGGGAAGAATATGGTGAGAACTGAAGGCTCTTGGGCAGGATTTCAGTGCTGGGATGGCTGGTTGGCTCAGAGCACTCTGGAGTGAGCAAACTGGGTGTGCAGGGATATTTCTCCTCAAACATGCACACAGCAGTCCTCTCTCCAGCTGGAGAACACACACAGTGCTGATTTATGTTTAGAGCAGACTAGGTAACCTTGGATGTGTGCCCTTCAGTGACAGAAAAACACAAATTCCTTCCTAAAGCAGAGGAATTTTTAGAAGGTGAAGCTGGATTTTTCCAAGATACTTTTCTCCACTTTGAAGAGCATGCTAATTTTTAAATTGCAGTGGATTCCTCGAAGATAAAACTTCAAAGTTAAGGAGTGTTCATTGCCTGCATCCTGAAATGATTTCTGTATCAGTTACATGTCTTGTTGCTCCTAAAACTAAATATTTACTGTTTGATTAATGGTACATGGTACAAATTGAAATGCTTCATGTGATGGGGGCATAATTTTAGGTCCTTCTTAGCACTGTTCTCAGTTAGGTGTTAAACTTCCAGGTGGATTACAAGGAATTCTTAATGTAAAAGGATGAAGCACATTTCCAGAGAGTCAACTTCCAGCTGAACACTGACTTGATGCAAAATATCTCTGCTGTTGTTTTCTCAAACAGCAACTCGTGCTAAATTTCTTACCCTCCACCCCAATGGCAAACTATTTGATGTGAAAATATTTTTGGGGTTTTTTGGTTGGTCTTTTTTTTTTTTTTTTTTTTTTTTTGTTTTTGGGTTTTTTTTTTTGGTTTTTTTTTTTTTTTTTTTTTTGAGATTTGGGTTTCTTGTTTGAGATTTTACTGGTCTTCACAGAAGTGAGCACAGAGAGCAGTTATGGCTGTGGAAATGAGAGCAGGGTAGCATTTCTTCTTCCAGCTGAAGGGTATTAGAAATCCTTGGATTCTCACTGAAGGATGAGCAGGAGGTCAGGCCCCAAGGCAGGCAGAAGCAGTGTGCTTGTTCTTCTCTCCTGATCCAGCTTTCACAATCGTTTGCAATGGTGTTTTGCCTTTCCTTAGGCTTTTCATTCTAAGCTCTAAATGCTTTTTCTGTTTCATCAGCTACCATAATTATTTTCCCTGTAGCTGCTCTCCAGCTTTAACAGCAAGTTAAAGCTATTAATAGTTGCTCTCTGCCTGTTGTGCATACAGTTGTCAAGATCAGGTCACACCCGTGGTTTACTGGATTAGCCAGCATTGTGTTAAAACAATAATCAGGGTTGGCCCTCCCAGTGCTTGCACAAATCTCAGCTGGGTTGGGAATTGTGATGCTGTTCCTACTCAGTTCTGGAAATCTGGGATCACCTCCCCAACTGCTCAGTGCTCATGACCTTGGCTCCATGGGTGTGGCACTTCAGCTGTGGGAAAAAAAAAAATTTAAATTCTCTTTCTTTGAATGAGTAATGCTGATATCTACAGGGACTGTGGGTGGTACTAGAAGGGAGTAAATCAGTAAGTTAGGGTTTCTTTTCCATGTGTCTCACTTCCTTTTGAGGAAAAAATCTTGATATAATCTGTAGTAAAAGTGTTGAGGTTTCTTCTCAAAGCTTAATCAGAGATCAGATTATTTGTACCACTTGGTGTTTTGGCTCGGCATCCTGGAAGTCCTTTCAAGCTAGCAGAGCCATTTTCTGGACCAGGAAGGATTCTTGCTCTGCTTAGGGAGCTGCATTCCTTCTGCCACCCTCTCAAGATGGAATTTTCACCAATAAGAAAGCTGGTTTTGCTGACAAGACCAAAAATGAACGTGGGATTTTGTACTTGGTGATGTAATGCTCCAAACAATGATTAGAAAGTTAAAAAATTGCTTTCAGGAAAAATGAAAATATTAGATGAACTCTACAATGGCTTGGTGAAATCTACACAACAAACTGTATCTGGAAGCAATTCTGATCTCATTTTTAAGTCAGTTCTCTCATTGCCCTTTGATATTCTAGATGGCTGACTTGTCTAGAGGTTAACACCTAGAATTGTCTAGAAACTAAGTGATTCTTGGACTTCCTAGTCCCAGGCCTTTCCCTGTGAAAGCTGCTGTACTTGGGGCTTGCACACATAATTATTACATACAAACCCAGGTGAAATGCTGATCAGAATTATTACATACAAACCCAGGTGAAATGCTGATCAGAATTATTACATACAAACCCAGGTGAAATCCTGATTAGAACCACTGATACTGTGGCAGTCTGGCAGCTCTGGGTTTAAATAGCAGTGAGGCAGCTTTTGAGAGTCTCCTTTCCTTTGCCTCAAGGAAAAATAGGCTTAAATGAAAAAAAAAAACAGTGCAGGCAAGTAGCTTTCTTCACTCTCTCTTGAGAAGTACAGGCCAGTAGGCAGATTTTCTTGTGCAGGAAGGAACTGTATGCTTTTCTCTTTACCCCATCAGTGTATGAAATTCCTGTCATCAATTAAAACAAAAGTAATTATAGCAGAAGCAGAAAAAAAATCTGAATATTTTTGCTTTTTTTTTTTTTTTTTTCTCCATAGAGAGACTTTCAGTATTCCCTTGGTACCCCTTGGCCTAAAGGAAACCAAAGATGTAGACTTTACAGTCCCCCTCAAGGTAAATTTTACATACACATTTCAGAATGAATAGTTAACAGAAATGACTTCCATTTCAGATTTGTTTAAAGAAACAGAAGTAATTTAAGTACAAATGATTTTTTTGTTTTGCCTTAAAATCAAGATCACAACATGTTAAAAATTAACTACCAGTTCTTTGGGTCATTGCTCCTACCTAATTAGGACAAGAAGTCCAAAATTCCTGTGAGAAATTCCACTTTGAAGACAGAGTTTCACCAAAGAATAAAAATTCCTTCCATGGTTTTATTTCTAATAAAGGTTATTGATTACTGTGAAAGGCAGTAGTAATGAAGGTTTTACTCAGCATCATGTAGTGCCCCCCCAGCTTCCACTCCCCAGGCTGGCTCAGCTGGAAGCAGTGCTGCAGAATTATCACACTTTTACACATTAACACAGCAAACACAAGGTTTGGTGACTGATATGCTTTGCTGGCTGCTTGAGCCATCTTCTGTATTTTTATTTTTTTTTATATATTTATTTCTGAACTTCTGTCTATTGTGCAATACAGATTTTTCTTTTTAAACCATCTTGTACCACTGCAGCATTTGTCTATTTTTAGTCCTGTGGGTTAAATTCCATGGTCAGATCATGGTACCACTCCATGGCATTGCAATTTTGATATTTTAAGTGGAGTTGCCCCAGTGGAGCTCACCAGAAGTTGGCAGTCTCCTTCTGTTACCAAGTTTTTATGGTCACTTGATCCCCTTGTCATTTGAGATGTTTTGTCCCTTTCAAAACCACTAAGTGTTGTTGTTTTAAAGCCAGTTGGAGCTAATGGAGCAGATGTTTGGTTCCTTTACATCCCAGTGAAATTTATCTAAGATACCAAATCATAATTCTTGTCTCACTGTAGTCTCATTGCTGTGTGTTGCTGTACTGTTGAGTTAGATGTTCAAATCACAACTGAATCAGTCTCATACTGTTTGTAACTGCAAAAAAGAATTGTTCAGGCTAATTTTAGGTATTCCAATTTTTAGTATTTTTTCCTTTTTTTAGGACTTTATTCAGGAACATTATAGTCAAGACAGTTCAGAGTATGAAGATGAAATAGCAGATCTCATGGATCTGAGACAAGTAAGTTCAAGTATGATATACTATGAGGTCTTTTAATATACAGTTGTAAATAACATTTGTATGGAACCAAAATATGACATCTTTACTTAGAGCTTACTGGCTGTGCTTTTATTGACTTAATTTCTGAGACATGGCATGAATCTCCATTGTCCAAGGGCTTTACAAGCTGAGTAAAGAAAAAGTGAAGAAACAGATGAAGTTGTGCAAAGTGATTGAGCTACTGATGTCACTTTGTAAATTTTGTTAATCCAAGACTTTTCTTGCCTACTGTTTTTTATTTTAAAGTGTTTTAAATTGAGCAGGAAGAGTGTTGAAATGGATTAATCTGGCAAAATATTGTAGTAGAATGGTGGGTATTTCTACCTATTGTTTGTTTCCTCTGCTATGCTAGAGGCATAAGCCTTCTCTGTAGCTTCCATAAAATACCTCCAGTCTTTATTTAATTAACTTTGAGGCTTGCCAGACAGACTCTGTTTGCTTTTTTAAAGGTTATGTGCTGCTTGTGTGCAGCTGCAAAACCTCTGGCATGGATCCACGTGCCTTTAGGCTTTCTGTTTTCAGATTCCACACATTTCTGTGGGATGCAGAAGTCCAAAGGAGGCAGAGCTGGATCTTTGGGGTGTCAGTATTTGTTCTGTGCCTCACAGAATGCACTGTTTCTAATTTTCATCTGTTTATTTCAAGGCCTGCCGCACTCCTAGCCGAGATGAAGCTGGCATTGAGATGTTGATAAGCTATTTCCTGCAACTTGGTTATGTAGAAAACAGATTTTTCCCACCCACCAGGCACATTGGAGTTTTATTTACATGGTAAGTGTGTCATGTTTCTCTTTAGTCCTGGTTTTTTCCCCCCCCAGAACACTGGTTAATCATTAACTGTCTTTTAATCTGAAGTATGTCAGTGTGTCTCTCCTCTTGAATCCCTGCAGTGTGTGTTGTCAAGTTCCCTTTTATTTTAGTTAGGAGTAAGCCTGAATAAAATAACCCCTTTGCATAATTAGAGTGACCCCATTGGCTGGATTATGATTTGGGCTGCAGGTTTGCCCAAGGGAGAAAGAGAGAAAATAATCTTCATTTTGGACAGCTACAGACATTTCTGCATTCTGAACCCAGGTGTACAAAATGAGGACAAGGAACGGGGTCAGACCTTAATTCCCCTCCTTCAGTTTGTTCAGAAGAGAGAAAGGAGAGACTTAACTTTTCATTTACTACATCTGTGAGCAAAATCTGACTCTGAATTCAATATTTTTAGGATGAAAAAAGATGACTGCCATGCATCCAAGAGGAACTGTTATATTTCTAGTCAGAACTATGAATAGAAACCTGGAACACAAGCAGCAGAGGATCTGACTGTGCCTGTGGTTGATCTTTGGCAGCATCTAAGTGGAGAGTGTAGCAGCACATCTGGACACTCCCCAGTGTGCTCCTCATCTCTGTGATGTTTGTGGGCAGTTCTGGAGGCACTGCTGCCAAACCTGCTGAAAACTGTCCCACAGAAAGCTGTTCCCTGGCTTGTGTTAATTATGTGGGTTGTGCTTGCACAACATAATGGTGTCTCTGTTCACCTTCATTTCTGCTGTAGCAGAATAGCTCAGAGTTCCACTGCTCATTCAGAAAAACAGAATGGAAGTGCTTGTTGTTTTCAATGGACTCTGCTGATCTTAACACTTCTTCTCATATTTGCTTCCCAAGGTATGATTCCTTCACAGGTGTCCCAGTGTGTCAGCAAAACCTGTTGCTTGAGAAAGCCAGTGTTTTATTCAACATTGGAGCTCTCTACACACAGATTGGAACAAGGTGCAATCGTCAGACCCAGGCTGGACTTGAAAATGCTGTGGAGGCTTTTCAGAAAGCTGCAGGTACACTTCTTAAAACACTGGGAAGGTCTTCAGGCACATGTCCCCCCAGTCCCATTCTGATGTTGTACAGATTTGTGCATTTTCTCCTGGCCTGGTGACACAAAAGAGGAGGAATAGGGACATTCAAGAAGCCTAGTGCAGAGCTCAGAGGAAGCTTTAATTCAGAACCTGAACTGCAGTCTGAACATGCAGATAAGAGAGTGAATGCTGTGGTTAATCATTATGGAACTGCAGTTCAAAGGTCCCAGTTACAGCATGGCATTAACTGCTTCATTCCCTGTTCCTCTGGCCTCACTGCTCTTACCTCAGTGCCAGCTCTTTGGTGTCAGAGACAGTTGACAGCTTTGATAAAAGCCCTGTGAGCCTAGATTTCCACGTGAGGGTCTTGAAAAATTCATCTTGCTTTTTTTTTCTGGTGGAAGTTGCAATTCACTGGAAGTTGACTACCTGTTTTCCATACATTCCAAAGGTTCAGGTTCAAAATCATCAATCTCTGTCCCAAGCAGGGAGGAACAGAAAATCTAATAAAGGGAATCCTTTCCCATGAACTAACATACTATGAAGTCTTTTGTTTTCACTGGGGGCTTTTAATTAGATTTTCTAATTTATTTTGTAAGTATAACCTGTGCTACACATATTTCAAGACATGTCCTTTGTAATTAATATGTACTGGAAGATTTATTTCTGCAGTAACATCTGTGACTGTTGGTTTGCACTGTATGGGCAGCTTTATCAGCTAAAAGCTGTGGAGCACAGAGTTGAATTTTCATAAATCCCCTCTGAATACACAGCTCTCAAAAACAAAAACAAAAACAATTCCTTTTCAACCTTTGCATTTCATCTCAAAGAAATTTCAGTAGCTAGAAAATGTCTCCATTTTACTGCTGCTCCTTCCATTTTGCAAATAAACCAAAATCACTGCTTTTCACCTGGCCATGTCTGCAGAACAGAACTGGTGCAGAATTGGAGAGGTGTTGTTTGCTCCCACAGTTCCCTGTGCAGGGCCCCAGAGCAGCAAGCTCAGGAGGCATTTCACTGTACCTGAGCTGCACAGAATTTATCCTCAACATAAGCAGAAATGTGCTGCAAACAATAAAAGCCACGTTTTTTTTTTCCTCCTGTACTTTCAGTTCCTTTCAGTAGGGCTCTCCATCAGTACTTGGGATTATGCCTGGTAAAATTTGGGATGAATTTTTCAGTGCAGAAAGGTAGGGATGGCCACGATTCGAATTTAATGGCACATGAAAAATTCAGATATGAGAGTAACATGGAAAATCAAAAATCACAGACACCATTTGGTAGGGAAATACTGCACAGCATGGCCAGAAGTGAGTGTAGTGGCAGGAAGCAATTACAGAAACTGGAATACTTAAAAGGCAGAGGTTTTACTGTTACCTGCTGCAGGACTGCCAGCACTAGGAAACTGCTTGAACTCACTGAACCAGTTGGATGACATGCCTGCTGAAGGCTGTGCTTCCACCCATGGAACTGTTACTCAGTCCTGCACTACAGGGAGTGTTTGTATTAAATTTGATATATCATAGAAATTACTAATGTTTTGGTGGAACCGAATGTCTAGAGCAGAATGTTGTTTTTGCCCTATTAAATATATTTATGTATGTATGTAAATAAGATCTCTAGTTTACAGGCATGAAACAGAGCTTTCATTGGGACACACAATGCACTTGGCAGCATCTGAAAAGAAGATTAATATTTAATTAAGTTTATATGTTTGTGTCTTTTCCTTCTATCCAGAGGTTCTATTGTCATCTCCTTACAGCTGTGCAGATTTTTCTCTTCCCTGTTCCCTGTCTAAGCCACAGCCTGCCACTCCCACATAGAACTCACATTCAGTTCAGCACAGTTTTATGGTCAATCACAAGAATCTTACAAGCAAATTGGAAGGCAGTGCCCTCAAAACTTGCAGTTTCTGTTTCTGCTCTGAAGTGTCATTTTGCCAGCTGCACTTGGGGATGGCTGGTGGCAATGCAAAGGAAAACCTGTGGCTCAGTCCAACCTCTCATGCACCAAGGATTCCTTCAGATAGTGCAATATTAGAAAACACCCTGTAAATCCTCATTATTATGGTACACACTAGAACTAAGCTCACTTGTTTATCTTTGCAATGCTGACAGAACCATTTTGCAATTGCAGGAGTTCTCAGCTACTTGAAGGAGACCTTTACTCACACCCCAAGCTATGACATGAGCCCAGCTATGCTGAATGTTCTGGTCAGGATGCTGCTTGCCCAGGCCCAGGAGTGTGTGTTTGAGCAGATGGGTCTGGCTGGAATACGTAATGAGTTCTTCACCCTGGTAAAAATGACCCAGGAGGTTGCCAAGGTAAAATGTGGGACTTGAAATGTAGTCTTTAAAAAAAGTGTTTACAGTGCTGTGTTGCTGCCTACAGCTTTTAGTTGTATTAACTGAATTTGTTGAATTTAAATTTAAATTGGAAACCAAAAATAACATGGGGCAGCTCACAAACAAGAAGATGAAAATGTGGACAGATGAAATGTCAATATTATTTTAGAGTTGTTCAAATCTATTTATATCATAATTCATGGTGATTAATAGAAATAGGCAGTGAAGGTTTTTTACAAGCTATTTATGTTGGTCTTCCAAACAGCACAGATTTCAGAACTTCATATAAAAGGTTGTTAGTGTTAAGGATTGAACACAGCCTGTCTTGTTTCCCAGCTGCTGAAGGGTAAAAATTAAAAATGAAATAACAAAATTTAATCCAAAAAGAATAGCTAAATTGTAATTGAGGGAAGGACCTTGACAGAGTCAAACTGGTACCTGCAGAGCTGTCCTGGGACTTGGCAGAAAATGGTGAGCTAGGCTTGCCCCAGGAGGCAGTGTAATACTGGGTGGAGGTATGTACCAAAAAATAAGTGTGCCATGAAGATATTGCTGTGCCTTCTCAGTTTTTTCAGAGTAGCAGGTATATACTTGAATTTATTTCTTGCTCCACACAAGAAAAACAGGCAAAGCCTTTCACACCAACCCTGCAAAGCCACCAGGACAAATCTGAGGGATGATCAGCTGCAGGGGAAAGATTCTTTCATTCTTTCACTTGGAGTAGTTTGAGCCATTAAAGCAGCATTCACTGCTTGAAAAACTATTTTATTTCCTCTGTATAAAGGATAATATCCCAGTTTTAACCAGACCACACAAACTTAAAGCTGTGTGTGACTCCACAGTTTCAAAGTGCAGCACAAACCTGCTGTTTGAAAATGCTTCACTTTTTTTTCAACTCAATTAATGAGATATATTTGTAAATTAAGACCTGTTTATTATATGGTGTTTTATTTAACTTTGAAGCCTTGTAGATTGACTTAGTCCATCTGTTCTTGTACAAAATTGATTTACCTTTCTTGTGAGGGAAAAATCAGAGAAGACATTTCCAATTTTTTCCCAAACTTAATTCCTACCCATCCTAACCATATTTTTCCCTTCTTTGATGTGACTGTACATGAAATTATCTCATGCCTGAATATGATATCCCTTACCTGAGTTCCTAATACCTCATATTAAGTTCTTATACTTCAATTATTTGCTTTATTTTAGGTGGGAGAGGTTTACATGCTGGTTAACACTGCAATGAATCAGGAACCAGTGAAAGAGAACATTCCCTATTCCTGGTCTAAGCTGGCACAAATAAAGTCAGACCATTACAAAGCTCTGGCACATTATTTCATTGCCACCATTCTGTGTGACCATGAGTGTAAGTAAGAACCATACTTCTTCAAATGTTCATACAAATAAAAATAATTTAGTCTGTGAATAAATGTTGGAGCCAAGAACTTTGGTGCTTCAATATCTGTTAAATTGTGATAATTTTCCCCACTCAAATATGAGGCTATGCTCTTTTTGTCTGCTGAGAAAAATGTGAAAATTCAGTAAACTTTCACAGAAGCAAAAGAAAAGTTATATATATCCATTATATGCTACTAAATAGTTCAGATTTTATCAATGCATTTCAGCATGTCGTAGATGATAAAACCAAACACTTGAAATTCTTATTTCTGTATTTAGATACACATATATAAGTTTTTCTGCCTTGGGATAGAATGTAGTGATAACCCCACAATAATCCCTGTACCTAAAGGGCCAGGAGCTGTGTGTTTCATGTTCTTTACCCATTCCTGCAGTGCAGCCTGGTGATGATGAAGATGAGCAGGAGAAAGCCTTGTCCCAGCTGTATGACTGCCTGCCTGAAGGGCTCCTGGTTCTGGCTGTTTTGAAGGACAAAGTTCAGAGAAAACAATTAGGTAACCCCCAGCTTCACACAGCTACCAGCTGCATGTAGTCTGGTTTTCCCAGGCCTGCTGTTTCTAAGTTGTTCCTTTGTGATGTTTTGGGGTTTTTGAAGCCTGTTCTCACAGCTTGAACATGAATATCAGCTCTGTGTTTCTGTAATGAAATCTTTGTTTGCAATTCTTTCTGTGGGATGGATTTTCTTTGCTGTCCCTCTGGTTTGGCCAATGTGGGTGAAGAATTCTGTTGCTCTCCCCCCAATCATAGTGGCCTGTCCAAAAAGCTCTAATTTTGAAGCATTGGTTTAATAAACCAGAGCTGTTTCTGAGTTTCTCAGTTGTTTCTTCATGATGTTTTGGGGTTTTGAAGCCTGTTCTCACAGCTTGAACATAAACATCAGCTCCGTGTTTCTGTAATGAAATCTTTGTTTGCAATTCTTTCTGTGGGATGGATTTTCTTTGCTGTCTGGTTTGCCAATGTGGGTGAAGATTGCTCTCCCCCCAATCATAGTGGCCTGTCCAAAAAGCTCTAAAAAGGGGTCCTTGGTTTGAATAAACCAGAGGCAGATCAATTCTCCATGCTTTGTGGAGAGAATTTCGTGTCGCTGTTACTCGCCACAGCGACAGCCACAATTTGCAAATCCCCCCTGTGTTTGCTTCCTGTGGGTGAGAGCCAGAGGTGTTGGCTGTTTGCAGGGAAGGCACACCTACACCAAGCCATCGTGCACCACGAGGAAGCTCTCAGAGTCTGTGGGCTGTGCAAGAAGCTTCGGAACATCGAGGTTCTGCAGGAGGTGCTGACAGCCGCGCACAAGCGCTCCCTTCTCAAATACGCCCAGCAGGAGACTGAGGATGACTTCCTGAGTCTGAGCCAGGCTCCAGAGATACTCTGTAAGTGCACACAGCCAGAAATAAGGGGTGTCTTACCATGTGCTTTCATGGGCCTTGAATTTATGTATGTGAATATGAATACATATGTTGTTGTCCCTGACAATCAGCCTTCTGGTTTGTTTTGGTATAGTGGGGGCAGTCCTCAGGAACTGTAAGATAAACAAGGATCATGTTTGCATTCCTTTGTAAAAGATATCACCTGATGGACTCTCCAGTGCCCAGTGGAGATGGAGAGGTGGGAACTTCTCTGTGCAATCTCTGGGCACTGTCCAGAAACTGAGAGATCCGAGGTCAGCAATAAACTGGAGAGTTCTTTTCTTCTCCTCTGCCTGAACCCCTGTGTGTGTGTTGCTGTGTGTTCCTATCTTCATCACAGTAACAATATATAATATGCTTCCATACCTAACATAAATAGTACAGAACTATATACTGTACATTTGTACAGTTCAGATTCCTGACATGTTTCCTCAATCACAGATCAATACATTTTGAGCAGTGTATTTTGTTAGAACTGTTTTACAGTGTTTCTGTCTCTAGCAACACTGGTTTTTGGGGTAGATTACAATGGTGGGTGGTTAGAATCCAGCTTTTTTGGGTGGCTATCTTGTGAGCTAGAGAAAAAGGGGACACTTGAGAAGTTAAAATTATATGGGCTGTTAACTCAATTTGACTGCTATTCTTTTTTCTACCTTAGTCCAGTTCATACAACTTTTTCCTCTTTGGATGCAGTAGGAAACTATGAGTGCTGGTTTTAAAAACTTGTCAAAGAAAAATAAATTAAAAATGGGAATAGCATAATTTTGTTCAGACAGCTTTTTAAGATTTCCACGTTGATACTGTGAGCTCTGAGGATATTTTTAAGGCAGTTCTGATACTAATAAAATTCCACAAAAATTAATTTGTCCACAGCCCACTAAGAATTTAGGACAAATTCCTATCTAGCTTGGAATGCAAGAAAAATAAATTTTGATGTTTTTTAACTAATGCTTAAAAGAAAATTAATTTTGTTTTCTTTTTCTTTTAGCTAAAACAGAACATAAAATAGAAGCAATTGCTCCCCAGTTTTCCAAGGTGAAAGTTAAAGACTTCTTTCACAAGCTGGTATGTAACACACTAATGCTGACCAACCCCTGCCATTTTTATAGCAACTATAAATTCTCTCTAATGTCAGGGAAAGGACACAAATATTTTAGCCTGAAAAAATGATCCTGTTAGTAATTCAGGTTTTTTCAGAAGCTGTTTGAGAAATCACTCCTAGCTTTAGAGGTATAAGTCAACTTGAGAGAAGCAAAGAATAAAAGTGCCCTTTCTGTATGGTTTGTACAACATTCAGTCTTGAGAACCTTCCTCAAACTCCCAAGAAGTCTCAACAGATGATTGCACACAGCTCAGAGGGGGCGAGGAATACCTGGAGACAGGTAATGCAGCCCCTGTGACACAGCCAGCCTTTCAGGTGCCTCTGTACCTGTCAGTGAGCAAAAGGAACTGGCAGGCAGGGTTAGGATCAGGATATGCAATGTTTCATGACTCACTTTATCTCCTCTGAAATGGAGCAATGTAGGACCTTGCAGCCAAAGGATTGTGCACACCTTAACAGAGATCCTGGAACAACTGGGCAGTTCCCTGTAGTCTGAGGCTCCTGGGCCTGAAGTTTCTGAGTTTCTACACTCAGTTTCTTTGTGGTGTTTTGGTTCAGGAAGACCTGGGTCTCACAGGCTTGACATAAACATCACAAGTGTTGCTGTAACAAGAGTGATGTTTTGGATTCCTGTCTGTGGGGTGGACTTCTCTCTGTCTTTCAGTTTTGGCCAGTGGGATGAAGAGTTCTGGCATCTTCTGCCCAGTGAGATGGCCTGCTCGAGAAGATAGATAAAGGGGGTCAGGGTTTGAATAAAGATTGGAGTCAGATGAAGTTTTTATAAATGAAGTCTCATGTCATTTGTTCCTCACCCACAGCAACAGTCCCCTTTATCCCACTCCCTGTGAAGTATTGACTGAGCAGTGAAGAAACAGGACCTCACATTTCCAGGGAATTACTTGGAAAGTAACCCGAGTAAAATCTACAATAGATGAGCTTAAAGCATCATGATTTATAAACCCAGACCTGGTTCCTGACAAGTGCCAGTAAACTGTTATCCCTGACAATCAGCCTTCTGATTTGTTTAGTATAGTGGAGTCAGTTCTCAGGAATTGTAAGATAAACAAGGATCACGTTTGCATTCCTCTGTAAAAGATATCACCTGATGGACTCTCCAGTGCCCAGTGGGGATGGAGAGGTGGGAACTTCTCTGTGCAATCTCTGGGCACTGTCCAGAAACTGAGAGATCCGAGGTCAGCAATAAACTGGAGAGTTCTTTTCTTCTCCTCTGCCTGAACACCTGTGTGTCTTGCTGTGTTTCTATCTGTGTCACAGTGACATTAAACCACACTGTGCCTGCTGTTGTGCCTGCAGGGCCCCCTGGCAGTGTTCTCAGCCAAGCAGAGATGGACAGCTCCACGAACCATCTGCCTTCACCAGGGAGCAGGGCAGCTGGGGTTCAGCCTCAAAGGAGGGGCACCAGTGCAGGTTTACTGCCTTGATCCTCTTTGTTCTGCAGCAGTAAGTATGTTGATGTGATACTAACAATTCCTCTGCAGACTCTTGCATTAAAATGTACCTTTAGCTTGTTCATGTTTGTGTATGCAGTATCTGTAAGAGTTCTGTATGTCAGTATAGTCAGTTCATATGATCTGAACACATTTTAAGTGCTATATATGCTGCAGATTGTTCAAGTACCCGTATTCCCAACATCACATGAAACTAGAGTTGATTTCTTTCTCTGTTCATTCCTAATAGTTAAAAAGTTACAAATAATAAAAGCAAGTGTTACTTCTGGTCTTATCCAGGAAGTTAGAAGGGATAAATGCTTTAAAAAGTAGCAACAAGAATAAGGATCAGGAAGAGAATGCAAGGTGTAGTGTCTGCCTAAGGAAAGAGGGGCAAGAATATGTTACTGGCTTGTAATGTTCTTTCAGGGAAAATCCAAAGGGATAAAGCAGCATGCAGTGATAAGCAGTTTACTTACAGAAAAGGCAGAAGTAACCACAGAAGTACAAGTGAAAATAACAAAGAAAAATAATTAAACACTGCAGAAGTTGTCTTCTGGGGGACAATAGTGTAGCAAAACCCAGGGTTCATTTACTTAAGGAGAGAAATGAAAAGAACATAAAAACAGCCAACACTTGAGTATAGCAGAATCACCTCCATGGAAACTGAAGAGGTAATTTGTGCACTTGAGGAAGTTGCACATGTGTGACTGGAGGATGGGTCTGTAGCATCTAAGAGTGAAATGCCTTGGGGGCAGATACTGTATGATGACAAAAACAGTTTACTTGTCTTTATGATTCCAGATAATAACCTGTGCCCAATTTTTTGACAGTCAGCAGGCCTAAAAGAAGGTGACTACATTGTTTCAGTTGGGGGTGTGGATTGCAAGTGGCTCAGTGTGAATGAGGTGCTGGAAAAATTGAGAAGTGAGGAAAAGCAGCCCCTAGAGCTGGAGGTTATCAGCTGCCAGGACACAGCAGCATCCTTGGTATGTAATGAGGCAAACACGTTTTGCAGATTTGATATGCTAGGGTTTTTTCACTTGCTGCCTTCAGTTCCTGATTAATGTTTCCTTTCATGTAGTCAGGTATCCCACTCAACCTGTGAATATATAAATATAAAGCCTTCAGATGTGTGCTCAGTTTTAACCCATCTGTTTCAACTGTTGTGACCTAGCAAGCTCAAGTTGCATGAGTTGGGTGGTGGGCTTTTTGTAGTGAGATTAATTGCATGAAAAATTCCAAGACCCAGTTTATTTCCCCTAACATGTCCCAGAGGATGAAGGCACTGGAAAAACCACAATGAAACAATAATGGAATGAAATAGAAGATTCAAAACCATGTTTATTTTCTATGCACTGTTACTCTAAAAGATCTGTAACTTTTGTGTTAGATCATGGATTATTGTATGTATTTTTTTTACTTTGGTGGAATTCTGTCTTGTCAGTTACTAAGCTACTATAGGGCAAGTCATCACAAGATTAAAAATTACTAAGCTCTAAATAACTTACTAGTTGTGTGAAAGAACCTGTAGCTCAGCTAAATCCACTGCCTCATGCTTTTAACATTCCCTGGCAAGCTTAGACACTCAGTGATGCCTGAGAAGCTATTTAAGGTGTCCCTGCTGCTGTTAGGTTTTCTTGTTTTGTTAAAATTTATTTTTCTTATTGAAGATAAGGAATTACCTATCTGCCATTCCAAGTTGCAACTGGAAAGAAAAGGCACAGTTTTCATATTGGAATTTCAAATTTCAATACAATCAGATGGCTTCAGGGCAAAGCTAAGAGGAGACAGAGAAGGCTGTGCCTGTCAGGCATCCCAAGAGAATGTCACACAGGAGCTCTTACAGTTGTGATCCACAGAGAACCTGTCCAAAGACAGCACAAGGACTCCTCATCTCTGCCAAACTGCACACTTGAGCTCTGGAGGGAGTTAGTGTGTATATTAGTTATGCTAGAGACCAGTAAATGATGAATAACCCAAGAAAAGATTCTTTTATGCTTTGCAGGGTATACCCTGGAGTCTACATGTGCCAAATGCTGCAGGATCCCAGCCCTCTGAAGGGGCTTGTTAAGGGGCTTGTGCTGTTAATAATGTCATTAGCACAGAAAGCTTGCTGCCCTGGAAAACAACTTGCACAGTGATCTTTTGTTGTTGTCAAAATTCTGACCCATTTTGGATGACTGACTCTTACAGTGCTTCTCTTTTTCCTACAGCACAGCAAGAGTGCAACTTACTCTATGGGCATGCAGAAGACATACTCCTTAATCTGTTTAGCCATGGATGAGGATAAAATGGATCAGACCAAGAAAGCCCCACTGAAACTCCCTTTTCTAAGCTGGGGAACTAAAAACAGACAGAAAGCTGCAAGCACACTCTGCCTTCCTTCAGCTGTGGCTGGAAGTTCTCAGATGAAGAAGAAGCTTTCTCCCTTCACACTTTTGAATACAGAAAGTTCATTGTACTGAATCTTTCAGTCAGAAGTATCTGTTAATGTGACTCTTGTTTAAAATGTAGATAAAAATATTATTTTATCTTCACATGTGTATGTATAAATTCAGACAAATGCTGTTGACTTCATTTGCTGTGCATTGAGCCACATGGTCAGAAGCTGGCAGAAACTGTAAAACTGAAGTATTTGAAGGTTAGAATGAAGTGGTTTGGGAGGAATGCAGTAAGATGTAGCTTACAGAATTGCCTACATGAGGACTGGACTCCTTTGGAATTTCAGAATACATTTATGACTGATTTTTCATAAAAATAGTCATAACTATGCTAGGTGGGAGTTATTTATTACAAACTTGATGCTGAATGCAAAATAATAGGGGACACACTAAAGAATGATTTTGTTCTTAAAGTGTAGAGTCAAGAATAAATCACTTAACACCACTTTAAAGAATTATCTTAACAAACCATAGGTGAGAGGGAATAATACTATTCAGAGAGTCTTGTGCCAAGGGGTGGTGTCAGAGTTGTGTTTTTAGGCAGAGATGCTTCCTCAGAGTACCAGGTGTAGCCTACTGAATAGGTGATTTAATTCTGGAAGAGAATTAGAAGGCTTCAAAAGTCTTTTGAACTCCAAAAGGCTTCTACTTTATTCTTTTTCTGATTCAGGTAACATTTTAAATGCCTGCTGATTCAATTGTTAAAAACAGGCTTTATTCCAAATGTTATTTAGCCTCCTTACCTTAAGACTTGTATCTCACTAGTCTTGATGAAGTGGATAGCTGTGAAACAAATCTCAAAATGGACATATTCTAATATATTGATTCAAGGGCACAGAAATTGCAGGGATGCATTAAAATACAAATAAAGAAGTGCTTGTGCTAAGTGCCTAAGTGGCAGGATATTTATTTACATCAAGCAAGCAAAAAAAAAATCCTTCTGTCCTTGGAAAAAATTAATGAGCAAGCTCTATCTCTATCTAGGAGGGGAGCATTTAACTGGTGAGCATTTCTTTGATATTCTTCTATTTCCTTAAATTCATTGAAAATTGCTAACACTGTAGTGTTAGTTAACATTGCCATCTACAGAGTAGATAGATACTTAGAATTTACACACAAATCTGCATCTTGGTGTAAACTTTAAAGCTGTCATTTATTTTTAATTTCTTAATGTAGTAGGTGTAAATATCTTGATGACCCTTATTTAAGAATAAAAATCAGATGCTGCCATTTAGTAGTAGCTTTTTGATTGTGCTGCAGCTTGGATGATAAAGCATAATTGCCAGGTTTTTGCTCTTCACTGTTGCCATACCTCTTGTGTTTCTCTAATGTTGTTTAGAGAGCTAAGAAACTTTTTTAAGTTCCTGTATTGTGCAATATCATTTAAAACCAACTTCCTTACAAAGAGTGTAAACCTATTTCTACTTTCCCTCTAAAGGTTACATAAAATAATAAGTTGTAAATTGCTTGTCTTGCCTATCCTTAGCAGTTCCTTTTTACATGTACTGGTAGTGGTGCTTCATTTCTCTTAAACCACTCTGAGAGCCTTCCTGCAAACACTTTCCCTCTTTCCCCTCTTAATTGTCTTTCCCTTCCCATCATGACACTCACTTGTCCCTGAGGAAAGCTCGGTTTTTAAATTTCAAACACACCCCTCAATTCAGGTAAAAATTTGGACCTCTCAGGTGCCATACTGTCAGAACCCAGGCTGTCTGTGTCAGTGCTGGCTGATCCCAGCTCCAGCCAGGGGCTCCAAAGCCCTGGCAGGGGGGGCACAGACCCTGGCAGCAGCCAGGGACTGCTGGGGCTTTGAGTTTGACCCATGGAACAAATTGCCACCTGGGAATGAAGAACTAAAATCACAAAATTCTAGATAGCATGATAGTAGGAGTTATAGAGTGAAAAAGGGAATTTTTGGGGGATTTTTACCATGGGGGCTTAGGGGGTGAGATGAAGGGACCTGGGTGTTGTCCTGTCCTCCTTCCTTCTTCTTCCTGACCCCATCTTTTGGTGATGTTGGCACTTGGGGATTGGATTGGAGTAGAATGGAACTGTCTAACACAGGTGATGGGCATTGGATCATAACTGTAAATAACTAACACATAATTTGTAGTATAAAATCAGTGCCTGCCCCTGGGGCAGAGAGTGTGCCTGGGGCTGCCCTGCTGAACAGACCTGGGCAGCCCAGACAGAAAATATCTGAGATCAGAAACAATAAAGGAACCTTGAGAGCATCAGCTGAAGACTTCTGCCTCCTGCTTTCAGCAGCAGGGTTTGGAGACAGCAGAATTTATAAATCTGGGGCTCATCCTGACCAAAGCAAGCCCTGAGAGCATACAAATACTCTTAGTTTTCTGTCAGCTGAGGATTCATTCTGAACTCAGTGGCAGCCAACAGCTGGTTTAACTTGCAGTGAAATGAGTGTGTGCCTTTTGTCCTTGCTCAGACCACAGGAACTTTCCTAACAAGGGTCCTCCCACAAGCATGTCTAAGGGTTGCTGTGAAACCCTAAAAAGAAAGGTTAGCCACAGATTAGCAGTGCAGCCTGTAACTTCATTAATTATTCCTGCTTCACCTGAACTGTATTTAATGCTCTGAGCAAAAGGCCTTTTGTCCCAGGGAAAAGGTGTTTGTCTTGCAACATAACAGCCTCCTGCTCTTAGATGTGAAATCCAGTCTTCACAGCAAAGTGAGGAATCCCTAGAGGGAATAAATGTTCAGAGAGGAATAATAGAGGAAATAAAATCTTATCTATGGATAAAGAAGCTTGAAGTACTCCCTAGCTGCCTAAAAAAAAAAAGTAGTATCTCTTTCTGTACTTTTGGAAATTCTGATGTTTATTATTCACTAAATGAAATAATTATGTCTAAGTTACAGGTAAATTTTCACCCCCAGTCCAGAGTCAATAGAAATGACAGGTCCACCTGCTGTCCATGCTAACCAGTATGGGAGATGATTTTCAGAGGGGCCAAGGCTCCCACAAAAGGGAGAGGAAAATCCTGCTCAGCTGCCTTCCTGCTGTGATCCAAACTCCCAAGTTGTGTGCAAGTTCATTTTCACATACCTCCTCAAGGAAAAAGGCCATTTTACCCTTGGAAAATAGGATAACTTAAAATAAAATGCAAGATGTCAGGAAAACCAATCCTCTCTACAAATAAATTCTCAAAATATTAATACTGGAGGAGCAGTATGAATTATGAATTTTGTTCAAACCTTCCCATATTATTTTCTTTATAGTATAATTTACATGTAATATTATGATATATAAAAATATTTTACAATTTATTAATTAGTATGCCAACCTATATTCAAAAGGACAACATGAATCAACCAATATTTTGGACACATGGGAATAAATATGTTAATTGTGAACTGGAGAGAAATTAGTGTAAATTCAAACCTGTATTCCAGTAGGACTTTCCAATGGAACTCCAAGAAGTTATAAATCAAAGTTGTTACTTTAAAGCAATATGCTAACTTTTTAAACACATGTAACATATTTCCAGTTACTGAGAATTTACTATTTACTATTCATATAGTTTATTTTCTGGAAAGTAAACAAGCATATTGCTCTTCCATTTTTAAACAGATACTGAAAAAAGATGCTTAGGGTTTTTTTTTTGTTCCAGATAGATGCAAAATACTTCACAGATTTTTTTTCCAAGGCAATTTGCACAGCTTAATGTATAGGAACAGATGTAAAAGAAGCATTGGAGTCCAGCTGCTGCCAGCCATGATCAGAAATTAGCACAAGGTGTTGTCACTGTGCCCCAGTGCTGGTCAATGGTCAGAAGTGGCCAGCTCTGACCACAGAAGTGAAAAAAAAAGAGGCCTGTCAGTCTTTCTCCAGGTGGTTTATTGGATCTGTTCCAGGGAGGAAAGGAGAGAGCCCACCATCTGTGTGTGTGAATTTAACCTTAGGATAACAGGGGGTGTGGGTAAAGGGGATACAGCCAATGGCAGGCATTCAGAGGGGAAGGGGCAGTGTGGCAGGGCCACACCCCGAGGTTAGCAAAAGGGGTTTTGGACATACCACGTGTGTATAATAATTTCCCTTTTTTGTGGCAAAAGATAATGGGAACGAGCCCAACTCAGCCAGCATTAAGGGGGGCTATTGCATAATTAGTGACAGTTTTCTGGTTTGTCACATTGATAAACCAAGGGGCTGAGAAGCATCTCCAGGATATCAGAGACCAGGAGGAGAAAGGGTGAAAAGGTTAAAATAGAGTCAAAATGGTTTTTTGTTTATATATTATCAAAATAGGAGGAGGAGAGCAGTTTTCCAGCCACACAATTTTGAAGCTCTCCTTACAGAGCAACCCCCTGGCTTTCTGTATCCTGGAGCTCTTTAATTCATTATTTATACCCTCAATTATTACTCACCCGGTGTGCATTTATAACAAACCATTTAGTGCAATACAACACATCATTATCAAAACCAAAGACAAACCCCGACTCCTCCTTTTGCAGGACACCACCTCAGGAGTGTAAAAAGCTGTAAATCTGTCGTGCTGCCGCGTGTCCCACCGCTTGCTGGAGCTGGCTGAGGGGCGCGTTGCAGAGGTTGTGGATGCTGCCGAAGCGCTGCAGCAGCAGCAGCGCTTTGCTCCTGCCCACGGCCGGGCTGCGCTGCAGCGCCTGCAGGAGCGCCGGCTCCAGCGGCTGCGCCCGCGGGCACCGCGCCGAGGGGAGGGCAGCGTGCTCCCGGCTCTGCTCCCGCACCTGCGGACACAGAGTGCTCACACACGGCACTGCGGGAAACTCTACACTGCCTCACTGCATGCTCTAGGCGAGGATGGAACAGGAAAACTTTATTAATGTGATTGCCTGGTAAAAGATTTTGAGATTGCACCTGTGGACACACAACGCTCAGACACAGCACTGCAGGTAACTCTACACTGCCTCACTGCATGCTCTTGGGGAGGATGGAACAGGAAAACCTTATCAATAGGATTGCCTGGCAAAAGATTTTGAGAGTNATACAACACATCATTATCAAAACCAAAGACAAACCCCGACTCCTCCTTTTGCAGGACACCACCTCAGGAGTGTAAAAAGCTGTAAATCTGTCGTGCTGCCGCGTGTCCCACCGCTTGCTGGAGCTGGCTGAGGGGCGCGTTGCAGAGGTTGTGGATGCTGCCGAAGCGCTGCAGCAGCAGCAGCGCTTTGCTCCTGCCCACGGCCGGGCTGCGCTGCAGCGCCTGCAGGAGCGCCGGCTCCAGCGGCTGCGCCCNTGAACAGAGAGTGCTCAGACATAGCCCAGGCTCAGCCCAGGGAGCTGCACTACAACCACTGCAGTTAATTCTACACTGCCTCACTGCATGCTCTAGGCGAGGATGGAACAGGAAAACTTTATTAATGTGATTGCCTGGTAAAAGATTTTGAGATTGCACCTGTGGACACACAACGCTCAGACACAGCACTGCAGGTAACTCTACACTGCCTCACTGCATGCTCTTGGGGAGGATGGAACAGGAAAACCTTATCAATAGGATTGCCTGGCAAAAGATTTTGAGAGTGCAGAAATATTTGAAAATATAGAATGTTGTCCCTGAAAATAAACCTTCTGATTTGTTTTGGTATAGTGCAGTCAGTTCTCACGAATTGTAAGATAAACAAGGACCATGTTTGCATTCCTCTGTAAAAGATATCACCTGATGGACTCTCCAGTGCCCAGTGGAGATGGAGAGGTGGGAACTTCTCTGTGCAATCTCTGTCACTGTCCAGAAACTGAGAGATCCGAGGTCAACAATAAACTGGAGAGTTCTTTTCTTCTTCTCTGCCTGAACCCCTGCGTGTGTGTTGCTGTGTTTCTATCTGTGTCACAGTGACAATAGAAACTATAGGTGAGATTGGAATGAGAGCAAGCTTTGAGATACCAAGCCTCAGTTATTGAACAACTGGAAAACAATGGCGTGGCCACTGAAGGCAATCCCCTGTAGTCTGGTTTTCTAGGCCTGAGGTTTCTGAGTTTCTGAACCCAGTTTCTTCATGATGTTTTAGACCTGGTTCTCACAGACTTGACATAAGCATCACTCTTGTTACAATAACACTTGATATGTTTATGTCAAGCCTGTGAGAACCTGGTCTGCCTGAACTAAAACATCACAAAGAAACTGAGTCTAGAAACTCAGAAACCTCAGGCCTAGAAGACCAGACTACAATCCCCTTCTGATTGAACAATGCCCTCTGCTTGCAGACAGCTCCAAGGGGCAGAGCAGACCCCACTAGCTTGGCAGAAGGGGTCCAGAGAGCAGTTTTTAGGGTTTAAAATGTAACACAGTATGGTAATGTAATGATTCTTATAGGCTGTATGTAAATGCTATAGGATTTGTATCTTGTCCTAGATTGGTCAGTGAGAATTAGAATATTCAGCATGGAAGATTTAGTGTATTGTAATGGGAATTTCAGGCATTCTATCTTTTTGCTCTCCTCTCTCTCTCCCCTCACTGTCTCTCAGCCCTGCTCTGAGCTGTGCTGGCAGCTTTAAGCAGCCCCTGCACCCACACCCTTTGCAATAAACCACAACTCCCAAGGCCAGGCTGCAGAGATCTCTCCTCACCGTGTGTCCTGCCCACCCACACCACACAGACACTCTCACAGCACGCAGCTCCACAGCATCTTACCAGGAAACAAGCTCTTAATAGCAACAACAAATGAAAACAATTGTTTTTGTCACCTTTTTGATGCAGTCAGAGGGTAAAAAAAAATATAATTAAAAAAAGTTTCCCTAGCCCTACAGAAAGCAAAATCTTAAGCTGATTTTGATTTTGACAGTGACATTTGTCTAATGCTACCTAGTGGCACCTCAGTACAAGATTACCTTTAAAAAATCCAGGATCATATTTGTCAGCCTTTGTTTTCAAATGAGCCTTCTTTCCACTGAACTACACTACTGTATAACAGACATTCAGACATCTCTAAACATCAATTAAAAAACTTATTATTCTAACTTATTTAATGTCCTTCCTCACTATCTAATGTAGCTCCTCTACTTTCTGAATCAGCATCTACAGCATAGCTCTAAATTTTGTTTTCTTCTATCTGAGGCCTGCTTTCACAGCTTTCCCAAAACCCTTTTGCTTTTAGTGATTCCCACACTGTATCACTGTTGCAGATTTATTCCTTACATTCAAAGGATTTGTGTTCCTTTGAGATCCTAAGTATTCTATCTGAAATAATCATTGAGATCTCCCTGCTTGCCTATACATCCCTTATTTTAGTGTAACACAAAAACTTACAAGCTGAATAATAAGCTGAGAAGCTTCTCCTTGATTTGCCACAGGAAGCAGCACCATTCCAAGTTCCAGTACAACAAGTTTTTGTACTCCAAAGAAGTACTGATCACTGATGGGGGTCTTCTCTACAATTACAATTCCCCTCAGACTGCTGGCCTATATTGAAAGGAAAAAGATATTAGAAAAGCCTTGTTAATAACAAGTTAGTGCAATGTAACAGAGAGAAAATCTTTCAAGTATGAACTGCCTAACAGCAAATTAGAGGCAGAGTGTAAGTTGCAGCAACAGGTCTAATACAGGTTTTTTACAGCATTATCACACAGCTGCAGAATTTTTTTGTTTTCAGGTAAAAATTATCCCAAAAGTCCAATTCCAATGGAATTAAAAAAAACACAAGAATGTTCTCAGAAGCATGGAGTAAACAAATATAAAGTGAAAACTTTTCCTTTTCTCTTTATAGAGCACTTACATTTCTAAACCTAACCAATCTTCGTTTGAATTCATCCCCAGCAACCAAATCTGCTTCAGAAATAAGTAAAATGCAAGTTCTGTTTGAAAGATGAAAGTCCACCAGTCCCAAGCCATCTTCAAAGATGAGTCGAACTTTCCCTTAGGGTGAGATTGTTAGAAGAAAAAATACAGTTAAAAATACACTAACAATAATATACTTCACAGCACAGCCTTCCTAAAGTGTCAATAATTCTAGTGACTTCATAATTAACTTCATAAAAAGCCTTTTTCCCCTTTAAGTAAATCTATTACAAGTAGTTTGGACTACTGTGTGATGTCTTTAATAATGCAAATTAATAGCAGCTCCAATCTTCAGATTTAAAAGTACTAGAGCTGCTCAGTAAACTCTGAACTTGGACAAAAATATCACGTTTTTCTGGAGGGATCACCATAATTTAGTTTGTTGTGCCAGCCAGATGGTAGCAGAGTATACCTGTGAATTCAAGGGAGTTCAGAGGAGGTGCATTATCTGCAAAGCCCCACGACAGCAGATCCTGCTGCCTCCCTACAGTGCTCCGGAGACTGAGCTGGTCCCAGAGACACCCGGCAAACAAAGGGCATCTTTCAGCCTGCTAACACAGTACCACAAACACGGGACCAGGCAGGCACAGAGAAGAGCATTTACCGGGCAATAGACGGGAACGTTTTGCCTGACTTGCTCTTACTTGCTTTTCCTCTTCCAATTTATTTGTGCTTACCTTGTAGCCTTTGGGCTACCTCTGACCCTCTCCACTTCTCATTTCCAACCACATGCCCGTAAGGGACAACTATAGATCCTGCTGCGGCAGGAAAGTTTCCTTTTGTTGTCATCAGACCTCCTCTAAAATTCTCCTTCAGTAGCAGTTACACCCTAGAAAGAAACGTGGAAAATAGCGAGACATTTTACAAACCTCTTCCAAGCTTACAAATTTTAATCACAAACTTAGGATGCAAAGTTCTGGAAGAGACATCATCTCCTTCCTCAAGCTTCCTTACAGTTTAGGTGAATATATAAAAATCGGCCAGCAACTCTGGTCACTTTAATACAGGCTGTTGTGTTGGCTTGCAGATTCCAGTTTTAGCTTTGTCACTCAGTCTGAAAAACGCCTGAATTAAAACACACAGATGGTGAAAACCCCCACATTTTCCATACCTTCATCACCCTTGCTGGGAGAAAATCCTCCTGAATCGCAAACCCAACTCCAGAGGCACCTCCATCCCTCAGCTGGTGGAAGTCTGCAGACCAGTTATTAAAAGGTAATTGCCGGGAAGAGATTATTTCGAGGTTTGCCAGCTTTACGCGGTGTTCTATGGGGAATGCAAGCCTTGGAGGGTAAAGCCCGATCTAAGGAGAAGCACCACAGGCAAGCCGGTACCCGCTGACCGAAACTCGCCCCACAGCGGAGCGGGAGAGGGCCCGGGCAGAGCCGGTCCGCGCTGCGCGGCACAGAGGGACCGGACCGACAGCGGGGCCGGCAACGAGAGCGGGAGCGCCGCGGGGAGAGGGAGGGAGAGAGGGAGAGAGGGAGAGAGGGAGAGAGGGAGAGAGGGAGATAAAATAGATNTCGTGAGGGCGAAGCGTCCGGCGCGGCGGTGCCCGGAGCCGTGCCGTCCCGGAACCGTCCCTCAGCCGTTCCCGGAGCCGTGCCCTCAGCCGTTCCCGGAGCCGTGCCGAGCCGATGGCGTTCCTGCTCCGCAGAGGCCGTAGGGGCCCCTTCGTGAGTATCGCTGTGCGCTGTGCGGGGCAGGCGGCCGCGCACTGCGGCTGGTGCCGCTGAGCGCTTTGAACTGGAAATCGGGGAGAAGAACGAAGCGCAAGCCGAGAGCCAGCGGTGCCCGGGGCTGGTGGCCGCCTTCCCTCAGTGCCGGCTGCTGGAAGCGCCGAGCCCGGGCAGGCGCCGCTCGCTGCCGGTGATGCTCCAACAGCCGCTCCGAGCTGCTGAGAAGAGTTCTGAGCCAAGGCTCGGAGCGGCCAAAGGCTGTACGGTTGCAGAATTAGGGAGCAGCGCGTTTGCAAGACTGAGTAAAAAAGACAGTCTTTTAATGCGCTGTTTAATTATTCGATGTGCCTTCGTGTAAAAGCTGTTTCCCAGTTCGCATCTTCCTCCTCCTGTTGGAGAAGTGAATTAAAGAATAATTGGGGGGAAAAAAGATCCCGAACAGAAATAGCAGGAATTTCGCCCGTTTCACTCCATAAAACAGTAACGTCTGCCCAGAGGTGATGGACTTTATTATGGTGTAGTATTTTCTGATTTTTAGAGAGAGCACAAACTCAAACACAGACAATTCAATTTAAACATAATAATAGAATGCTGTAAGGTGTTTCAGCACTGGACTGGGTAGCAGAAACACAAGATTGGACAGGGAACCAAGCAACCCTCCCGTGGCTGACCCAGCTTTGAACTGGACAATCTCCAGAGCTCCCTTCAGCATCGATCAGCTTCACAGTACTTTAGTAGGAATTCTGGCCCCAGTTTTTCTGAGCTGGTATTTAATGTTATACTATTTTAAAAAAATAAAATTACCGTGCTTCCTGATGAAAAAATTAATTTTTTTTTTAGTTTTTTAATTAGTCTTTGCAGCTTTTGACTGCAAGACTTAGCAGTAGGGCGTTTTTTTTCCCATCTCATACTGCTATGACTGAGGATTGACAAACTCTAGAAGAAAGGGGCTAATATTGTTACTCTGAAGCAGCATTCAGATATTTTGAAAAAAGTTACTTTCTAATCCAGTTTTTAAAATTCTGGTTTTGCAATTTGCTGTGCAGTGGATAGAAAATGTACATTCATGGGTCTCATGTAAATTACATTTCTAGCCTTCAAGAGCAGCTGTTCATAAATGTTAAACGAATTTGCCAGCTTTACATGGTGTTCTGACTTCAAGGGGAATGCAACGCCATTTCAAGTCTTCTGTTTACATTAATTGCATATGATTGTTCTTTTTGGTATTATTTTGCGTTGTTAGCTTCTGCGAACATCAGTTCTGTGTGTTTTGTTTTTGTTTTTTTTTTCCATTGTGAGCCTTAAAGTCATTGTCAACTAATTTTATTTTGACTCATTTAGAAGCACATAGCTCATGGCCTGGTCCCTGCTGCTACCATAGCTCCTAAAGCTGCAGTTCCCCGCACCCCTCCCCCTCGTAGTCCAAACCCTTCTCCAGAAAGGCCCAGGTATGTTTGAAGTTTTTTAAATACATTTTTTAAATTTTTTGTTGTTTCATCAGGTGTTGTAGCATACTGGAAAAGCCTGATTAGAAGAACTGCGTGTCTTTACAGTATTTAACAAAGCTTTTCAGTAAAAGGTTATGTTTTTAAGGGGGGTAGTTTCCCACTCTGAATTTTTTTCCCCACTCCTAAGCGTGGTAAATATTCAGGACAGTAATTGTTATAAATATGTGACTTATCTGAGTCAGTTAAAGACAAATGGGCTATTTAAAGTTGGCATTAAGTTTTAATTTGGTGGCTGCAGTAGAGTGTAGGACTGCAGCAGCACTGGTGCTGTGAGTCAGGAAATATTAGCTCATTAGAAAAACATAAATTAAACCTTGCTACCATACCAGGGACTTAAAAAACTGGCATGTGAAACCACGCTGGATTGGAAAAATGCAAGTTATTTTTCTTTTAAGTTTTAGTTTCTTCCAGTTTTTATTCTGTTTTCTCTCATTTAGTTTGATTCTTGTTGTTTTCCATGGTCTTTCTAGTGTCTGTAACATTCCTACTTAATTCTAATTAATTTCTTCCTTCTTTTTACTCTCAAGCTCTTGTCATTTATTTCACAGTTCTCAGCATTTCACTGCCTTATTCTTAGTGACTTCTTACTTTTCCTTTCCATCATACCCTTCTCTGTCCTCCACAGTATTACACAAAGAGGCACTTTGGTTTGCTTGTCCTGGCTTTCAGTGTGCCAGCATTTATTAACAACTTCAGAGTCATCAGTAGAAGGTTTAGAGCAGGGAATAATGGAGACAAAAGAGCAGAGCATGGAAGAGCTTTTACAGTGTTGTTATGGCTAAAGTAAATGCCAAATCCTGTGAATTTTGGGAAGGTAACTCAGTATATTCCATATTTTTGTGCATGTGATTTGGGAAAGCCAATAGCTGTTGTCCCTTGCTCCTGGATAGCTGCATTGCTTTGGGAGTTATGGTTTATAACTTAGCATTCAGTGCTATTTCTGCTTGTAATGTGAATTTTGGGAAGGTAACTCAGTATATTCCATGATTTTCATGCATGTGATTTGGGAAAACCAATAGCTGTTGTCCCTTGCTCCTGGATAGCTGCATTGCTTTGGGAGTTATGGTTTATAACTTAGCATTCAGTGCTATTTCTGCTTGTAATGTGAATTTTGGGAAGGTAACTCAGTATATTCCATGATTTTCATGCATGTGATTTGGGAAAACCAATAGCTGTTGTCCCTTGCTCCTGGATAGCTGCATTGCTTTGGGAGTTTATCGTTTCTAACCCAGCGTTCAGTGCTATTTCTGCTTGTAAACTGAACACTTTGCTTTGATTAATAGCAAAGCCATTTTGCAGAGGGTGAGATGTGAGATGTGTGGAGCCCAGGAAAGCAGCAGTGTTGGTTCACGGGTGTGTTGTGCTTCCTTGCAGGTCTGCCCTGGCTGCAGCAGTCCTTGTCTCAGCGCTGGCAGGACGCACTGTGGCCGCTCCCCCGCCGCGGCCGCGCTCGCTCTCCGAGGGTGATTCCTCCTTGCAGCAGGAGTGTCCTGAGCCCTATGCAACAGCCACAGAGCTCAGGATAGGGTACTGTACCTGGAACTGGCAATGGAATCTCTCAGTGATCAGTTGGACCAAAGAGTGACAGCAGACTGCTGCTCTTACAGCTGCTTACTTTTACTTATTACATCATAAATTCAGTTTGAATGTCTAGCTATCCTGTAGTCTGAGGTTCCTGAGCCTGAAGTTTCTGAGTTTCTACACTCAGTTTCTTTGTGATGTTTTGGTTCAGGAAGACCTGGGTCTCACAGGCTTGGCATAAACATTGCAAGTCTTTTTGTAACAAGAGTGATGTTTTGGATTCCTCTCTGTGGGGTGGACTTGTTCCTCTGTCTT
This sequence comes from Sitta europaea, assembly GCA_013400255.1. Lineage (NCBI taxonomy): Eukaryota > Metazoa > Chordata > Aves > Passeriformes > Sittidae > Sitta > Sitta europaea. The sequence continues at coordinate 133,282 of VXBS01000277.1, forward strand.
TTGGTTTTTCAATGGGATGAAGAGTTCTGGCACTCTTCTGACCAATGAGATAACCTGCTCTAGAAGATAGATAAAGGGGGTCAGGTTTTGAATAAATTTGGAGTCAGATGAAGTTTCATAAATGAGGTTTGTGTTGTTTGTTCCTCACCCACAGTGACATCCTCCTTACTCCATTCCTTGTCAAGTGGTGTCACACATACAGTCTGCAGAGGGGCAGATTTTGTTGGACAAGTTTAGTCATAACTAAAATCATGTACTATTTCTGTCAAATGATCTGTTTTATAGAATGTGATGAGCTGAGGAATCACTTGACTCACCTGTAAGATCTTTCCTTTGTGCTAAAATGATTTATTTCAAACTAGAATTAGGAGCCTTCTATCTCTAAGCTGGCATTTTAAGATAGAGAGGAAAAGGTAGTACCAGTGTTAACAATCTAATTTAGAGTGTCCACATAGCCTACAGTCTTGGGGATGGTTTGAGTTATCAGTGCTGAAACAGGCCTTAAATTGCTTTTTTACAGGTCTAACTGGAAACTTGATGGTTGTGACAGATCTCTACAATCCCTGGAAATATCAGGCAATTATGGTGAAGATGAGGACATGGACACATATCTTTCAGATGCTGATAAAGAGGCAGAGTCCAGCTGGCAGAGTAGTGAGAAAAGGGAAGGAAGCTTTAGCACCAATGCTACTTATGCTGTTCCCTGCAAAACTAAAAAGGTAAGATTTTTAAATGCATTAGTTCCTTTACCATGTATTAATACATGTCAGTATTTGCAATGCTTTTGCTTCTTATTCTTCAGATATGTATTCAATATTTCTTTCACATGCTGAATTTTATGATTCATTTACCTCTTGCATGAGTTACTTGGGTTTGTTGGTTTTCAGAGTCTTTCTGGTTATTAGGAGCACACTGGTATTTTATATAATTATCATGCAAACTTTAGTCTTGTAAAATGTCCAATAATTTATATTGAGCATGGTAGTTATATAGTAGATGATTTTTTAAAAGCAGCATAACTTTGCTGTGAAATGGTGGAAGCTTAGTTTGTGGTTCAGTATTGTGCTTGTGAGCACAGACCTATATAGAAATGGGGAGATTTGGAATCCAGCAAAAAATAAATTAACCTTTTCTTGAAGACCAGGGAATTTTTGTATGCTATAATTTTGGATTGTCTTAACCAGCAGTGAACTTAATACTCCTAAGGCACATTTAAAGTTAAATCAAAACTGATACAAAAATTTAACAAACAGGAGGAAGTACCTGAGTAGGAAAAAGGCAAGGAAAGATCTCTTAAAAAATGCCTCTTCAAAAAAACCCAGTACTAGTAAAGTAGAGCCATCAGTCTTAGAATACACACCACAAATCCCAAAATGTGAAAGAATCCAAAAAAAAGCCCACCCCAAAGTGAAGAGACAGTGGCTGGTAAGGGGAGGGAAGGGGGAAAAAATGGGAGTGTGGAATATGTGGAACAGTGGTGTGTGCTCAGTGGGAAAAGCATCAAAGATATTATTAAAATATGTTCATTAATCCCTCCCAGCTGTGATAGAGTAGAGAAATGGTTGATGGTCAAGATTAGGTATGCCAGAGCAAGCAAGCAAACAGAATAATTTCATGGACTCTGGTAACCAAACAAGGTGACAGAGAATCCTTTTCCTCTTAATTAATTACTAATTACTTCAGACTTACTCATTGTGATTTAGATTTAATTTACACAAAAAAACCCCAAGGAAACAACAACAGGAGAAGCAGCCAATATTATAATTTATTATCCTAAAATATTAGTGAACAATTCTGCATGTGACTGGGATGTTAATGCACTCAATGTATCATACAGATGTCAAGGTACTTGGGCTATTTTCACAGTGATCTCATGATTTAGAGAGGTTTATCTTATTTTTACATAGGAAGAGTTTCCACCACCTCCAGTTCCTAATGCTGACAAGAAAGAGGTTTCTTCCCATGACACTGAGTGTCAGGTGGTGGTGGATAAGTCAAGTGTGCAAATAGAAGGTAAGTCAGCTTACTTGAAGTCAAAATGCCAGGCTTTTAATACCATTGGGAAAAATCATTTTTTAATAAAATAAATGTGATTGTAATATATGTACTATATTGTATTGAAATATTACATTCTTTTTTTTTTAAAGGGCAGCTAAAGAAATGCTGCTAAATATTTTGTGATTTCTAATAGTTACAGAAAATTTCAAATGGACATAAAGAGCAAAGATTGGTCAGTATTCAGTGTGGAACAAGCTGCCAGCCACTGTGAAATGAGGGGGTGGGGAGCAAGGTTTTGTGAACTCCTGTCCTGTAAAGTTCAGTCATTCTCTTCTATGTATTCTCTACTATGTTTGTGTTGATTTATGTGCCAGAAGCAGTCAGGTTTATCACCTGGAACTTTTTGGAGTGTTACCGTGTTCAATAAAAGGAAAAAAAAGTAGAAACTAAGAAACTAGCAGTGTGCAAAAAAAAAACCAAACCCAAATAAATCAAAAAACCTAGAGATAGAGGAAAACATTTTTAATCAGTTATTTTACTTGTCTGAGGAAATGCCATGTCTGAAAAACAGCAGTAAAAACAGCCTGAGTTTTTTACTAATTAAATGGTGTTAAATAGTGTTGTTTATACCTTCTAGAAAGGTTATATCCTTATTACTGTCAGGATGTTTCTTCAGAAAACAGAAATAAACAGGATCATCAGTCTCAGGCTCTCAACCTATGCACTGAATTAAGCTTCACAAATAAATTTTTTCCAATAAGTAATTTCATTAGATTAGGAACATTTGGGTTCTCACTGCATCTCTCCTTAGGCTGTTTTCTTGTAACAATAATATTGTGGAGAAAAAAATTATAACAGTAGAGCAAGACCTATCTACTGGTACAGCAGTTTTCTTGCATAATTATCTTGTCTATTATTTTAAAATCAGGAAAAGGGAAATAAAATGCAGTTTACAGAGGATGGTTGTAGCAATGATGAATGAAAAAACAGACTCCCCTTAGCAGTTGCAAAGGGAAATTGTTTATGGCAGCAAACCAGGCCTGTTTATGTTGCAAAATTGAGTCAATTTTGGAAAAATGGTGTCTTTCTAAATTTTATTTGTGTTGGATCCCAGCATTTTTTCATTATTATTTCAGTGGAGTCATTTGAATAGTTTTATAGAGAACAATATTAAGGAAGAATGGTTGCTTTGATAAAACCATTTGGGAAGTGAAGGCATTAAACTGAATAAAATACAGGATATATGCACTGTTCCTGATCCCTCTTCTGCACAGTGAGTGCTGCAGGTACTGAAAGCTGTCAGAATTAAACTTGTTTTGTTCAGAGGTGCAGCAGGGTTTGAGTCCAAATTAAGGAAAATATTTCATTTGTTCTTCAGACAAATTCTAAGTTTATAACAGACCAACAATGCAGCTTCAGTACTTGCACACTTGCACCTGTCCAGTGTGTTCCCCCATCAGTGTCCTGAGACTAAAAGAGTTAATGGAAAATGATTCATTTTATTCCTTTATTTGCTTGTGTAATATGTGTGCATAAATATCCTTATAAACCCTTATAGCTTATGGACTTAAAATAATTTTTGTCCTAATTGACTGAAAGATCTGTTTTTTCTTTAACAGAAGACCAAAATCTGGGCTTGAATTTAAAGGTAAGGCTTATAGAAAGGTTGATTTATGATGCATTTTGGAAAATAAAGTGTTATAAAAAGCTGATAAGTTTGCAGTCACTTAAAACTAATTTATTGCCACTGTGGAATCTTTTTCTTTTGGAGTACAAGAATCATTCCTTTTGGAAAAATGCAACTATATAGGTAAATTTTAGGGGTTTTTTTATAGTATGTCATCTGTTATTCCTCATGTGAAAGAAAAAACCTGAGAATGAGAGACAACATCCTGTAGCAAGAGATAGCTCATAATGTTCATTTTCAACTTCTGAGCCCGACTCTGCTGCATTTTTCTCTAGTTTTGTATTTGAGCTGCTCTGGCTGCTTTCATAAGCTTGAACAGGAATACCCAAAAATTTAGTTCCTCAGATGAACTTGCTGGAAGATTCTTCATGGAAATGGTCACTTCTGTCATTGTTATCATAACTTTTTTCTCCAAGTTCTTAACCACATGTCTTTTTCTTTGAAATTGCTCAAAACTAATGAGTTTTGTCTCATTTAATCATTGGTGTCACTCAGTATCATCAAGTGTTAAATTACACGAGAGTATATCCTCACAAAACTTCACTGCTGCTTCATAAAAACACAGAGAAAATCTCTGGATCACCTTGACCTCAAGTAAATACATTGGCATAAATGTAATTCTTTGCTGGTGCAAACATTTCACATTTTAATTGATTTGCTGGCACCCAGTTAGGGACTGACATAATTGACCAGTCTGAAGACTTTATACAAACAAACAAGTGGGAAAAAGAATTCCTGTTTGTCCACAAGCTTTGTGTTTGTGTCAGCTGTAAAACCAAATTGTTTTGAGAACTGTACATTTCTGACTGCTAAAGAGAATAATGAGTTTCAGGCATCCACAAGTGACTGATGGCAGTGATAGCTGACAAAATGATCAGTAGATGATAAGTTGTGTATTATCAGCAGTGAATCCAACCTTCAATTTTGTTGATATAAAAGAAACTCCTTTTCTTTAAAAGTTTTATTGCTGAAGTTCTCATGCAGTAAGGCTGTGAAAGCAAATTGTCTCATTTTTTATTTCTCTGCTAGGAGGAAAAGTTAATAGCTGAAAATGTGGTACATGACAAACCTCCACCATCCCCAGGTACTTTGGATTTTTCTGTGACTTTGCACGTTTTCACTTTATTAATATGCATGTGTACATGAAAACAAAACCACATTTTCCTGCTTGTGTTCTCTAAGCTTAATTTGTGTGTGTACAGGAGATAAGAAAGTTCTCTGTGATGTGTATAAAAAGAGTAGTTTCAGGCTTTTGAGGTTAGACTTGTTTTTATTTTCCAATCTAAGTGACTTTTGAGGTCTAAAGGAAATAAAACATGGTGAAATGAGTTCATGAAATGTGTCATATGGGACCTCTGCAATACATTGAGTTCAATCTACACTGGAAGATGTCACCATTATTAAATATCCTGTCATAACTGAAGCTGTAGCCATGGAGTCAGGAGGTGCATGGTCTGCCATCAGCTTGTTTGGGTGTTCCTGCTCCAGCTGACAGCTGCAGGCAGTGCTTGTGTGTCTCAGCATGGGACAGGTGCCTGATAGGGGTTCACAGGGTTTGTGTATGCCTGTGCTGTCCAAGTGCCTGGTGCCTTTTCTCAGGAATTTCACAGAACTGCCTGAGGTGTTAGTGAACACAAGAGGTTGTTACACATCATCAGTGCAAGAGAGAGCTCTGCATTTTCAGTTGCTATTCCAAGGAACTGTCCTGGACTGAGTTTGATTGGTGCCTGGATGCTCTTAGGTTGTGCTGCTACTGGTGAAATCTCTGCCTTTGTTTTATTTACTCTATTTTATTTCCTCTATACAGCTGGACAGGAAAACTTGGAAGTGAGCTCCATTATGTCCAAAGGTTTTCAGATATCTAAAAGCTTACTTTTGTAAGAATTGTTCAGTAACACTGAGGCTGTTCAGTGGAAAGGAGTGTAAAGCTTTCATTGTATGGGTGATTAAGAATTGCAGGGATCAAAAACGTTGAATAGTCCATTGGCTGTTGCAGTGGACATTTCAGTTTTACCTCTCCAGTCAGTAAGGTTTGAGAGAGAGATCTGTTGACACTGTCTTTTCTATTCAAAGAAAGAATGTTTTTAGTATCTGAGAGGAAAGGTGGGAACTTGCAGCTGCTCCACAGCTCTCTCCAAATCTGCTTTTGTTCTTTCTGGTCTTTCCTTTTGGGAGCCACGAGGTGATACAGCTCTTACAAAGCATTGCTCATAGATACAATGTTAATATTGGAGAAAATGGATTGGAATTTGCTGAATTACAGTGTGCTGACTCCTGTTCCAGTGTGGGTACCATTAATGGCCTGGCTCTGTGACATTACAGATGTGTCCCTTCGGACAAGGCAAGTTTGGGAGAATATAAATAAAGAGAAGTTCAGAGAACTAAACCAAGAGAACTGGGCTCTGAGCAAGGCACACCAAGCTGTGCTCCAGCAGCTGGAGAAAACAAAGCAGCACGTAGAGGAACAGCAATTAAAGCTGAAGAAACTAGAAGAAGAAAACAGAAGACTTAAAGAAACTGCAGAGAACTCACAGAGAGAAGGTGGGGGACACATAAAAGCTATTCTGTGCTTATCTTGCTTTGATTTTTCTCACTCCTTACAATGTTCTTTGAAATATAATGGATTTTTTTCTAGTAGTTTTTCATGGGATTTTTCCATAACAGTATTTTGATAAGTTATTGGTTATTATTCTGGCTTTTTTTCTTTTTTAATTACAATTAGCAATTTGTTGTGAACATTTCTTGAGTTTTAATTGAACTTTCCTGTTGGACATTTGTTTTAATAGAGGAGGCAACAGAATTACTTTGTCTCAGACAACAAGCACAAGAGCTGGTGGATGAAAATGATGCCTTGAAAACAGTGGTCCATCGTTTAAATGTAGAATTAAGTCGTTATCAAACTAAATTCAGGTCATTGTCCCAAGAAGAGGTAAGAATGTTGCTTATCAAGGCAGAAATGTCCCATTAGCTGTTGTTTAATCCTTGAGTTTTTATGATTGTTTTCTCCAAATTTGCCATAAAGTCTATTAATTGCACAGGCTTTTTCTGAAATTTAAAATAATTTAAAATAAGCATTTATCTTTTAAGTCTAATATTAAGAATTCAGTTTTATTTTTTATTAGTAAGACACTGAACTTTCAGTTTTATTGGGTGTGTGTTACATATGCAACACATGTAATAAGAACATCAGCTTGTTTGGGGTGATAATTGTGACTGCAGTGGACAGCTGCTGGTGCTTCAAAAAGCAGGAAATAATGTCAGTACCTTTTCAAATATCTACTCTAGAATCTAAAGCTGAAAAGCTTACCCATGAAAGGACCACGACCTCCATGGCTGGTAAGTCAAATAATATTTTCACTGAACTGTTCCTTCCTCTCTAAGTAAAGTAGAATTTCTTTCCTGGAATCAAAGTACTCAGATGTTACTCTGCTGAACTGTCACATACTAATAGAATGTTATAAACATTTCTTTTGTTGCAGAAAATTATGTAATTGGTAATGAATGTGTGCAGTTCCAGTTGAATGTACAGTGAGGTACAAACTGTGCCCAGCCACCAATTTTGAATTATTGAAAAGTATTGATAATGCTGAGAATCATAAATGCCATCTTCACTTAGAATTGTCTAGCAGCTAGTTTGCTTCAGGGTCTATTATTTAATTGTTAATTTTTTGCTGTTACTTTTTCTAAGATTATACTAAAAGAAAACAGATTATTTCTGTTTGTAGGAATGGTCATGGATCCAATAATAGCCTGTGAATTTCTGACAAGGGGAATGCAAACAGTCTGTGAAAGGGAATGCATTTGTAATACATCAAACAATTCCTCTTTGAAATACTAACCAGATCTTATATTTTCCTCCCTCACTGTTCCTGAGAACTGTACAGAGTAGGAAATTTGTCTTTCTAGCAAAAATAGCCAATAATCACATACTTATGTATTTAGTCTTGAAGATGCAGGTTTGAGAGTGTAAAAATTCCTTTCCCACTTACTAATGAATCTGGGATAATTTTTATTTTAGCAGTAGTTTTCACTTGTTTTGTGTTCATTTGCATCCATACTCTGCTGAGTTCCATATATAAATGAAAGCTGCTGTTTAGAAGAAGGATGCCAGTAAAGCATCCTTTGCAAAGCTTGCTCCTAACTCAGCCCTGAGCTGTTTCTGCAGCATTGTTCTGCACATGCTGGTTGCATGCTTGTGTGAATTCTGCCCTTCAGTCTGCAAGTCAGGTATGAAACCCCTCTAACAGCTTTTGAAGCTCAAAATCTATAGCCCAGGTCAAAAATACAGAGGAAATGATGGCTTGTAATTAATTCACACATATTTATTTGTTCATTTTCTTTCAAGTTGGATATGAAGTATTTGTCACCTCTTCTGCTGGCATATGAAGATAGAATAAGAGAAAAGGAAGATTTTATTCTTGAACATGAGGCAAGTTGCCATTTAGAAAAAAATATGCACCAAAGCAGAAGTAAATTACTGATTTTTTTTTTTTGAAGGGATTTGCTAATGCTGTTGTGCCCCTAAAATTTGAAGTTTCATTTTTCCATGCCTAGTTATTGTGCTGTCTTATCCTGCTTGGCTTGCTTGGTTTTGTCAGCCTGTTCACATTTAGGAGCATGCACTACACTAAGTATTTAAGATGTGCTCTAAAAATAGAGCAAACCATAAACTAGCCAGTGGTAGAAATGATTTACCACTGTCCTTCCTAATGGGAACTCAGTGCTCTGTATGGCTGCTCTGGGGGTTTGGTGCTAGAAGAATACTTCTAGGTATTAGAAGAGTGGGTGTGCTTTTTGGTTTTTAGAAGTATTTTTTGTCTTTGAAAATACTTCTTTGAAAAATAGCTATTTGCTTCAGAGTACAATGTTCCTAATTTTAAAAATAAATGTATTTCCTTCAAAAAATGAAGCCATAAAATAAACAGAAAACAGCGAGTGTTTTTTAATTATTGTAAATTCACTGTGTTGTCTTACCATAATCAAATCCATATCACTCCTACTGAAAATGGATGGTATCCAGTAATTTCTTTAAACCTATTTTCTAAGGGTCTACAGCTTGCAAAAATGTGGCACAGTATCAGTATTTTTAATCTGATATTACTAGATGAATGAAACAATCTAGAAATCAAATATGCCCACCTGAATTAGAGATGAGTAAGTAGTGAGATAACATTCTATTGCAACACGAACCAGAAGGCACCTAAGCATGGAAAATTTATAAAAATTGTTCTTCATGTAAAAATCAATGCAAAATAATTATAATTATAAAGAATCTTATATGAAATCCTTTGTTTTCCAGGAGGATATGAAGAATTTTAAAGCACGAGTTGAAGAGTTGGTGAAGGAAAATGAAAATCTGCATGAGCAATTAAATAACTTCATTCCCCCTACAGAATGGCAAGTTATATTACTAGAAATTAATTTAATAGTTAAAAATTCTTTTGCTTATTTCGTGCAAACTTTTAAAATTACAGAACTTAAGGAAATTTTTTTTTTCTCCTCAAACATGGATTTTCTAAAGAACTAATAGTGTCACAACTCTCATGTTGGAACACTGCTGATCTGCAATGCCTGGAATACTTTTGCAGTACAGATTAAATATGAGTGAGCAGTTTTGCAGGTTTTTCTTTGCTGTAGTTTGGAATTTAGGTGCAGTGTGTTTCAGCTGCCTGAATAGAGAACTTCTGAAAGAGGAACAAGGGACTCTCAGCATTCACTGCCTGTGGAAAAAAGGACCAAAGCCCAAATTAAAAAATGATAACTGAATAAAAGTGAGATTAGGCTTGATGGACCCAAGGAGTGACCATGCAGAGCAGTTCCTGGAGAAATGAATGTGCATAAATCCCTGCATGAAGAACAGGATAAAAAAGAGTAGTTCCTAGACACCAGTGTGCCCTTGGCAGAGCACCAAGACACTCAGCCACATTTCTTTGCTTTCTCTGTCTCTTATTGTATTTATTAAACATTTTTTAAACTCTACCAGGAAAGTGAACTGTTTTTCACAGTACCTATAGATATGGCTGTGTATAGCAAAGAACTGGGCTTCCTCTTACCACAGCTTTGCTTGAGAGCCTGGGGATTTCTAAGTTATGACAATTCAGGGCAAGGGGGTCATATTTTCCCTTCCAAGGGAGGTCCCTGCCATCCTTGGCAGACACCAGTTCTTTAAACCAGGACTGTAGTCAAAAATACTGGAGACTTACTACCAATTTACCTAAGTGAGATTGGTTGGTAACTGAGATAGAGAAGATTCATCAGTTGCTAACTGAGATAGAGAAGAGTCTGTTTGTCCTGTTTCATTGCAAGGTGACTGTGAGTCTTTTAGGGCAGCAGCTACAAAGGGAGAGGAGGGTTGTGGGGTGTCACTGTGGGTGAGGAACAAACGACACAAACCTCGTTTATGAAACTGCATCTGACTCCAATCTTTATTCAAACCCTGACCCCCTTTATCTCTCTTCTAGAGCAGGTTATCTCATTGATCAGAAGAGTGCCAGAACTCTTCATCCCACTGGCCCAAACTGAAAGACAGAGAGAAGTCCATCCCACTGACAGGAATCCAAAACATCACTCTTGTTACAGCAACACTTGTGATGTTTATGTCAAGCCTGTGAGACCCAGGTCTTCCTGAACCAAAACACCACAAAGAAACTGAGTGTAGAAACTCAGAAACTGCAGGCCCAGGAGCCTCAGACTCCAGTGGGGTTTGTTAGAATAGGTCCTTCCAGTAGAGGCCTGGCAACAGCAATACAGTTGTATGGAAATCTCCAGGGAGCCCATAGATTTAAGTACAGAGAATCAAAGCTGAAAGTGTTTGTAGCATAACCAAGGAAATGGAGAGCCTCTTTTATTTGGAGCTTAGGCAGATTGGCTTTTCTCACCTAGAGAACAAAGGCTGAAAAATGAGTGTTGCTCTCTGTATGTGCAGCAGGAACAGGAGACATGGTGTATACAAAAAATGCTGCAATTATGATACTTGGCATAGTGTTACTAGAACAACAGCTGGGTATTCATTCACCATAAACAAAATTAAAGTGGAAAATGGAAGATAATGTCTAACCAGTGTTACAGGTTTTGGAACAGCATCCAGTATGAGTGAGCATAAAAATTCTTCCTGCACCCATGACACAGGTAATAGTTGCATGCCAGGGCTCAGATGACACAGTGTCTGCATGAGGAGGACTTTGGAAGAGACAGCATGCATCAGAATATTTTCTGCAGATTCACCCAGTGGCATAGGCCTATTTTCAATGAGGCAGAAATACAGTTTTTAGTATCTGTATAGATTTAGTTACCTCAGGTCCTGATGCTGCTTTCAATAAGGATTTTTAATCTGTGCTTTGAAGAGGTTCTTATATGATTTTGTGAGTTTACACAGCTGAAAATCAGTTGTGTTTGTTCTTTGGACATAACATTTGAGTTATATTTTATTTACAAGCTGGTTATCATTGCAGGCAGCTCCTGCAAACTCAGGCCAAGCTGGTCTTGGAAGAAAATGGATTGTTGATGGAGCAACTCAAAATTCAACAAGCCAAAGCAAAAGACAGTCACAGACAGCATGTTCAAGAAGGTGAAAGTGCTTGAGTTGCTAGTCATTTGAACTACACTAAAGGTGGTACTGCAGGTTTTGATTTTTTGGTTTGTTTTCTTTGTTTTCTGTTGTCATTTTTTGTTTTGGCAAGCAAGTTTTGCTTTTGGTTGGCTGGGGGGTTTTTTGCAACTTTATACATGCCTAAAACATGTCCTTTAATGTGAGTAATGTTAATAGGAGATCAACTGGTAAAAAAATGTCATTATCACTAATTGACTCTATAAGAAATAGTCCATTTTGACTTACTACTTCTGAAAAAGTGAGAACTGCCACACAGCAGTACAGTCATTTGCATAATTGAAGAGCACTTTAAGCTGAATCAGAATTCTTCAGAGTAAAATGATATTTCAATGAGCTTATAGCCTTGAAAAGAAGTACTCTTGAAGTTCCTGCACTTTTCCAAAACAAACTGCTTGAGACAGCAAAAAATCAAGTCCAAACTGTTAAAATACAAACTGACAATGTTGCAAACAACTAGGATTTAACATATTCATGGTCTTGTTGGAGTTTCACTAAGTGATTGAATTAGTTCTATACATAATTGTCTCTTCTTTTCCTCCTTCTAAAAGCTTCAAAGTTGACCAAACAAATAGTAGCCTTAGAAGAAAAGAAACAGAGTCAAGAGAAGGAAATAACAGAGTACAAGAAGCAGCTAGAAGCTTTGTGTTCTACCTGTGAGGAGCTGAAAGCCAAAGTGGACAGCAGAATAACAGCAGAGAAGCACTTGGCTTTGGTGAATGATTTAAAAAGGTATGAGCTTGCATGGGGGGCATGGAGAAACATTGGTGCAAGGCATGCACAGGAGCAGAGCTGCACACTCTGCAGTGCAAACTCGTGCTGGTAATCCAGGAAGGAAACTACCAAAGCACAAAGAAGTGTTTAAACAACACTGACTTAAGTTTTAGAGACACTAAAAAATCACAAAAGGGAATCCCAGTTCAAGAAGCATTGGTAGAAGTGTTTTTACCATAGAGTATCTCTTGCTAATTGTGCCATTTTAAATAGTAGAAGGGGAGGCATTAAAAATACCATTTTTGTCATATGTATTTGCTTCTATCAGGACTATATAAAAATGTTCACATCTTTGGAACATATCTAGAGAATTCTGTGGCTCTGAACTAGAAGTTCTACATTTCTTCAGTTGTTAAAATTCTGGAATTACACAGAAACAGCCCAACTCAGAAGTGCTGCTGTGCTGCCTAATCTGCAGGGTAATGCTTCCATGAAGACATTCTGTGAATTTTTATGCTTTCCAGCCTTTGGATAGTGCAGGTTACTGTTTCATGGTACAGTGCCATCCTGAGAAGTCCTCAGACCTTGGATTTTGGAGTTGATGGCAATTTCTTTGAGAAAAAAAAACCATGAAGGGATTACATCTGGGCTACAACTTTTTGTAATTTAAATCAAGTGCAGGCAGAAGGAATTACTTGACTAATTTAGTCATGATTTTGATAGGAGATTGTAATTCCTCTCTGATGTCCCCAGTGGACATTGAGCATTCTCAGTGTTACCTTATTTCAGAACTCCAGCATGGGCACCTCCCTGTAAGTTAGCATTTTAGTGATGCAGATCTCTACATGAGACCTGTTCTGCACTGTTGGGTTTTGCAGCTGTTTGCAGCAGGAACAGGAGAAAAAGAGCTCTGAGCTGGAAGCTGTGATGGGCAAGATAGCATCACTGCAAAGTGAAAACAAGAAACTGCTCCTGGAGAAAAACAACTTCCTGGCTGACAAGAAGATCCTGGAAACTGAGATGCAAATGACTCAAAAGACAAACAGGTCTTACCAGTCTCATTTTCTTGTTTTTTCTTTATTTCTTTATTTCTAAAAACAGCCAAAATATCTGTAAAAATATTGTCTGACTTCCCATAATGTGTATTTTCCACCTGCTGCCAAAACCCCCATGTTTGATAAACATATCTTTGTCATGTCTAGAGGCCTGGTTATCAAATTTTGCTAACCTTTGTATGTTTTCCTGCTCACTTTTCTGTGGCTGTGTGCAAATTAAGAATATATCTTTAATTCAGTAGCTAGTAGTTAGCTGTAGCAATTAATCATGATGTAATTAATCATGATGTGGACTCATCTGAAAATAAGATGAGTAGATGCACATTATTTGCAGTTAGTTAAGAATAAGACTTAAGCTATTTGCAGATCTCATGCACCTGGTTGCTTAGAGATGAGTTTGCAATATTTTAAAAAGTAATGGCAACAATAGCAATATTATTTTTCTATATCTGAAGAAATATGAGCTTGTAGCCATTGCACAAACTGTTCTTTTGAATCATTTTTACTGTTGATATTTGGATATTGTAAAGGAAAAACAGCCCCAAAAACTGGGACATGATACTATTGGCACTGCAAATACTCTGAGCCAGGGCATTTTAACAGTATGTACAATTGTTTGAGGCTTGTACATGTTGATTTTCACATGTGATACAAGTTTAAGGCCATCACTATTTCCCAGTCCAAAGATTTTCCTGTTTCTTTTACAGAAGATTAAAGAAGAAAATAGGGAATTTGCAACTGCAGCTGGAGGAAGCAATGGAAAAAGAAGTGACAGCCCATCACTATCTAACCAGCCTTATTGGGCTGGTGGAGAGGATAGCTAAGGAACGTGATCATCTTATATGTTTGGTAATTACCTTTAATTAATGGGGCTTAATTGATATTTCACACAGTTATCATGCTACTGGCACGAGGTATTATTAATGTGAATTACCAAAAAATAGAGCTGGAATTCCAGTTTAAGGATTTAGCTCTATTTAAGTAGATTTTAGGAGATAGGATAGGACCAGTGAAAGATTGTGTCCTAGAGGAGTAATTAAAAGCAGCTACCCTTATTTCTGGAGGTAATATAATTAAGCCTTAATTCACATGGGCTTTAGGGTCTGCAGTGGCACTTAGCAAGTTTAAAAGATTTTTTTAACCTAGCTTAGAAGTTGATGTTGAGCTACATGTATTTAAAATTAGCACACAGCATAAAATTGTAATATTTGTTTTTGGGCCTTAAGGGCAGACTGTTACCCTTGAAGTGATCTGTATGGACCTTCTGCTGTGGATGCATGTGCATATTATTGCTCTTTATCCAGTCATTTTGACAGGCTGATGGAGAGTTTTGGAACAGCTTCTGTTCACTGGAAGTGCCCATTTTGTTTCTTTTACAAGATATGGGCACAATTTCAATTTTTCATATTCTCTCTTGTCTTGAAACTGAATCTGAAATAATTTCACAAAACTTTGTGAAAATATAAAGCTTCTGTTATTTGTTGTTCAGGTAGGAGACCAAGGTTGTGATCAGCATTGGACAGGAAGATACAGCAGTTCATTCTAGAAGAGGAACTGTGGTCACACAACTCAAATCCTTGTCCACTACAAACTGGACTTTAGGATTGTGAGACTGACTGTAAATGTCAGTTTATAATAAATGCCTCCTAGAAACTGGGCAAACTGATTCTTAGATCTCAATCTCTGGGATATCTACTTTTAAATATTAAGCATACCATTTTAGAAATATCCTTGCCTGAACCCCTGCCACTTTCAAGGGCTTGTTTGAGAGCAGGTTGCTAAATGTGACCCCAAGGAGCATAAAAATGAGATCCCTGCATATACATACAGATATCTGTAGAAAAAACCCACAGAATGGGTTGGGTTTACAGTATGGTTCATTTCAGAACAATACTGCTCCATAGTATTGACAGCTGACAAATTATTAATGAGCCAGTATGAGAATAATTTCCAGAATTTATCCACGTTGGTTCTTCAGACTGTTGGAGTTCAGTGTGGAGTTACTGTGGTTCCCTCAGTGTTTGCTTTTTGTCTGCCCTGACAAACAAACAGAGTGGTTTCATGGAGCTTTGTGTTCTGCATGGTTGCAGGCCAGATGTTTGGAAAATGAGAATCAAGGTGTTCTCAAGAAAATCATCGAAGGCAGTCTACGCTTGGGAAGACTGGAAGAAAAAGTTAAGGTAAGCAGTGGTTCTAAGCTAAGTATCTGTTGTGGAATGTTTGAGGATTTTAATGAGAAATGTAGTTCATCTGTGTCAGTGTTTTTATGGAAGGCTTATGAATAGATTATTTAAAAGCTTTGAAAAAAAAATAGATCATCATTGTAATTTCACTGGTGTCTTCTTCCGTTGTATTTGTGCATTGCATATCTGCCCAATCATTGCATTTGTATCATCACCTGGAGACTTATGGCTGGTTGTAATAATATTTAAAGATTATTTGTGTTTGAATTTTTGCTCTATATTATAACCCAGATTTTCTGTCTTCTACTTTCTTGAGGCTATACCACTCCAACTTGAAGTCCATTACAGTTAGATTTGGAAGAACTAAAGGCATTATCTCAATGTACAGTTACCATAAGTACTTTCTTGTGAGCATAGGGTAGAAGGTTGAGAAACTCAGAGGATGTTCAAACATCCAGCCTAGTTAGAGAATACTTTATAAGTTATCTTTGCAACTCTCTAAACAAATACAAGGCACAGTATGTAATTGCAATACAACAGGGAAATAAATTTGAAACATTTATGTTTCAGCATCTTTGGTGCTACCGTGATTGTTTTTACTGTAATCTTAAAAAAAAGAAGGGAGAAAGATACTTGGTATATTAGTTTCTCTATCTAGAAAGCAATGTATATATTACTTTCAAAAGCTGTGTTGTGTTAAGTCAGGTTTGTTCAGTTTATCCTGAAGCAGAGAGTCTCTGCCAGTCAAGAGCTCCACTGCTGTTCCTGCATCAAATGACCCAAATGTGCAGCACCACTGCATTCATGGAGAGCATCTCCTTCTGCACTTCCAGTGTAAGGATTGACACAGCATGGAAATGAGCAACAAAGAAAAGAAATTAAATTGGAAGTGTGAAGTGAGCAGTAAGCTGAAAAATAGCTTGAATTTGTAAGGAGCACTTCATAAAATGAATGCATGAGACACTACTGTAAGAGATTTACCTGATTATGCTAACACAGCCATAAAATATTTTTAGCTTTTTTCACCATCATTCATGTCTAGCTCTCCTCCTAAGAGAGTGGCTTGTATTCTTGTTAAATGTGGATTTTCTGCAATGTAGTAAATCTGTGACTACTGTAAGGATAGTGAAGATGTTGGCATAAAATTAAGAACATTTACATGTAGTGAATTTTGAGTGCAAAACCAAATAAAAAAACCTTTACCCACTCCTAATGGAAATGAGAAAAAAAATCTATAAGTAAAGTTCTTAAATGTGTTTCTATTTAGCAAAAGTAAGAGTGATCTACTTGCAAAACCTTTTCATTCTTTATTTCTGTCAGTATAGCAGAGGGTTTATACAGTCACACAACACCTACAAATACCATATGCTCTTTGTGTATTGCATTAATTGAACTTTGCTAAAAGCTGTTATAATTTATTTCTTTGCTGCTTCAGGAAGTCACAGATTGGGTAACTGCCCTCTGTTGAGTTTCAGGATAAACCTCATATGAAGTATTTGGGTGTAATCTGTCTCCAGTGATAATAATACTTAAAACACTGATAAGGGGACATGGTTATTGGTAATGTGTTAGGCTGGTTATCTTAGAAAAAGTTATTTTACCTTGGCACACACTTCCCTCTGAAGTCAGGTCATCTGCACAGCCTTGCACATAAAAGTGGATCAGGAATAATGTATAAAAATAATGGTGTGGCCAGCAGGGGCAGGGGGTCACTGGCACTGCTGAGTCCAGCCTGGCCTCAGCTCAGGAGGAAACTGGAGGTGCAATTATCAAAATCATGGCTAAATGAGCTGTGTCCAGTTCTGGCCTCAGTCCAGGAAGAACCTGAAGGTGCAATCTGTCAAAATAATGACTCAATTAGCTGTGTCCAGTTCTGGCCTCAGTCCAGGAAGAACCTGGAGGTGCTTGAACATGGCCAGAGGAGGGAGAGGGGCTGGGAACACAGACCCTGTGAGGAATAGCTGGGGGTGTTTATTCTGGAGAAAAGGAGACTCAGGGTGCCCTCATCACCCTCTCCAGCTCCTGAGAGGGGGCTGTGCTCAGGGTTGGTCTCTTCTCCAGGCATTTAGTGACAGGACAAGAGAATACAGCCTTAAGCTGCACCAGGGGAGGTTTAGGGGAGACAGAGAGAAAAACTCTTCACAGCAAGAGTGATTGGGCACTGGGGGGAGGTGGGATGCCATCCTTGGAGCTGTTCAGCAGAAGGCTGCCTGGGGCACTCAGAGTCAGGGTTTAGGTGGTGAACAGGGGTTAGGTTATAGCTTGGACATCATGATCTCAAAGGTCTTTTCTAAGCTAGTTCCTGCTGGGATTCTGTGAACTGAGAAATAGTGACTCAGTGCTGTGGTCAGCATGATAACCTGAGGTAGTGCTTTGGCTGGGGATCCCTGGGGAGGTCACTGTGTACTTCCATAATTGTAATTACTGAGCAGTTTGATAATCCATGGTAAGAATTTGAGGAAGCTAATTTTTCTGGTGTTAAAACTAGTTCTTTACACTGTTTTCTTTTAATATGATCTTGAATATAATGTTTGTCTCATCAGGGAGTCCTTCAACTTCGTGCAAAAGGGACAGCTAACAGAGAAATCTGTCTTTTTTCTAAATTATTTTAATCAAACATCTAGTACAAATTCTTTGAAAACAATCCAGGGTTTTGGACTTAGAACCGTGAATAGTAAATCTCTGATAACAGAATTTGCCCTCCAGTTCATCATTAGACATCTTTTCCTTTCCTTCACTGCAAGTGTAATTAATCTTTAAATTATGCACACACTGTTGGAAAAAAAAAATTTAGATTACAGCAAATTCATTGCTTCCAAATCTCTATTTGATAACAATTTTGTTAGTTGTGAGGCTTTAGTAAAAACAGAGACAACCTTTGTGTGGAAGATCTCTACCATCTACCATCACCTACTAGAACTGCCTTCATTTTCATGCAGGTTTACTAATTTTTTCCTGTCATCCTGCTACCTACTGCATTTAGAGTGCCAAACTGTCTTGGATGAAGAGAAAGCAATAAAGATTTGTTGCTAATGCTTCCTGATCACTGAGGAGCTGTGATTTTTCAAGAACTGTTGCACAACTTCCTGTTGGTATCACCAGCTGCTCATGCCAGCACATTTGAAGGAGAAAATATTCCTGTCACCATTAATCTGGATTAGGGAAAGGTGCTTTGTGTCTGAAATCAGGAGACCATGGATTGATTTAAATCTTGCTCCATACATGGCTTTTATTCATTCTGCTTTGTTAGACTCTGGATATTTCCAGTATGAGACCCTTTGAAAATTCATGGAGCATTGCTGGTTTTTTAAATGCAGCCATTTAAGAAACTGCTTCCATATTTTTGTCAGCCCTAAAGATGGACTGTTTTTTCACCAAATCTTTTAATTTATCAGGGCAGGAATTCACCCCTATTTTTGTCCCAAGTTACCAAGTGGGAAATACAAGGGCCTAGGTAGTACAGAATATAATATTGCAACACCTGTTTTCCCTTCATTCATTCCCTTCCCATTCATTCCTGTGTTCAAGATCTTTCACACTTTGTGATGTTAGCTGGTGTATACAAAGAATCTCTAAATTATTCTGGTGTATGCCTCTATTTTGTATAATAGATAGCTTATTTCCCAGAGTTGACCATGTTGGCATAGAAAACAGAAAGTGTAACCAAAATTGAAAGGAGCTGTGTTCATCTTACTGGTGTAAGGAAGCCCTGGATTTTGTTTCACACTCATGAGTTGATCTGTGCCCAGGGGAGAGAGAAATGTTCCCAAATCTATGCTGCCTTCTGTCTGAAATTGTTTCAGTTTTCTCAGTCTTCTCCACTCAGCTGTGAACTCAGAAGCTGCCTTGCACACTCTGCCACTCACACAGAAGTGCTGCCATAAATCAGGGCAGAGATTAATTGTTACTGTGACACAGATAGAAACACACAGCAACACACACACAGGTTCAGGCAGAGGAGAAGAAAAGAACTCTCCAGTTTATTGCTGACCTCGGATCTCTCAGTTTCTGGACAGTGCCCAGAGATTGCACAGAGAAGTTCCCACCTCTCCATCCCCACTGGGCACTGGAGAGTCCATCAGGTGATATCTTTTACAGAGGAATGCAAACATGATCCTTGTTTATCTTACAGTTCCTGAGCACTGACTCCACTATACCCTAACAAATCAGAAGGCTGATTGTCAGGGACAACAGTTAATATCCCCAGAAGATTGGTTGTGTGTCTGGGGCATTCTGAGCCTGCTGAACAGAACCTGTCTCTCCATGACTGCACCAAACCCATCTATTTCCAGGCTCTCTGTATCAAACCCAGCAGCCAGGGTCCTGCTAGGAGAGCAGGCACCATGACAGCATAGTGCCTGCCCTGCTGTCCTGGGGGACCCCAAAAATCCTGTGGGCACATTTCCTCTGTCCAGCTGCAGGCTGTTTTACTGTCTCTTCACCAGCTGGGGCTGGGAAGGAGAGCAGAACTCTGAGAACCCCTGGCTGAGGGAGAGGAGGGGGGCTAGGTCCCTTGAAAAAGAGGGAACAGACATGGGGAGTGCTCTGGAACCCCCAAGGAGCTGCACCCCAAAGTCCCAGGTTACCTGGGAGCTGCTGAGCTCCAGCCCTGGAAGCCAGAACAGAGAGCTTGCAGAGAAACTGGAATCCCCTTATATCCAGCAAATTTCAAATGAGTTAGTAGATACCGAAGTGATGGTAGGTTAAAGCCTCAAATTTATCACAACAACAAACTAAAAGCAGAATTTTGTATCATTACAGTCCTAACAGGAATGGAATTGTATGTATGTTTGGATTATTGATGGAGGGTTTTTTTTTTCTGTTTTCTTTTGTTTTAAACAACCCTTCAGTTGTATAATAAAAACTTTGGATTTGGTTGCTGCCATCAGCATGTTATTTCAGAAATAAGAACTTGCTGGCAGATCACTAAATTTATGTATTTTTAATGGATGTTTTTTTTCCAAACAGCATTTGAGATCTACTTGTATCTCCTTGAGGCAGAAGAAAGTGCTTTTATCAGGTTTAATAAGAATCTCTGGTACTAGAGTTTGAGCAAGAAGTGCAGACTGGAAAATCTCTGCCAGAAGCAGTGGAATTGTGAATAAACATTTAGCATTAGCACATTGTAGTACCTTTTAAAAGTTGTCTTTTGAATTTCTTATGATAAGTTTGAAATGTAACAAAAGCAGATAATTTCCAGAAGTTGCATAAGGCCAATATTTGAGTTATTCAGCTCTCTTAGTATTGTAGCAGTGCTCTTTTTCATAAAATCCCTAAGACTAAGTTATTTTCTATGTTGCTCACAAAATGGATTTTGCTTTGCCTTCTCCTTCCTCAGCTCTCAAAAGCTTGCTGCTACCATGGAAAATCCCACTTCCCTTAGAAGTTTCTAGCCTTCCTGGTTTATAAGTATTTGTAAAACTTTAAAAACCTATAACTGCAAAAAATGGGGGAAAAGATTAAAGGAAACTCAAGGCTTCTCCTGGATTTATGCAAGTTCTGTGTTGATGGGAAAATGCTTCATTATACCCTTCTTTAGTGTAGGAGAATTAAGATAAAAGTAGGTTAGAGATACATAGGTTAAAGAAATAGAATAAGATAAAAATATGTTAAAGAATAGAGTAAGATAAGAGTGAGGAAATATCCTGTATAAAGTGATTTCTCTAGTAAGCTATTAATTTTAACGATAATTCCAATTGTAAATTTGTTTCACAATCCTGGATTAATTTGCAGGGTGTTCATGAAGAAAGCAAGGCTTCAATAACAGATGTTTCAATTTCCTTTTCTTGTGTTGGTTTTACCTTTTGTCTCCAAGTTCCCTTTGATACTGGATTTCTTTTGTCACAGGTCATGTACCAACAATGCTCTCATACCTTTGGACATACAATTTTGGAGAATCTCCAGTATAAATCCTTCCCCTTTTTAATTGTTTTCCCACCTATTTACTGCTCATCTCTGTGCCAGTATCAATCTGCAAATAAGGAAGCTCATTTAGCAATAATACTACAGATTAACTTTTTCCCAAACAGTTAATATTGATTTTGTTGGCTTTGAATTAAGAAGTTCCTACAGTTTGCCTACATCTTATTCACTGAGAATAGAGGAAGTATTTTATTTCCTATTAACACCACACTGCTGCCTAAACTTTGTGAATAAATAGCTGTCCCTTTTCTGCTGTCTCAGTGCAGTTGTGCTGGGAAGGTTATGGGTACAAGCACTGTTATCCTCTACTACTAAAAAGGAATTTCCTCCCCTAACCCCCACATATGATTTTTGTACACAGCCAGATAATTGCCAGTGATCTTAATTAAAGTATTTCAGGAGTTTTTAGGTGCCATGGGTGCCAAGTGGCAGTTTTCTGTAGCACACAGTGAAAATCCAGGAGTACTCACTGTGCTTCCAGGGCTGCTGTGTGAGATTCAGACTTAAAACACTTCATAGAGAAGTGGCACAGTGTTCTTCAGATTGTGCTTTGCTCTCTTTTGGAAGGGACAATCCTCATTTTACTGCTAAAAGCTGGGAGAAAACCAACACAATTAACAGCAAATATCAATGCTACAATTGCCCAGCCTTCTCCATGATGAAACAGAGAGGAAGTCTTCCCTTGTTCTTTGAAATGACTTACTAATGTTCTAGGTAAATATTCTGTTATTATCCTATTACCTCTAGAAAATTAAATTTCACAATGAAACATTTTGCAAGAGCTAAAAAGGAAACAGTTTGTGGGAAGGGTTATATAGCCTTATGTACAGCATGTCTAAAAATGCCTTTTTTTTTAATTCCTCCAAAAGGCAAACTCAAATCTTTCTCCCCTGATTCAGATGAAGATTAACTCCTTAGTGATTAGCACCTGAGATAAAACTTTGTATTAGCAAGACATAAATAGCAGTATTTTCAAGGCTTCACTAGATTAGTTAACAGTTTTATTAAAGGAGGTGTTTCCATCCCAAAACTCTGTTTTAGAGCCTGTAGGAAACATCACAAACTGCAGAGGAAATAACAGCTTTAGCATTCTATTTGTAATCATGAAAAAATAAGTTAGTACTGGATTTTGGTATTGTCAAGAGCAGCAGCATCTAGAAATGTGTAACCATACACAAACCAGTTTTCAGTTTCTTATGTGCTTATGCAATTTAATGGGAGTGTTATTTCAGAAAGCAAAGTTACTTTGTGCAAAAATAATTTCTTATTTCTGAGATGAGACCATTAGTTATCATTTAGTTATTAGCCATTAATCAAAAAACCACTTGTGCTCCACTGAACAAGAGGACTGTTCTGTGAGGCAGCAAGCAAAGCTGTTCTTTTCTTCCTCTAACAAAGCAGAAACACTTTTTCATGGTGTCTACTGACAGGTATGATTGTTTGGCAAGTGGTAAGCAACCTGTGCTGTAAAGTGTAGCTTTGTGTCTTGGCAAAAAAACCCTTTTTTGGCAGGTAATTGTGTTCACTGTAAAACAAACATACAGTATGGTACTCATTGTACACACTGGTTTTACATGCAGAACAAAGTGAAGTGTCATGCTTTCAAATTAACAAATAGGTAAAAAAAATCCCTTAATGCAACCTAGCTGACATAATTAAGCAAGGCAGCACTGATGTGAAGATTCAACTGAAAATCACTATCTCTGTTTCTTTTGTTGGTAACTTGCCCTTATTTCTCCTATAATCCCACTTTTTTACTATTCACTTTAACCCTTTCAGGTATATAAAAAGAAAGCAGCTGGGAAGCTTGGAGATATCAGCCTCAAGCTGACTGAGCAGGAGAAAGAATTTGAAAGGAAGACTGCTGAGTATGAGCAGGAGAAGAAGCACCTGCAGCATCTGCTGCAGGACAAGCAGGAAACCCTCAACGAGGTGCTGGAGCAGAGCAGGTGAGTGGAGCAGAGCCAGGAGCAGTCCAGGCAGGTGTGACAGGTAAGGGGACAAGGGACACAGCCAGCAGTCTCCTGTGGCAGGTTCCAGTCCCTCTTCTCACTCAGTTTGCTGCACTGAAATGCTGAGACCCTGCTCATGATTCCCAGAAAGGTCTTTTGGATGAGGAATTTATTCTTGTCCTGGCTTAGGGCAAATTTTGGGAGGAAACCTCCAAAGGGGTCCCTGCAAAAAATAAATTCAGAGGTCCCTTCTTTAACTGGTTTGGGAAAAAGATTTCCTTGGAGAAAAGGGGAAAAAAACTGTTTATTTAACAGGCAGAGCACTCCCCAGCACACCAAATGAGCAATATTAAACAAGCAAACCTCTCCTTGCTCTGAGGGGATGATGAATTCAGGCAGTCTCTGACAAATTCAGCCAAATTCAGCTCACTCAGTGTGTGTCAGCCCCTCAGCTCTGGGAAATGCAGGGCACAGGGGAGAGCTCCCAGGGGTCTGTGGGTTTATTCCAGAGCAGGGGCAAACAGTTCCAAGAAAAAGGGAGAAAAACACAGTCTGGAGAACTTCTGTGCTTCAGCTAGCCCAAAACTAACCAAAAGCCAAGGAGAGCTCTCTCCTGCCCCCTGCACTGCAGGGAGCACAGGCTGTGTGAGGGAAAGCTGAAAACTCTGATTATTATGTTTTGCAAACAACCCCCTCAGACAATGCACTGCTTCTGCTGCACTCTCAGCTCCAGTTTTAAAGGTGCAAAACTTATTTCTGAGCTAAACAGACAAATGGGGATCCAGTTCAATATCAGCACAGGCCATTCCAATTATTTTTACACATCTGTGTTACATCATTTAATTTGCCTGCTTTGGGGCTAGAAGGGTAAATTTTGAATGATCCATATTATAGGACTCCAAACTATGCTCTACACTATTGAAAAAAAAAACCCTCTTTATTTTACTGCTGTTCTCTACAGTAAAAAATTGCAACATGAGCCCAGAGACATGAAAGTCATTTCATTTGTTAAAAATCCTAAATAACTATTTCCAGAGAAATGTGGATTAGTTCAATCTGGTTTTTAAGTTTTTAAACTGGGGCAGGTCTGACTCAGCTACCACCATGAATTCCTTTCTCATAAAAGCATATTTTATTGGACAGAGATGACTTGCCTTGGGAATTTTCTCCCCTCCTGCATTCTTCCACCTCATAACAAAACTCAGGAGTTCCACTGCTTTACCCATTGCATCCAAGGGCTGAGAATTGTTCTGCTTGCTTTTCAGAAAGGAGCACACACAGATACAGGTGTACTTTTGATAAATAAAAGCTTTTAAAGATAAGCAGATTTCCTTCCTGGCAGCTGCTCTGTGGAGCCTTCTCAGCTTGCCAGACAATATTACAAATTCACAGCCACCTTTCACCTCAAGCAACTGATGAGAAAGCAACAGCATTTTGTTCTTCAGGCAGCTGATAAAGACATCTTTATTAGTCACTGAGTAACCTTAAGAGATATCAATATCACATGCTTTTCCTTAAATAGGAGATGAGATATAAACAAAGTTCATGATGCTAGGGTAGGAAAAAACAGGTTCATAAATGTTTACAGTCTTTGACAGGACCCTGAGCTGTGTGGGTTTTCTAGGTTGATGTTTATTTTGTGATATATTTATTCTGCAGGGAAGCAGCACCTCAGGGTAGCTACAGCTGCTGTGTAACTACAGCCAGTTATTTTGGGTGGAACATGTTTGGGTGTGTTGCAACACCAATATTTTGGGTGCAGAATGTGTTTGAAAGTGCACTGAGCTGTCCTTGGAAGAGGGGCAGCAGCAGCAAAGCTTTGCAGTTGTGCAGTGGCAAGGGGGAGGAGCTCTCTTACCTCTGAGGTGACATGCAAAATTATTACCATAATAAAAACTGTTAATCTTTGTGATAAGGGATATTTATAGAAACTGTTACAGGGCAGATGGGAATGAATTCTTGAGCCAGCACAAATAGGATTCTGAGATTAAGGCTGAATGAATTTTGTTCCATGAGGGCAGACAAATGTCTTTTTTAAAGAAGAATCTGCTTTCAAAACCTACTTCTAGTGATTTTTTAATCCTCAAACATCAGTGGGGCACTGGCATTTTGCTTACTCTCAACAAGTTATAAAATCCTACATTTTGGCTAGGTTAGGGGTTGAATTAAATTTTTATTTTTATTTAGTTAATAATAGCCTACATTAATAAGTTAATGCCTTTTGTCTAAAGACACCTGGAAAGAGCATATGTATCTAAACTGAGCATGTATCTAGTTTTAAATGCCAAGTGGCAAAGACTTGTGTTTTGAGAGTCAAACCAGCTGTAGAGGCAAGGAAATTTTGGTGTTGAGAAAAATGTACAGAGCATCAGCAGCTGTAGTAACCAAGCTGCTCTACAATCCAAATTCCTAAAGGGAAGGGAGGCTGTGAATAGCAAGAACACCCTCTCCCCAGCCCATCCTGCTGAATGCATTTTTAAATTTCACTCAGGTCAAAATTTTCCAACAAAATCCCCTTGTGTCAATATACTTGGGATGCTGCTGCATCTTCTCAGATGCTTGCTGGCAAACAGCTGAACTATGAAGCTGTGCCACCCTGGATAGGTGTACCACTGAAAATGTGTGTCACTCTGAGAAGCTGTGCCACCCTGGAAAGGTGTGTCACTGAAAATGTGTGTCACTCTGAGAAGCTGTGCCACCCTGGAAAGGTGTGTCACTGAAAATGTTTGTCACACTGAGAAGGTGTGTCACACTGTAAAACTGTGTCACACTGAAGAGGTGTGTTGTGGGCACAGGGGCAGTGCTCTGGGGAAAGCAGAGCTGTGCTCACCAGGCAGCCCCATCACTGCAGAATGGGAGTGATGATATTTGGGTCTCACATGCACTGCTCTATGTGCAGAATTAATCCAGCTTCTACATGGGTCCAATACTGGGTAAACACCTGGCCATATCCTGTTTAGCATTACATTTAATGAGCTTTTTCAAAACCAAAATAGCAGTGGATTTCAAGCAGGTGATTTTGAGCACCTAAATACTAAATTTCTAAATTTCTAATTTGCTTCTTTACATACTGTAATTTTGTTCTGCTGAAACATTGTTAAATTAGGATTTCTCTTCTTTTTTTTCCTAGGAAAACAGAAGGGGAACTTGAAATCATGTGGGAATCCACAGCCAAAGAAAACAGGAGAATGAGAGAACTCTTACATAAATCCCTGAGGAAGAACAACATGTGGAGTGCTGTTCATGAACCAGACTCTCAGAAGGACCTAGTTTATGGCCATGATTTTAGCAATTGTGATGTGGAAACTTTATCCCCTACTAAAACCAAAATTCAGCAAGAATGTCAGTGCTAAGAATCTGCATCTGATTGAAGAAAGAGCACTTGGTGCCTGGATTTGACTTTTTCAGCAGCAGCAGGTGTAATGGAATGTTTACTGTCTTCAATATTACTGTCTTGTTAAGGTCATCAAAATGACCACCAGCATATTTTCTACTTGTACTGTGAATAATCTAAATCTAGCCTAAAATATTACTTTGCTATTTGAAGAAAAGGCTATTCCTTCTTAAGACAAAATGTGATACAGCTGTAAGTTGACGTGCAAAGACAAGTAACTAGTTAACAGGATAAGCAGCTGGTAAGCTTGGTGCTGGTGCCACAGAACAAGTGAACAGCAAGACAGTGCTTGTTAAAATTAAAAGGACAAGTTTCAGTAAATTCTCCCTAAAAAAACCAGATGGAGTGTGATCCAAACTGAAACAAAAGTGTGGCTTGTACTTTTTCTCATGAGGAAGCATCTGGACATCCTGGGGTGTAGTCTGAGGCTCCTGGGCCTGAAGTTTCTGAGTTTCTAGACTCAGTTTCTTCATGTTTTAGTTCAGGAAGACCTGGTTCCCATAGGCTTGACATAAACATCACTCCTGTTACAGCAACACTTGCAATGTTTATGTCAAGCCTGGGGGAACCAGGTCTTCCTGAACTAAAACATGAAGAAATTGAGTGTAGAAACTCAGAAACTTCAGGCCCAGGAGCCTCAGACTGCACTGGGCTGCAAGGATATCCTTAAACTAGATGATGTGCCAGAAGTCTTGTCATCTCTAGGACAGGGAAAAATGTGACTGTGGAGCAGACAAGCCTGAAACATCCTCAGGACAAGTGCTGGTGCCTGCATGCCCAGCTGTGTGGATTTACAGCATCTGGTGCTGGGAAGCTCCTACCAGGGGATGAGCTGCCAGCACAGGATGTTTTGTTCATCCTGCTTCAGATTCAGTGGCTTCAAAACCACCCAGAGTATTCTGGGAAGCAGTGTTTGTTGTATATGCCTTTAGATTATTGAGGTGTGTTTGTCATACCTTTCAGATTTGTGGATTTTTCACAATGTTGCACATCAACTTTGTAGTATGTGTTACTATGATGTGACTTCATTTTGGATTTACATATAACTTGCTGGATCAGCTTTTTTGGTTTTGCTTCATTTTCATAACAAAATGTAAATCTGTAACAAGACAAAAAACATGTAACTAAATAAACTAAATAGTTTTGTACTATTAAAAATAATGAAGAATTCCCATTGGCTTTTATTAGAGTTACCAAAAATAGCAGAAACCAAGTTAAAACACCAGAAGAAATACATAATGTTTGGAAAGGTTCCTGCAGCGTTTTCCCTCAGGGCAAACTCGGCAGAATGGTTTTAATTCAGGAGAGGGTGGGGGACAGCACTTCCCATCACACTGGGGTTGGTGTTCAGGGCCAGGTGGAGGTGCAGCTTTCTGTTACTGTGACACAGCTAGAAACACACAGCAACACACACAGCAGGGTTCAGGCAGAGGAGAAGAAAAGAACTCTCCAGTTTATTGCTGACCTCGGATCTCTCAGTTTCTGGACAGTGACAGAGATGGGACAGAGAAGTTCCCACCTCTCCATCTCCACTGGGCACTGGAGAGTCCATCAGGTGAGATCTTTTACAAAGGAATGCAAACATGATCCTTGTTTATCTTACAGTTCCTGAGCACTGACTCCACTATACCCAAACAAATCAGAAGGCTGATTGTCAGGGACAACAGCTTTCAAAGCCAGGTTCTGAAGTACAGCAAAGTTTAAAAACCTACAGACTTTGAAAGCACTGGCAGAATCTCAGGGCACTCAGATCCTACCCTGATTATAGGAAACCACTGAAGCAGCTGAGTCAGATATGCAAGAGAGTTTTTAGGATGTACTTTAATGAATTCTCTTTAATAGGAATGAGTGTAACCACCTTACCAGTTCATCAAGGTACAACTTCAGCATGCCAGAGTCTGATTAACAGCACACTGTCTTGTGGTCTCTGCCCAGGGACTTCACAAGAGCTACATCTTTGAATCCTTTCATTCCCCTGGCTTTTCCAACTTGATTATTTTAGGACTCCATGCTCCAACATAGCAACCAGAAGCTATTTTTAAGCACAGTCTTAAATGAATTCATTAATATGTGAAATTGTCATGGGGTGGTCTACTGTCAGAACCCAGGTGTCTGACAGTGCTGGCTGATCCCAGCTCCAGCCAGGGGCTCCAAAGCCCTGGCAGGGGGGCACAGACCCTGGCAGCAGCCAGGGACTCCTGGGGCTTTGAGTTTGATCCATGGAACAAATTACCACCTGGGAATGAAGAACTAAAATCACAAAATTCTAGATAGCATGATAGTAGGAGTTAGAGAGTGAAAAAGGGAAATTTTAGGGATCTTACCAGAGGGGCTTAGGAGGTGAGATGGAGGGACTTGGGCATTGTCCTGTCCTCCTTCCTTCTTCTTCCTAACCCCATCTTTTGGTGATGGTGGCACTTGGGGATTGGATTGGAGTAGAATGGAACTGTCTAACACAGGTGATGGGCATTGGATCATAACTGTAAATAACTAACAGGTAATTTGTAGTATAAAAATCAGTGCCTGCCCCTGGGGCAGGGTGTGTGTGTGCCTGGGGCTGCCCTGCTGAACAGACCTGGGCAGCCCAGACAGAAAATATCTGAGATAGGAAACAATAAAGGAACCTTGAGAGCATCAGCTGAAGACTTCTGCCTGCTTCTTTCAGCAGCAGGGTTTGGAGACAGCAGGATTTATAAATCTGGGGCTCATCCTGACCAAAGCAAGCCTTGAGAGTCTGTCACTAAAGCAGTCCCCTGTTCCTTGAATTTGAAAAAAACCCTGATTTGACATGTCAAGAGGTGTGAAAAGCCTGTTCAGGTAAGCCAGGCAGACACACTGCTTGTTTCCACACGGGCTGCAATCTGCAGCTGTGCAGGTTTGAGGAGCCCTGGGTGGGGCTGGACTCTCTGCAAGCTTTCAAAGGCACCTTTGGAAAATGAAGCTTTTCAGGCCATGTCTTTTAACATAAGCACCTCTGAATGTGCAAATACAATCTCAGAACTGATTTAATAGTTACAATATTATCCTGACCTGGGTTTAATTGCCCTTTTGAGTATGTTTTTAAGAGTTTGTAAAAGTAAGCAACTTCACAAGGAAAAACTATTGTGTTGGTAATTACAAACAGAAGATTTTCAGGACTCTCAGTATTTGCCTAACTGTTCTTCCACTGGAGAGACCTGGGAATGTCTTAGAACTCAACTTTTGCCACACCTGCTGCCCATTTTCCCAGCTCTCCTTTTAGAGTAGGTTTTAATACATGGTTCAAAGGGCAGCACCTTGACAGTGACACTCTTAGGGCTTTGTTCAGAATTGCTACACTTACCTTGCCACTTGCATATCATTGGAATATGATATTCAACTTTAAATGAACTAATATTTAATCAAATCCTGGGGTGATTCTCCATACTCAGTTTCTACAGGAAAAAAAGAGAAAAAAATATATTCTGTAAATGAAAAAGTCCTGTGGCTCATGAACAGTTTTTTTGGCATACAAAAATCCTGTTGCAGGGTATTTTAAATACATATCAACACATTTTAATTACAAAGGAACCCCTTTGACATACTTGGACAGTAAAATACTGGAATTGTTTCAGATCAGCAAAAGTCAACACATTTGTAAGTGTGCCAAGTGTTGTACAAATAGAAATGATGATTAGATAGGTGTTTCCCTCCAGTTCCTTCTGACATGAAGGAAGTTGAGCTCTCTTTTAGTAACAGCTGAAAGGATTGGTTTGCCTGTAAATCTCTTTCAGATGAAACATAAATCTTATGTTCTGCATGTGTTTCATCTTGCATTAAACCACTTGGCTTTAGTATATTACTATGTACAGAAAGTACACAGTAAAATGCTTATTGCTGGCCATTGATTTTAAGACTAGAAAAAACCAAAAGGCTAGCATTACATGTATAAATGTTCTTTCTTAAAAAATAAAATATGTTTTTTTATTAAAACATGCAACATTTAAACATAAAGAAAAAATAAAAACCAACAGGAAAGCCCTGCTAAAATTACTGACCAAGCTGATAATTTTAGGAGCTAAATTGCCTAGCAGGCAATGCCACTACCTAATCAATCCAAACCCCAGTGTCTCCAAAGGTGGCTGGAGGGAACAATGCAGAGGGGGTGAGAGCAGGGCCAGGCACTGGACTCACTGATCCTTGGTGGTTCCTTCCAACTCAGGAGATTCTGGCATCCTCTGAGTCAGCTTCCCCTGTGTAGAGGAAAGATAAGGTAACAGATCCAGCAGCTGAGTAGGGTCCAGCTGCAGCTGAACTGTACTCCAATACTCCATGACCTAATAACATTTAGATTTCTTAATCCTGTAAGAATTCACTGTAGTAAAATGCACTGTACATTGTTTACTCTTATTCCTTCCCATTCATTCTTTCTCAGCTGAAGGCAGGTGGCTGGAGCTGAGCCATCAGTGAAGAGCTTTCTGCAGCAGGTTTTCTCTGAGTGGCCTTGGGGCAGTGTAAATGCCAAAGCTGTCAGCAGTGCAGGTACAGTGTGACACGGGGAGTGCTTTCTTAGCTAAGTAAAAGCACAACGTCCCTTGCAATCAGAAAAATGCCAGAGATTTGCAAAGGTGTTAAGGAGATCAGATACTATCTTGGTATTGTAGCCCTTGGCTGATTTCACCTGCATTTTCCTGCTCTCATTTTTTATAGCTGTACTCAGTCTAGGTGATGTTCACATCTTGAGTGCATCCTGCTGTAAACAACTCAGTGTTCTGGAAGCTGAGGGGTTTAGTCTTAAGACCATTTAAAGATTTATGACACTGTTATAAATCTGACTGACATGGCACCTACAGGGCAACCAAGGGATCAGACCCAGCCAGCATGGAGTTAGGAAAAACACTCCTGCCTGACAAACCTGATCTCCTTTTCTGACCAGATGATACACCCATTAGAGGGAAAAGCTGTGGATGGGATATCACTTCCTATATCCTAACCTATCACATTAAAAAGATTTCTTTAGAGTTAAACTGAGAATGGGAATAGTGGGAAATAGGAAAGGTATAAAATTCTCACAAAGCTGTGTGAAAGCAAATCTCAGAATGGAGAAATGTAAGAAAGTTAAAGTTGCAAGGTCAAGAAATAATAATGCTATGTGCTATAGGGATAGGCCTTAGAAAATATGTTAAGCAAGATAGCAGAAATATGTAAGCTTAATAATGAAGCTTTATCCATTGTTTTAAACCATCACAAGTCAGCATTGTTAGAAACAGGATATATGTGTCTGTTTACTAATTAGCTTAACAAATGCTTGTCAACTTTTAATATTATCCTATTGGCTAAAAAGCTTTTAAAAGACCCTGTAACTAGAGGAACTGTGCTGTTGTAGTGGCTGCAGCTGTTTCCACCTCCCTTGCTGGGCTCTGTAAAATGAGGCTGGTGATTGTGATGGAATGGAAGCTTCAAGACAGCTGCTCCAGGAGACCCATCCCATGCTTTGGGTGTAGATTTGTACATAAAAGCAAAAAAAAAAAAAAAAAAATCTGTACGGCTTTGTCCTGTAGAATTAAGGGTGACAAATTAGATATATTTATATAAAAATTATTTATGATAAATTATTAAACAAAATCTCTTACTCAGATTTAATTACTGCACAGTATAGAAGCTAAACCTGCTATTAATGTATAGCATAGGATAGGATGGTGCATATTAAAGCAGTTGTACCAAAGCTATCAAAAAACCAAATTGTCAAGTAGAAATTGATGTAACTCACCCAGGCTTGGGGTAAATCCTGTTCACTCTGTCTGAAGGAGAAATTTTGAGGGTGTCTCTGCCCAAGGCAGGAATCCCCATACATACTCCAAGAAACACTCCAAGGGCAAAACAGGCTCAGATTACAAAGTGAATTTGTTACTAACTGAGCCAGAGGGGGATAATGAGAATTAAAATAAGCCCTTAAAAACTCCTTTTCCCCCTGGCCCCTCCCTCCTTCCTACCAACAGCTCAGGGAGGCAGGCATGGGGGTTTGGTCCAGAATATGTGGAAAAAGTAAAGAATAAAAAACCCCAACTTGTAATCATTCTTCCTATTTTCTGTTAACCTCAAGAATGGAAATAAACTACTTTTAATAACCTTTGAACCACACTAAGCAACGAGCTCAAGTTCTTGGAAGAAAACACCATCAGAAGCACAATCTGCCCTGTACAGCTGCCTTATGAAACTCAAAATGCTGCAGCTGGCAAAGGCTGCAGAGCTTCTGCCACGCAGGCACCTCCCTGATCCTGTTACCTGCAGTGTACTCTGTGGACATTGTCTGCATGTTGTAAACCTGTAAAGCTTGTCCCTGCTGCAGCAATCAGCCAAAGGTCTGCTCTCTTCTCTCCAGCTGGCACGATTTGCACAGAAATCACTTCACACATACCAGAGCACCTACTGGTCACAAGCCTGGAGTCAAAGATTTCAGGATGTGAAAAAGCTTTTTGTGATTCTAACTGTTGGGTCTTGTGAAGGCAGCACACTTTTTCTTATTTCTTTCCCGTGCTTGGTGTGGTTTTCAGCACACTACAGAAAATCCAGGGTGACTAAAAAGTGCCTTTATGGGAGGATTTACTGGGGCACTACTGCCAGCTGATGTTTCATTAGAGGTGTGTAACTTAATTTTAAAATCTCAGCTTTACCTTGTTTCTTAGATACTATGCTAAATTTAGATGATAACAACACTGAAGAAATGATTTAACTGTCTTATTCTAGTAGGATAACTCTACCCATGTCGATTTAGCTTTTTTTGTTACCCACCTAATAACATCAACTTGCTATTTTCCCTTGACCACAGCATCCTGACTTGTTGCATTGCACCTGCCTTCCACTTCCAACATCTTCCAGATCTTCCAGTGGGTAAACTGAAGCCATGAAGTAGTTTCAGCTTCCTTTCACAAGACAACATAAAAACATTCTTCCATTCCTCCCAGGAAAAGGAGTAAACAATTCAGGATTTGTGGAGCTGTAGTCACATTCAACTCTCATTGATGAATTTACAGAGAATGTTCCATCCATAATCACTGAACATAATTCTGCCATAATTTGGGATAAATAATGTGATGATATATTCAAAAAGCAAACATTGTTATCATCTTTTCAAAACGAAAACCACGGGAGAATTGGGAGTGAAAGGAATGAGGGACTTTCCAAACCACCTGTGGATCTGCTGGTAAATAGAGCCAGATACTGAGAGATAAAAGAAACAATGGGAAGGATTCCACTGTTTGATAAAGGGAATGAGAGATTTGTCTTTACAAACAAACTGTAGGTTTGCAGATGAATGAAATTGAAAACTGAGAAATGTAAGAAACAATGGGAAGGATCATTAATAGGAATTCCACTAAATGACACAAGGGAAAGATCAAGGTGGGGGTCACACATCAGAAGGGGTCTCAGGTATCAGGTGTTTGGGCAGTCTGTGCCTCTCAGCCAGTGGGGAAAAAAGAGGGAAATGCAGCCAGGAAATTGGGATAAAAAGGAGATTGTGTCCTCCTAAAACTTGAGAGACCCCAGGGCAATGCCCTGTGGCCTCTTCCTTTATTTTAATAAAGTTGCAGGGCTCCTCTCCCTCCTTCAGCACATAAACCTCTGGTGCTTGTGGGTTAATTTTCCTGACAGGAATAAATCTCAGTAGTCCCAGTGCATTTATCAACTACAGCCAAAATAGTGGCATTATTTCTTACTGCAGCGTCAGAGCAGAGCACTTCACACTCTGTGTTGGGGGTGAAAATAGCAGGGAGGGTCTGGCACTCTGCAGCCACATAAGGGAAATAGGCACCAGTGCTATGTGAGCTGACTGAGCATGGATGGATTCTTACCTTACCTTGCTCTCCAGTTTCTGGAAAATATCCCCTGACTACTGAGAAGTCATTTAAACATCATTTAAAAAAATATCCCCTGACCATTAAGAAGTCATTTAAACATAATTTTTTAAAAAAAATATCCCCTGATCATTAAGAAGTCATTTAAACATAATTTTTAAAAAAAATATCCCCTGACCACTAAGAAGTCATTTAAACCCAGCTGTTTTCTTTTCTCCTATCTCTATTTTCAAGCCTGAAAGATGCAGTTTTCCCGGCCAGGAAAACTTCACCAGCTCAGAAGAGAGACCCTCCCAAAGACTTTCACCATGAAAAATTCATGCCTCTGTGCTGGCACATTGCATCAGGAGTTCCAAGAACTTTTCCCTTGGGAGTGCAAATCCTTCCTGGGGCTCTGCCCTTTAGGAGAGTTCTGAGCACTTATCCTCCTCTGCAAATCTAGTGTAAATAAGTATGGTAAAAATTCCATGGTGTCCATCAGCTCGAATCTAGAAAAGCCTTTGAAGGCTTCTTTATGTTTAAAAATGTGATTTTTGTTTTGAGTCCTGAACTATTTTCTTCTGTACTACATTGATTTCGACATACCTGTATAAGCACATGCTCAGGTGTGAAATGTAGAAAGAAATGTATCTTAGCTGTTAGAATTGTTTTATTCCTGAAATATTTGGTTTTGGTAAATATAAAATTAAAATGAGGCTTCAAAAGTAGCACAGAACCTCACAACCTCAGTGGAGTGCTTCAATATCCAGTGCTAGAGATGGGCTCAAGGCAGAAATGTCTTCCAAAACCAGTGTTAACTGGTGCAGCTTGAGTTTTGGACTCAAAAATGAGATCAAAGTCAGGCTTTGTTTTTAAAAGAGAAAAACACAGAGTTGGTTGGTTATCAGAAAAATCGTTGATTCTGATCAGACTTTGAAGCACTTTTTAAAAATTTTGCAGTCTTTGAAAATAAAACAAACTAGTGTGACATACTAAAGGTAATTTTCTCCAGAGGCCATCAGAATTCCTTTACAACATCCTTCTTGATCTTTTGGATAGAACAATATACACAGAATTTATGATTTATTAAGACTTATTATGAGTGATTAAAAACTATCTAAACAGCTGTGCTTAAAAAATAAATAAAATGATACAAAAATAAATCTCTGGTTGGGCTAAAGACTCAGCACTATTCAGGCAGGTCTACCACAAAATCTTTAGCAGACCTGAATATCTTATTTGTCCCAGAAGAAAACCAAATTACACTGTAACCAAGAGCCAAGGAGGGGAAAAAAATGGGTATTTAAACCTGCTATCTTCTGTCTTAAGTAGTTCTATTAAGAACTGCAGTCTCCTAACATTTCCTGACTTCCACAAGATGCAGAGATCTTGCAAATCTGTAGCATAGCCCAACCTCACCACAGCTATTAAAAAATACCATTTCTTTATATTCCACTTGCAGCACACCTGCAATTACTTAGGAAAAAAAAAATATTTAAATACTGAGATCAGATCTCAGAACACATCTGTTAATGGTCAGATTCAAAGGAGACCAAATGCAAGGAAACAAACTGGTTCATTTAATTAAAATTAAATAACCTGTAAGCAGGGAGGTGAGAATGGAAAGTATCCACCCTGAGACACTGCTAAAGTACAAATAAAAGCTGCAAATCAGGATAATCCTTGTTATTTGCTCTGGTCTTGGCCAAAGCAGAACGTGCAGAACAGCAAGTAATAAATGCCAACCCCAACAAACATTAATCTTTATTATTAGGAAGTAATGATAATAAAAAGTGTCTTTATATCCTGTGCCCTTCCTATTTCCTGAATTCCAGTTGAAAATTACTTTTTATGATTTAACTGGTAAATAGCATTTGAAAAGGTTCAAACTACAGTGTTTGAATTGGACCAGTCCTCAAGGTGTTTGCCTCTGCAGTCCCTTGGAATTTGAACTCGTTCCTGTCTTCATCTGTGTGCCTGAGAGGGAAGGATTATTTTCACACGCTGTAAAATGTCATTTCTCTTGTCTGTGAAGAAAATGATATTAAAATCCTTGAAATCAATGTTTGGTTTTGCCTTCAGTGGCTGAGGAAAAGAAGGATTGCTGGTAAAATTAAAAACCTTTTAATAAGTTTGCAGCATCCCAAGAAGAGAAGCCCCTAAAACAAAACTAGGCAATAAACAATTCTATTTTTATAAAGAAATTTGACCTGGTTAAGGTCAAATCCCTGCAGAGACTTGAG
This sequence comes from Sitta europaea, assembly GCA_013400255.1. Taxonomy (NCBI): domain Eukaryota; kingdom Metazoa; phylum Chordata; class Aves; order Passeriformes; family Sittidae; genus Sitta; species Sitta europaea. Next base: position 169,829 of record VXBS01000277.1, read on the forward strand.
ACACCTCTTGAACAGGTGGGAACTCTCCAGGCAGACACTCCAGATTGACTCAAGTTTTAGGCAAAAACTCCAACAACCTATTTTCAATGTTGTTTTTATGGGATGTGAAGAAGCAAAATGGGAGTACAGATCTGAAGGAGAAAGAAGAGACGACTGACACACACATCTACACAAAAAAAAAAAAAAAAAATTATTTTAAATTTTTTTTACCTACACTAAATCCAAGAAAAATTCCTCAGCCAAACTTTACTTAACAGAACATTAAAGGTTCCACACCCCATTATCTTTTCACCAGAATTACGTGGTTTTTTTGGTTGGTCTGTAACAGGGTAAAGATGTGCCTGCTTCATTTCAAGGGGCAACGGCCCCATATTATGATTCCCCCCCTTCTGTTTCTTTTCTTTTCCCATTATTTCAGGCACAACACAGGTATGATAAGATTATAAACCTTCATTTCAAAGTTATCAGCATGAGGAACACAGAAGTGCAGTACATAATATCCGATCCCAAATGAGGCGTGTGAAGTTGAAGGCTGTGAAAACATCGGTTAATTTACTCATCCATCACAATTACCATGAAAAATGTTTTAAAAGTCCTTGTAACACTTGCAGAAAAAAAGAATAAATTGTTCACACCTGGCTTTTCATGCGGTTCTAGTAAGACTATGATTTTAACATGTTTTCTTCTTTTTATCTGTAGGAAAAAGAAAAAAAGAAAAAGAAAAGAACTTTTGTCTGCCCATACTTACTGTGGTAATTTTTTAATAAGAGGTTATTTAGGATGGACGAGCTTCTCTTGTATCTTAACCCTATTTCTGTGAGAATTAAACAAGAAAAACAAAGAGAGGAAAAACCCAGCGACTAAAAAAAATACACTTTTGATTTTGCTTTCCATACCTACATGACTTTGCCATCTCACTCTGGGAGAAAACCATTCCCAGCAGAGTCTGGCTCAGCCGTCAGAAAACACGGCAAATATAAACTAACAAATGTTTCACGTGTTCTTAAGGGTTCGTTTTTAGTCACAGATTTACATCATCGCTGCAGAGGGAATTCCTGTTGATCAATCCTGCGTGCTTAAAAAGTTTTTTAAAAAGTGAGGAAAACAATTGTGAAATTGGGAGAGTTTTTGTTGATACTCAGACCCAACAATTTGGGTTTTTTTTTTTCCAGCCCTGTACCGCATGTTTGTGAGCCATTATCTCCACCAGGCAACAAAAGTTAAATGTTAACATCGGGAACATCTTTGAGCTTTTCACAGCAGATATTTAGTGAAAAACTCAGCTGCACGTGGAGGGGTCTGGTCAGGACTTACTGATTTGAGTGTCATACAGCAGAGGAGTGGTACAGCTGCGCTGCTAAAAACAATTCAGTGATTAACATGATTAAGGGTCTTTTTGCAAGTGTTTTAGGGATGCTCAAATGAAGGCAGCTACCTTATTGCAGAATTCAAGATAATAATACTTTTTTTTCCTGGATACATAACTGCATAGAAACAGAAAATGGCATTTTTCACTGCAAGATCTTATGCTTACAAAAATGGAAAATGTTTGTAACTGCAAGCAAAGGGAACACAATCTGCCCATTCAGCTGCCTCAGGTTAATGAAAAACAAAGGAAATGATTTTGCTCACGCTCCTCTACGTTCCCAAGATAAAAACATGAACTATTTTTTATAGGATTCAAATAACATCTGGACACATGGTTTTAATGCACCCATAATATGACAATTCCTTCAGGGTTATCTTCCCAAAGCATTTCTCAATTAGCAACTGCTTGTTATAAAGATCATCAAAACAGACTCTCCAAATTATGGCTCACTCTCACTCTAGGCACTGCGCAAACATTCTCACCGATGGCACAAAGACGATTTTCTTGTTTCTAAAGATAAACTAATTGCGCTACCAGTTTACCTGTGGCTGCCAACTCAAAACTTCTCGGCAGAGGATGGGTTTAATGATTACCTTTTATAACCTCTGTACTTAAGCTGCTGCCCCTTCTGCATCTTCTGGTTTCGGACACGGACTTGCCTTGCATGTAACTGCCTGGGGAAGCTGACAGCAGAAATACCCTCGGCAAGGATTCCTGGCCCCCCAAAAAACACAAATAAATAAGGTAAGTGGAAGCAAGGATTGCTAAAGGTAACAATTGAAGCAGAAATATTTGGCTTTAAAAGAGATGCTGGGCACAAAGCCAAAATTCAGTTCAGTCACCCCAGCCCTGCATTCCTCATGGGTGCAGTTTCCTATCATAGGTTTGATCTTAAAAGTTGGATTCATTATGATTCTTTAAAAAATCTTTAACTCAAAGATAAACTTAATGTCTTTATAGCCTAAATGTCTCTGAAGGCAAACAGTGCTGAGATAGGTGTTCAGTCAGCTTAAAATGCTGCAGTTCTTGTGGCCAGTTACTACTTAATTTACAAAACCCCCCCGATTTATGTTGCCTAAACATGATGCCTTCCAGAGTTACCGCCTGTAGAAAAGCATAAGGATCTTCAGCATTCAAATTCGAGTAATTGTAGTTGTAGAGAGAAGAGACTTTTTGTAGTTCTTAGGAGAGAAGAGACTTTTGTCTGAATCTACTTTAGAGGCTCAGGACACAACCCGATCAACTCCCTTCACTGCCTCAGATTGTATTTTAGACCAGTACTAGGGGAAACAAGCAAAATCCTCACCGAAAAAAAAGAATAAATTTAAGTTTAAATTTAAATTTGAAAACAAACTCTTTACATTCCAGGTCTAAAAAGGACAAAACATTGAGTGGAAGACATTCACCCTGATTCACAGAGAAGACTGGTGACTTTTTCTGAGGCAAAGAGCTGCTAAATAGAGAATTGTAGTAGCCCACCCTCCGTTCAGCAGATGCTTGCATCTCCAAGGAACCGAGGCGAAGCCTAATTTAATGAAGAATGGAAAGAAGGTCTCCTAGATAAGAAGAAACCAGAACAGCTTCTGAGAGGAAGATAATCTCTGTCGGGACCTTTGGAAGAGTTCAAAGGAAGGACTGGCTATAAAAGGTGGATTGTTCCAGTCAGGACATCCCGAAAGCGAATGTGATCTGCCCAGAAGAGCATTCCCTGGCAGGGTGGGTATCAGGAAAAGGCGCAGGGATGAGGGGCAGCTGGCATCGCTTCCCTCTCTCAGGAGCTTGAGCCAAGGAAGACCTTTGCCTATGAGTGAATGTTTGTTTTCTGGTAATATTTACCTCTCCTATTTTGCACCCGCGGACATCAGCAAAAGGCGAGCGGCGTTAATACGCCAGAGTAAGATTTTGGTTTTGTTTCCTTAGAGATTCCAACGAGAAAAAAATGGGTGAAGAAAGCTTGAAGAGAAGAAAAGGAGAGGGCAGAGGAAGAGAGGACAGACAATCCGTTCAGAGCCATGAACCCCAAACGATGAACCTCCAAAAACAGGCAAACTTTTTTCTTTTTCCCCTTTGCTCCACGTGTGCGGGGTTGGCAGAGGGAGGCAATAACTAAAATAAGATATTTGTGCATATGCATCAGCATACAGAACCCACTGCTGTGTCCCAGCTGAGCAAAAACATGCTGATATCTCAGCAACGTGGTTGCTTTTCATTTTCGGAAACTGCTAATTACTAAAGTTAAACAAATTATAATATATGATATATATATTATTATATATAATATATATAGCTCTGGTATAAACAGTAAAACGCCAAGAATATGTTGCTGAAGTTATCAGCTATAAAAATAACTCAAAGATTTATTCTCAGCTGATCATCTGAGGCATTTCATAAACTTTTTTTTTCCACGTGTTCTGTTCAGAAGTTGTAGTGGGTTGCCCAGCTCATTGTTTCTGAGTTTGTTAGTGTTTATAGCCAGGAAATAGGCACTGGTACTTGAAAAGTGAAAATCTGTCTACTCCAGAAAATTACAGATGCTTTAGACAACAGTTGTGTCAATTCCTCAATTCCTCTCAGGAGGGAGTGGCATTTCTCTTAAAATTAATTTAAGTAGCCTGGAAAAAGATTATGTATCTGGTTTTAGTTTAGTGCCAAGACTGGAAAAATACTTATGTTATTAGAGTAGCCATAGCTAACAGAAAATATTAAGTAGCTCATGCTACTTGTTTTACTAATACTTGCCTCAGTTTCAGTGGTTTCGTGAAATGCTGTTGGTCAGTACAAATTTAGGAGAACATGATCTTGTCACCACCTAGAGGTATCAACACAATTCCTAGGTACAAATATTTAAAGCAAAGTGAGGAAAAGAGCTGCTCCACAACAAAACCAAAAAAAAGGACTCCATCCATGAAAGACAATTTCTGAATCTCAGAAAATTCAGAATTCATGCAGTGCTTGTAAAAGAATGCCATTGTTTAATCGGAGAGGAGGGGGCAAGTTCACCCATTGGAGATTATATCTGAGATTCACAGAATCCAAAAGACACTTTAATAAAGGGAATAGGCAGGCAAAACACAAACAGGTGTCCTTTTGAAAACAGCAGGAGTGACCCCCAGGGCACACACAGATCTTGGGAACAAGAGTGCAACTTGGGGTCTCACAAAGGGGTTTCACATATTTCTTTGTAGAACTTATAGATTGAAATCTAATAAAAAGAAGTAATGCCAATTACTGTAGTTCTATGATACTGAGAATTAACTGGTGAATTAGTAGGAACTGCTGACACAACCATTTCCTTTTGTTTCAGGTGGGTCTCATCAGTGGCATCTGTATGATTGTTGGCACCATCATTGGCTCGGGTATCTTCGTTTCCCCCAAGTCGGTGCTGGCCAATGTGGAAGCTGTGGGTCCCTGTCTGACAGTCTGGGCAGCCTGTGGAGTTCTGGCAACACTAGGTAAAGGACTCAGCAAAAAATCTGATTTTTTTGTTTAAATCTCTGCTTAAATCTTTGCATCTGCTGCTCTCATTTCACACGTTAGCCAACAGCACCTAGACCAAAATCAGTTAATCCTGCTGTACATATGCCTAGCAGTACTCAATTATAAATTTAAAATGGGCTGTTTATAGAAGATAAATTAAGCTTTAAAATTGTAAATGACACTCAATTTATTTTGAAAGAAAGCTTTAGTTTTTTGTGCTTTATCCCCTGACTGCAATTAAAATATTCTTCTTCTAAAATAGCTGGCAATATATGAAATTTACTGGAGTGAGCTGGGTACTTGCTGCTAGCTTCCTACCTCTGTAACTCTAATTCTATTATCTGAAAGTTTAGCACGAAGCAACTCAAAATATTTCAAGAAGTAGAACAAAGAATTTTTGAGCATTGTATCAAGTGGGTCAGTATACAAGAAAAACCTTAATTCAAGGTGCCACATACAGCAATAGAATGGGAAGTGTCACTGTGCTTTAAGGTGGAGCTTAGCAGACATTTCATTTAAAAATTGTGCAGAAAGTCTGTTTTTTCAAATTTCCAAGAGGAATGTCAGCCACTGCAGCTCTCACTTAAATGCCCCTTGTCGTGTCCATTTCTTAAACAGAAATTGAATAAATCAACCACTTTGATTTCACTGCTTTTGGTGAAATCTTAAATATCACTAGCAGCAATTTTTTTGACCGCATCTGAATAATTTCAGTGTAAATTTTTCAACTGCTCACGAGTAATTAAAATTTTATTTTGCACATAGAATAAAGCATCCAGAAAGATGCCAAGAACAATGATGCACTGCACAGCTCAACTTCCTTGACTTTTCCACCTGTTAAAAAATGATCATCTCTTCAAGCAGTCCCAGGTCCAGAAGTGACATCAAACCTGCTTTTCTCGTTCCTCAGGTGCCCTTTGTTTTGCTGAGCTGGGGACAATGATCACCAAGTCTGGTGGAGAGTACCCTTACCTCCTGGAGGCTTTTGGCCCCATCCCAGCCTTTTTGTTCTCTTGGACCAGCCTGCTGGTGACCAAGCCCAGCTCCTTTGCCATCATCTGCCTGAGCTTTGCAGAATATGCCTCAGCTCCTTTCTACCCGGGCTGTGACCCCCCCCAGGCTGTCATCAAGTGCCTGGCAGCAGCTGCTATTGGTAAGAATCCCGTTTTTAAAACCAGATCAGACCCAGAATTTATAGTGATTTGTGTCTGCCCCAGCAATAACTGCCTTAGGTTCATTTTCACAAAGGCACCAGAAATCTTTAGGACACAGTCCAGGGAGTCCTTCCCACAATAACTAATTAAAGAGCATCAAAAGAATAGCACCAGAAATCTTTAAGACACAATCCACTGAGTCCTTCCCACAATATTTAATTAAACAGCATAAAAAGAATAAAATATGCATTAAAAGAATTTAAAATGGTTTTTTTCCCCTAGTTTGAGTTTTTTTAATTTTTTGTCAGCTGTATGATGAATTCTCATATCTAGCAGAAAAGGAAGAAAAAATAAGTGTGGAAATGCTATTTCTGTATTTATCAGAATGCTGTGCAACTTCAAAGTATTTCTTGTTAAAGGTACAATCAAAATCTAATTAATAATCTATTTTTCTTCACTATTCTAAAAGTTATCCAAACACAGTAAGTAAAAACTGTGTCTAAAATAGACAAAAAGTGTGACAGAAAAGCAGTACAGTAAATGAGGGGAGGGGCATCTTTAAATTCTGAGAAACAGTGCAAAAATTTTATAATTTGGTTTCTTCTAGTGGTAATCACAATTGTGAATTCCTTGAGTGTGAAGCTGGGAAGTTACCTCCAGAATTTGCTCACAGCTGCTAAAATGATCATTGTCACAATCATTATTGTAAGTGGAATTGTTCTCCTTGCACAAGGTAATAAAATATATGTTATTTGAAAAATTCTTTTAGCTTTTGCTATGATCATTAAATGACAGAAGTGCCACAGTAATAATCTCTTAATTCAGAGTTTTAGTTGTGCATCTCCTGGAAAGTATTTTCTTTTAGAGAAGGGTGATGGGTGGGAAATGCAGCACTGCAGATCAATCAGTGAATACAAAAGGTTATTGATGAATTTTATAAGGGGAAAGTTTCAAAACACGAGACATTTGTTGGAATGTTTTTTATGTCTGGTGGGGGAATTCATTTCAGCACTGATCAGCAATCCTCCTCCTATTTGCAGGAAAAACTATAAACTTCCAGGATTCTTTCAAGGACAGTAAAATTTCTGTTGGCTCTCTCAGTCTGGCATTTTATAATGGACTCTGGGCATACGATGGCTGGTAAGGAATCTTTATTACAGTTACAGTTTAACAGCTTTAACTGCTTTACTGTCTCTGAAGAACTCTCTGAAGAAGTCATTTTTTTTCTTGTTTATTAAGAACACTGGATGGCAAAAGAACCCCCCTTTGGTTAAGGAAACACCAGAACTCCACCCCTCTTTTAGTTGCTGGAAATTAGAAAATCCACTGGGAGCCAAAACTCCTCTTTGCTGCTGAGGGTGCTCAGGTTCTGCAGGAATGAGGAGAATAGAAATTTAATTCCACTGGGGGAGGCAGAACAGCTTTCCCTGCAGTTACCCCATCAATTCCATCTCTCTGGAATATCTGGTGGTTGATCAGCACAGGAGAGCACAAAAAGGAACCTTGTGTCAGAAATGATGAGGTTCAGCTGGCAGGGTTGTTCCTAGGGAATGCCAGTTGTGCTGTTGGCACAAATCCATTGTTGCTCTGAAATGTGCAGACTGCACAAGGCTGCTTGCAGGGCTGTACTTTGGAAGCAAATAAGAATATCATCTTGATCTGCCACACAGCAATTCCCATTGAAAAAGCTTTTGAAACTGGATTTTTTTTTTTTTTTTTTTTTTAAGTAGATTGTTTTTTAAGGTTCTGCTCCCAAGCCTGAGTGTCTCAGCTCAGTCTGCTAATTCAGGCACTCCTATGGACTTTTTCAGAGGGCAAAGAAGCTGATCCCTAAGTAATTATTTGTGTTTATAACTACCAGGCACTAACATTTGAACTGTAAATACTAACTCTCCAGATTTTCAGAGTGGATGAATATAAAAACCTTCTTTAATTAACATGCTCTAGCAAAAATGAGTATTGGAAATTATAATTCAGCTGGGTGCAACCCTTCAGAAGGTTCCCATGCCTGTTTTCTGAAGGCAGTGTGATTGCAGAGCCACTGTGAAACACCAGCACATGAGTGCTTCTCTTTGAGAACACTCAGATATTGCCAAGCCTGAAGTTGAAAGGCAATCTCGTACATGTGTCTGCCAAATTTTTCTTTGATTATTCTGGGATGTTTTCTCCAAGATTTAGAGTCCCAGATCCTAGAGGCAATGCTGAGAGAGATGGTGAATCGAGATAAGAAGCTCACATTGGTTTTGTCCTGCAATTTTTCCACTTAAAAAACTGATTTAATTTTTTTTCTTTTTTTTTTTAAACTGAAAAGATTAAAGACAGTAACACAAGAAATAACACCTCACCTCATGATAGTTGTGTTTAGACACCTGACTGCTCAAATACTCTATGAATGTTTTTCCTTCCAGGAATCAACTCAATTACATCACAGAGGAACTTAAAAATCCTTACAGGTAAAACTATGTAGGAAAGCAGTGTTTTTACAAATCAACACTCTATATTTTTCAATAAGCAAACATGTATTTTGGGTTGTTTTTTAAAAGCATTAATATTCTATTACTCAAGGTTTGAGCACTAACAGACAAATCTAATTAGCCTGTATTACAGGCTTTGTATCTTTGCATAATTTGTATTTTTCCTTTTTTATAATCCTGATTTCCATAGCTCTACAGTAAAACAAAATAAAATAAAAATAAAAATAAATACACCTAAAGATCATATCAGGAAAAGTAAGAATCCACAGTTTACTATGACAACTGTACCAGTGCTACAGCAATGCTGATGGGGTCTTACTTCTCCATTCTTTAGAAATCTACCACTGTCTATAATTATTGGAATCCCCTTGGTTACAGTTTGTTACGTTCTGATAAACATTTCCTATTTCACCGTAATGACTTCAACAGAACTTCTGCAGTCCCAGGCAGTTGCTGTGGTAAGCTATTTAATTTTGTAATAAAACATCTGAAGGCTGTGTGCATTGAAGTCGTGTAAGTCCTTAAAAGTTCCATTAATTTTTTGTAAGATAGAATTAATGTTAGTCTAAGCTGTTAGGGCCACCTTCCCCCCCATTATCTACACCCATTTCTGAATCTAAAATTTCAGTAGTGCCCAATTTCAAGAGGGGTTCTGTCGAATCCAAATGGGAATAAAAGAGGGAAGCAAGGTAATGCAGGTCAGAGGGTGACTGCTTTCCATAGGCAGCAAAAAAGAGAAATTAAATTGCATCTGAAGCTGCCTTGGCATTTTCAGTGTTTCCAGTGTTTCTGAGAAAGAAGCACATGCCAAATGACAGGAGATCAAACCTTGTTTTTTTGGGATAACACTACATAGTCCAGCATTCACTTCCACCTTTTTCTCTTTATGCTTCTTGCCTTAACACATTTGAAAGGTGATTTTACATTTTTGCAAGATACATTCACACAGGTAAAGTTAGAAATTATGTAAGTCTCTGAAACCATAAAAAATACATCTGCTCCTCCAGTTCCACTCAGACAATTTTCTGTGTCACTGAAACAACTGGTGAGGTCCTGCAAGACTTTTCCTAGTGTTAGTTTTTGGGGAAAACAAGCAGTATTTGGCAAGTATTTAAATAGTTTAGTGCAGTGAAGAAGTACAGCATTGTTGAAATGCTTCATTTTTTTTTAAATAAATGCTTTTAGAATTTGGGTCTTCTGTGCATTTCAGCAGCTTGGGTGCAGCAAAGACTGAAGTTAAATCTGGTGTAAGAACTAATCCTCCTCAACACACCTTTAAACTTCCAATCTGAACAACACACACCAACTAGCACTGAACTGCTCAGACTGAATTAACCAAATCTCTGAGCTGGCACCAGGGGCAGCACAACAGGAGGAGTGCAGAGAGGTGTGAGTGCCCTTTGGGTGTCCCACTTTGGGCAGAGACACCACTCAGGTCAGACTCGTGCAAAACCAAAGCTTGACTTACTAAAAAAAACCAACCCAACTAAAAAAAAAAAAACCTAAACTACCTGTCTTAACAATTTAAATTCCAGTTAATTTGCTGTTGGTCAAGGTGGCTACATGAGATCTACAGCAGCAGCTGGCATGCCAAGGCACAGGGGACATCTCAGAGGTCGAGGGAGAGCAGAGGGGTTTGTGCCCTGCTTTGTGCCCCCAGCTCAGGCTGGCACTGCTGTCACTCCTAGAGAGGCTGCAAACCCCCTGGACAGTGCTCTGCAGCAAGGCCACCTTCCCCCTGGCTGCAGACACTGCCAAACCAGGGCTCTGGGACAGCACTGAATTCCTCAGCAGCCTCACATCTGTCTTCCAGTGCTTCCTGCAGATGTGGCATCTGGAATGTCACGACAGAAATACTCCATCTTCTGGTGGTCAGTGAATGCATCCAGGTCTTTATTTGGCAGAGCATTCTTTAACAGCTTCTCAAAATACTCCACTCCATTTTCTAGTGGTCAGTGAATGAATCCAGGTGTTTATTTGGCAGTTTCTAGTGGTCAGTGAATGAATCCAGGTGTTTATTTGGCAGTTTCTAGTGGTCAGTGGATGAATCCAGGTGTTTATTTGGCAGAGCATTCTTTAGCAGCTACCCAAAATACTACACTCCATTTTCTAGTGGTCAGTGGATGAATCCAGGTGTTTGTTTGGCAGAGCATTCTTTAGCAGCTACCCAAAATACACAGCCTGGTTTTGTTGGTGATGTGGCTCAGCTGCCCATTCACCTACAAAGAGGCTCTGACATTACTGAATACACTGACTGGTAGATAAAATGACAAAAGTGATTAATTTTACTCCCATATCCCAGACATTTGGAGATAGAGTCCTTTATCCAGCCTCTTGGATAGTTCCTCTCTTTGTGGTGTTTTCCACACTTGGATCTGCCAATGGCACCTGTTTTACTGCAGGCAGGTAAGTCCCCATTCTAAATATCTTCAAATGAAAGGTTTTGAAGGGTGGAAAAAAGTTATATACCTGTATCTATTGTATAGATTATATTTTTATACATATAATGTATATATTAAATGACATACATTCTTTTGAGTCACATTACACAAAATGTAATTTTAAATTGCCTGTAAATCTGGTTATGTTGTTTAATTTTAAAAAGTAAAATTCAGGTTTGTAAAATCAGAAAACCTGGTCTCTTCTTAAGACAGTGAAGGTATTTACCACTATAGCACAAGGTTTATTTCATCTCTCATCAATTTTAAAGCTGAGAATTAAACTGTTCAAAGTTACCAGTAGAACTGTGACTACACCAGCAGTGGTAACTAAGAAGCTGTTCCTTCCTATCAGCTGTTCAGCACTTCCATTCACTAGTTAAAATATTTTCAAGTTTCAAAAGCATCTGAATATAATGCAGCTATAAAGACCATTCTTTGACAGAAGGCTGTCAGCATTGCTTTTTGCTATGAAACACACGAAAAAGGAAATATTTAATTAAAAGGGGCACAGCAGGGAACATTTCACAAAAGAATTCTCAATTCTATGTGCAAAGTAATGATTCTGAAATTGGTTTCAAGTATACTGTTTTAATACTGCTTCAGAACGTGTTTGAGCTCACTGCTTTAATTCTAGTTATTTAATTTCCCTTATACAATAACAATTATTTAATTCCCTAATACAACCCTTTCTAAATCCCAATGCATGTTAAAGAAAATTCTGATGAAATTAGCTGGATGTCTATTTATAGTAACCATTCCAAGCCTAGGTGCCACACTAACTCCACTGCTTTTTGTTTTGCCAGACTTGTTTACGTTGCAGGTCGTGAGGGGCACATGCTGAAGGTGTTATCTTATATTAGTGTGAAGCACTTAACACCAGCACCTGCTCTCATATTTTATGTAAGTATATATTCTTAGATATAAAAATTATCACCTATCACCAGAAATTCTCCAGTAATTCATACCTGCACAGCTTCCAACAGCAGTTTTGACATTTATCTTTAGCTACCTAGACAAGAAAATTGTTAAATACATTTTGGACAAAAGACTGCATAAACCCCACAGCTTCTCTGATTTGAGCATATGTGTTCCAGAACTGGAGTTTAAAAATCAAAATGGTTAAGAATCAATGGCATGAGAATAAAACTGAAATGAATGGTTAATATTAGGGAATCATTTCACAGGATGCTTGCAAGCAAGCTGTTCCCCTGTTTCCTCTAAGTAGGAATATTTCCTCCATGTAGAAAATTTGTGTCTCACTAAAATAAAAAATCCAGTCAGTAAATACATTTGAGGAAAAAAAAATCTAGAACACGTTATTTTTATTTTACCCATTTATCTTCAAGGCAAAACAAGATATATTCAATCCTGCCAGGAAAATTAATCAACAAACACTGGAGGTTGATATTCAAAAAAGACAGAGGAGTCCTGTGACTTTATTTGGATAAAGGGAGAGGTTATTTCCCCTGGGCTCTCGAGCTGTTAGAGGACACAGCCTCATTTTTATCCTGATTTCTCTTTCTTTCCCCTCTGGCTGAGGTACTTGAGAGGCACAGACTTCCTGCATCACCTAATACAGAACTTCCCTTTCCCTTTTCCCCCCCCTTTTTTTCCCCCCCTTTTTTTCCCCCCCTT
>VXBS01000277.1:182490-199569 GCA_013400255.1 Sitta europaea
CTTTTTTTCCTTTTTTTTCCCCTTTTTTCCCCCCTTTTTCCCCTTCTTTGTGTCTCTGTTCCTCTCCTCTAAATCCAGGGATGTAGCAGAGTCTTGAGTGAGTAGCAGTCTGTGTCACTCAGTGGAATCCCCCTGGAATAAATTCCCATTTCTTTTTTCACATCTCCCTGTCTGGCCCTCTCTGCCATCAGGCTCACAGTCTGTTTGTGAAGACACCTCCTCCTCCCCAGTCCTTTCAATCCCAGTCACATTAAAAACCTGAAAATAAATCTTGTCCCTTCGAGGTATTCAGTCAACAACAAAACAGATTAATGCAGAAAAATGACAAGCATTTGGACCTAAGATGGCATTTTGGCAGGATGCAGTCACAATCTTTAAGGGTGCTGCAATACACTTACACTTTTAATGTTTAAGCAAAAGCAGTCACAGTTCATTTTCTGGAGCACTACACGTGCAGCTGTATTGGAAACAAGTAAAATTCAACCTTCTTCTTCTTCTATAAAAGACTTCACTAATTTTTGTTTTCATTTTTAGGGGGCCATTGCTATTATTTATATTATTCCTGGTGACATTGACTCACTCATAAATTACTTTAGTTTTGCAGTCTGGATATTTTATGGTTTAACTGTACTTGCACTGATTGTTATGAGGTTTACAAGGAAGGAGCTCAAGAGACCCATCAGGGTAAGTTCTGTGTGGCTTTTCCTCCATTCCAGACATGCTGTAGCATGAATTCACAAAGGATCTGGATATTTAAACAGCACCCTTGGGCAGTATCTTTATTATTCACTCCTCTTACCTGAAATCCAGCCATGTAATAGCAGTTCTGCACTAGCACTAAGCTCCTAAGGACTGGGAAAAGACCACAGAATGTTGATTTTCACTTGCACAGACCACTGGGCACAAGCCAGATTGTCAGAGCTGGGTAATTGCTGTCAGCAGACTATCACTGGAAGAACACCCAAAATAAAACCCCAGGTCATGTGAGCCAGTTCCCACATTTATTAAAATTAAAATAAAACTTGTACACTGCAATTTGAAATATTCACTAAGAGATCTCAGTGAATATTTTGGCAGAAGAGTTTTCCCTGTCCATATTTCTGGTACTCCTTTAACTGCCCCAGCTGATTCCAGAAAATTTTAAAGTAAATAAATGCATGAGGCAATCAAAACATTCCTCTGTAAGAAGAGCTAAAGATGAAGTGATTCTCTTTGTGTCTTGCAGATCCCCATCATCATTCCTGTCATAGTGACACTGGTTGCAGTTTTACTGGTGTTGGCACCAATCATCACTGCCCCTGAACTGGCCTATTTGTACTGTACTTTATTTATACTCAGTGGACTCATAGTTTATGCACTTTTTGTTCATTTAAAATTCAGCTGGGCACAAAAAATATCACGTAAGTAGACCTCAGGTAGGCAGCTCAGAACATTTGCTGAACTTGAGATTAATTAGTGCATTAAATCTCAGTATCTGGCCAATCCCTTCTAAAGCATGTGAGCAGAATGTACTAAAAACTAAAAACTATTTAGTGGGCTTTACTGGAAACTGTGTTTTACTCCTTCCTGTTGAATAGAAGTGATGTCTGACTTGAGGAAAAATTAAACTTAATTCACAAAACACAACACATTACTGGAGCAGCCCAAAGAAACAGAACTAATTAATCTGTAAAGTTCAGTTTTTCAGTTATCTGAACCTCAAAACATTTCTTTAGTGATTAACTGAAGATTAGCAGACAGAAATTCTTTGGGCACCAAATACTGGGGGTTTAGCTCTGATTATTAATATTGCAATCCTAACTAAAGGAAATGTTAACAGCATTAAGACAAAAAAACAGTCCCAGGGCTGGGTACAGTGAATGCTGCAAAAATCCAGCATGAACTGGATAATCCTTGGAGAAACTCTGCTATTATCTCAGGTAAAACAGGATACTCAGGCATTTCTAAGAGGCTGACTGGAATTAGCTGAATTCAACAGCATTAGTAGCTCTACAGACATTCAAGAAATCCATCATCTGTCTCTCTTGTCCCCAGGACTATTAATTATAATGCAATAATTATAATTAATTATAATTTTAATTATGTAATTGGAAGCACTGTACTCTAATGTAAGTTGGGAAATGTAGACTGCTGTACTTTGGATCTTAAGACTGTTTATTCCCCACCCTTTATTTTTCATTTTGAAATAGGAATACACATTTAAAAAATAACTACATAGAGGGATAGTTTTCTCACTTAGAAAAACAGTTTGAATTGAAATATTGTTCTCTTCTCAAGCCTCTAACAATAAATCTTTTCCTCAGAGCCCATCACTATGCACCTCCAGATGCTTTTGGAAGTTGTTCCAGAAGAGGAAGTTACTGAATGAAGTATTTTACACCCACCAGGTTGTTTTTAAGTGCTGTACTGGTTGAAGTAGATTCAATTCAGTTTGGCACACATATACTTGCTAAATGGTTGTGCTCCTACTGGTGTATTAGTTTTGCAACACTTTAGTACTTCAAAGCATTAAATATATATAATAAAAGATTTCTAAGCCAGACCACAGTGTCCAGCAGAGCTGGTTTCATTGTTTGTTAATAAGTGTCTTGTTTCTGAAATTAAAATTTTTAGCAAAGACGTGTTTTAATGTCTTTACAAACAATCCCATGGGTGTCAACGGCTTTGAAACGGGTGTCAATGTCTGTGCCACCTTCAAACCAGAGGTTTGTGACAGAACCCGGTCAGCCTGGCCCTGGAACAGGCAGAGGGGTGGGCAGGAGCCTGAGCTCCTGAGCCCTGGGCAAATTCAGCGGGTGGACCCGGGGGGCTGCACCTTCCCCAGCCCCGGGGGCCAGGGGGGGACACTGCCGAGTTTGGGGTCAGAGGAGGCACCTGAGCTCTCCTGGTGCAGGACCCTGTCTCTGTGAGGACACTGCCTTTTCACAGCGTGCTTTTCCATACAAAATTACTCAAAGCACCTCTTCGGTTGTGGAGATGGCAAAGCTCAGCAGGGGCAGTGTCAGGATGCTTCTGCTGGCACTGGAAAGAACAACACAGCTCTTACAGTGTCACAGAAAGATAAAAGTCACAGGACTGGCTCTATCCTCGGGTTCTTACACCAAATGTTAGCTATCAGAACTCCTTGAAGTTGGATATTGCATCCTGTAACTTCAGTCTCACAGAGAGACAGTCAGGGGCTGCTGCCTTCAAGTCCTAGAGCCAAACAGGCAGTGCTGGACATCACTTTTCCTGGGCAGCTTCAGGCTGTGCATCACACATTGGTGACATGTTTTTTGATTCCAGATGCCTATACCTTTCCATTTTGAGCCCAAATCCACAATCTTCATCTGGAAACAGAAGAGGAGTAAATGGCTGCTGAGTTTCACGTTCCCTTTGAAGGACAACACCACATGCAAACTGAGCTTCTTTCACACCATGTGCCATCACACCCTTCAAATCACGCTCCTGAGCCTAAACTGACTGCACCAAGTGGAGATACCGATCACAAAAGGTGCTTGCTCAGCAAACTGCTGCTGTCTCCACGTTCCCCTTGCATCATGTGAAAAGCAACACGCCCTGTGGGGTGATGCCCTTTGCCATCTGCTGCCTGTTATCATCACATTCCTTCACTCTTGCCAAGCCCAGCTTCAAAACTTGCTCTGTCCAGCAACTGCTCCCTGCCCAAAGGTCCTAGAAGAAACAGTAAGTGCTGGCCTTCACTTTCCTTTTGCAGCTGGTAAAGTGCAGCACACACGGGTGCACTCTGCCCTGGCCCCAGAAAGACTCCACTTTGGGTCTCACGGGACAAAACCAAGAACACTCAGCAGCTGGCCCCACAGAAGGAGCTGTAGGAGAAAGGCTGCGCTTTTCTTTCGGAGCCTGTAAACCGCAGAGCCAACAGCGAGAGGTGTTGCACATGCTGCGGGTGTCCGGGAGCCGGGATGCGCAGCGGAGCATCCTCTGCTCCCGGCTCCTCCCCGGGCGCTCCGCTCGCCAGCCGCACGATGGGGATGTGGGCTCGCAAAAGAAGGAATGTTCCAGCCCGGCTGGAAAGCCAGAGCCAGCCTGGGAGCGTCCCTGCTCGCACAAACGCTGTGCCAGGACGAAAAGGTTTGGCTGATCTTCCCCGTCCCAAGCACAAACTCTTGTTTGAACCGCGGCGGTGAAAGGGATGAGGGATTTGTCTGTACCAGCTGTGGGATAAAACCAGCACTGGGAGATACAAGAAATGATGGGAAGGATTCCACTGATTGATAAATGGAATGAGAGAGATTTGTCTTTACAAACAGACTGTAGGTTTGCTGACAAATAAAATTGGATACTAAGAAATGTAAGAATCAATGGGAAGAACCATAAATTCCATAGGAATTCCACTAATTGACACAGGGGGGTTATACATTAGAAGGGAGTCTTAGTTATCAGGCATTTTGGGCAGTCTGTGCCTCTCGAGTACCTCAGTCAAAGGGAAAGGAGAGAGCAAAATGTGGTTGAGAAATGAGGATAAAAAGGTGGCTGCATCCTCCAGGAATTGCAGAGACCCCAGGGCAATGCCCCATGGCCTCTCCCTTGATTGGAATAAAGTGACAGGACTCCTGTGTCTCCTTTTTGGACATGAACCTCTGGGTTAATTTTCGTGACAGTAACAACAAACAGCAGCATGAACTCCTCTGCACTCCTGCATTCTGGTTGAGTGGGGTTGGTGGGGTCCCTGTTTGGGTTGGAATCCAACCCATCCCTGTCTAACCTGGTTTCCTTCTCTAATGAGCCAGGCTGGTGGAGCTGGGGCCTGTTAAGGACAATTTTATCTGTGCAGCTTACAGACCTGCCATAGCTGCCACTCCTGCTTTATCTCCATGCAAATACATAATAAATTCACTACAGCACTATTGACCTTCCTCTTCACCTTCCTTGTATGTAGAAAAGTCAGATTTATGAAACATCAGCAAAGGGTTTTAAGAGACTTTATCTGCCTTTGGTTTATCAACATAGAGTGAAGGAGATTAAGGTTTTATTGGACATTTACAAAGAAGTAAATATGTCCAGGAAAGGAGCAAAACTGCCTCCAGAGCCAAAGTGTATTGCAGGAAAGCACTCAGACACAGGATTGCAGTCTGTGCAGGGAAATATTCACACCTCCTGGAGATTGCCTTGGCTGAAGACCTCTGCTCCAGGTGGTCACTGGAGGGTTCCTGGATGGACAGCAGAGAAAAGCAACTTCCATGGGTGCTGCAGCTCATTAACACCACAAGGGGTTTGCTGACTCTGGGAGCTGTGGTTCTCAAGCATTTCCATTTCTTTCCTCCCTCTAATTTTGCTAAATGGAGACAGACCAGAGATTGATGAGGGCCCAGATGCTGAGATTCTGTTTGGACAGGAGTGATGGGCATCTAAACCTCAGGAACATCACTAGCCCCGTCCAAAATCAGGAATCATGAACTCATGGAATGGTTTGGGTTGAAAAAGATCTTAACACTCATCCAGCCCCACCCCAGCCATGGCAGGGCCCCCTGTCCCAGGGGCTCCCAGCCTGGGCTGCCCACCCTGAACAATTCTTCCTAAAACTGAATTCACACCTGCTCTCTGTCAGTGTGGATCCATTTCCCTGGGTCCTGTCCCTCCACCCCTTGTAAAAACTCTCTCCCTCTTTCCTGTCAGCTCCTCCAGGCCCTGGAAGAAAAGAAGGACCACCAGCTCTATTCTTTCACTTACTTAATGAATTTGATAAAGAATTTTGATTAGAGAGCAGTTCTTTAAAAAAAATCTAAATATAGATGCCTCCCCTTTTCTTATTTAATGTGTGCTTGTGTGGATTTAAAAAAAAATTTGTTTTGCTTTTGAGGTAATTGAAAAGCTTTAAAATGTAGCAGCATACAGGAATAAGATCTCAGAAATATATTATTAAATGTGGGAGATATTAAGCACATAGTCCAAAATCTTTGGAGAAACACCTGTTTGCCCTCTGTTTGCCATACTGGGACATGTTTAGCATCACTGAATATGAGGAGTTTTATTCAAGTGCTTAACTTCAAGCAAACATTCACACAGACCTGTGAGAAGCATCAATGTTCAAAATATTTCAGCTGGGATGCTTCACGGACTTACAACAAATAGAGGGAAAGAAATGTTATTCACAGCATTTCATGTAACAGAAATTCTGCTGTATCAATGATCACCTCAAAAAATTAAATGTTTTAAATAAGGCCAGAAAGGTTTTCTAATTCTATTTCTGTGAACAAGAGGATGGCAAAGCAAGCACCTTCCATCCCAGCTTCTCTCTGATCTGAGTTATATTTCCACAGAAGCCTCAGGTGCAAAGAGCAGAGTTTCTGGAAGGCCTGAACTCCCAGGAACTCATTCTGCTATTGCCATCTTGTGGATGACCTGCAGCATGATGCTGCTCACTTGGCATCTCTTCCCACCCTGCTTTGGTGAGGAATGCTTCCTAATATTGCACACTGCCATGCTAATCCCTTACCTGAAAGTCACAAAGATGTCAAAATAATTGAATGTAATGATTTCAATTAACCCATTAAAGAAAATTAAACTTGTCTCGATAAATTGTGAGTTACTTTGTCCAAGGAAGATATTGAACAGTGTGGTAGTTTATGAACTGAACTTTAAAAATTATCAGCTGTGCCATAAAAGTGGTTTTAATTACCTTTGTGCAGTTCCCTTTTTGTTAGAGGATTGCATTGTGCTGAGGAAGAATGAGCCATTGTTTAAGGCACAAAGCCCCTGTGAATCACGAGACTATTAAAGTCACAAAGCCTTGAAGACAAAAGTTTTAAATATGAATGTGTAACAGCTTCACAACTCAGACCCAGTGCAAAACTCAGAGCTCCTGGTGCTCGATGGGAGGAGCTGTATTGTATATAGAAAAGCTTTCCAGCAATATCGTGGCCTTATTTCTGTTCTCACATTTTACCTGTGAGAACTACCCCCAAAAACAAGAGTTCCAAAGGCAAGGGAACATTGGCATAATGATGGAATTCCTAAGTCTAAAAAGATTTGCATGCCTAAAGCATCAAGGCTTTGCTTTCAGTTTTACCCCAAGTCTAGAACTAAAAAGAAGAGTTTAACTCCTGGAAAAACAGGCTACAGAGCAGAGCTTTTCACTCCCCCACTGGGACAAGAACTGCAATGGAATATCAGTCACCTTTTAGGAGCTTTATAAAGTTTTTTCTGCCTACAAGCAGCCTCCACACAAGCCCAAATGCCAGGTGATCCTGAATCCAGTCTTGGCCACTTTATTATGTACATGGAATTTTACTTCCCTGCTTTGACCCTTGGACAGCTCTTTATCTCATACCTCTGTATTTCTTTAACTCTTTTCTCCTACTTAAAATCCATTTTCAGTACCACTTCAATGTCTGAAAAGTTTTGGGTTTTTTGAAGAGAGTTCGTGGCTGCAGTCAGTTAAACTTTTCTGCTTGTTGAGAAAGCAAGCCCCAGATTTCATAACTGGGAAAAAAATCATATTCCATTGAAAAGTATTCCTTCAGTAAGTCTTCCCTAGGTTTGGGGTTTTTTATACTCAGTACAGTTGCTGTGATTATAACTATGGTAGAAGCCTGTCCTGGTTTGGCACTGGCCAAGTGCCAGGCACCCACAAGAGTTGCTCCCTTACCCACTTTTGCTACAGCTGGGCAAAGGAGAGGGAAAAAAAAATAACAAAGGGCTCATGAGTTGAGATAAGGACTGGGAGAAAAGCAGTTTAGACAAAAGAGGTTTAAATTTTAAGGTATAAATTTTAAGGTGTATTATTAACAAAGTCAAAGGAGGATAACAAGAAGTAAAATAAGCCTTTAAATCTTCTTTTTTTTCCCTGCAGCCCCTCTCTCCTCAGGGAGAGGGGGTGTGGGGGTTTAGGGCAGTTTGTCACTGGAGCTCATCTGCTCACTCAGGCAGAGGAGGCTGTGCTGTGCTGTGGGGTTCTCCCATGGCCAAACATCATCCCAGAGCTGCTGTGGTGTGTGGGGGTCATCTGTTCTCTAAAGCCAGGCTGCTGGAGTTCAGGAGCAAGGGCTCTCTCTCTTGTTATACATGACCCAGACCCTGAGTTATAAAAGTTTTATTCAGAACAATAAAAAAATTCACAAAGCCAAGGGGGGAGCGTGGCCAGAGGCTGCACACAAACGGCGGCTGCACTTCTGCACCCCTGGAATTGCATCAGTGTGGTAGTGTGCTTTTCAAAGTTTTAAAATTCTTGTATTGTTAAATGGTTTGTTCTGTGTACCCTCCCTGTTTTTTCTTGTTCCCTCCCAAGTCTTTGTCTGTCATTCTGTGGCATTATTCCTTTGCCTGGAAAAATCTTACTAGTTCAAAAGTGATTGGACAAAACGTTTCGGACATCCTGCTGTTTCCTAGTTTGTTTTACAGTTGGTCAATTTGTTAGAGAGCCATCTCCTGTTTATCCCTCATTGGCCCTAAGTCAAATCCCCCCTGATTCCATCCCCCTTCAAAAGTTGCTGTACCCTGGGTCTCGGGGGGCTCTTTGTTTGGAGCTTTGCCACAGCAGAGATATCCCGACCACAGGGGATAAATAAAACTTTTCCTCAACTCCAAAGTGAGTTTCCCTCTCTGAATTCCTGCCAATAGTTGCCTGCAGCTTGATAGACAAGCCCAAAACAAGAAAAAACAGCTGAGTATGGTCTGTGTTGAATTGAACTCTTAGCTAAAGCTAGCCAGGACAGACTCAGAGCCCACCCAGCTACACATCAGCCTTGTGCACATTTATTTTGGGGTTACACAGGCTCAGCTCATGTCACTCCTCAGTGCCACTGTAGTTTTGTCACTGTGGCCATCAGGGCTGCCACTGGATGAAGTTCTGCTCCTGTAAGGTCGTGTCTCCAAGGTTGGTATGGCAACAGTCATGAGCCCCCCTCACAACAAACAAACCCATGCTGGGGAGAACCGACCTCACAAATAACACCACCAACCACAATGCAACACCATTATCTCAACACTAACAGCATTATAATGCTTAATTCACACAACACCCTGGGAAAGCCAATTCCCATCCCCTTGTTTCCCACCCTCTCTGGAAGCAGGGTCCTCTCTCCTCTGGGGTCTCCCACTGGTCCCAGCTTTCTCCAGCATCCACCCCCCCACTGTGAGCACTGTTCCCCTGGATCTCTGCCTCCCCTTGCACATCCTGCACTCCCAGGGACAGTTTGTTTCTCCATGGTCCCCACCACAGCCTGCAGAGGAATCTCCCATCCCACTCCTGCAGCACCTGCTCCCCTCTGGCTTCCCCCTCACGTGCCCTCCCTTCCTCCTCTCCTCTGCCTGGAACAGGAGCTGCTGCCCCTGGCTGCCACTGCCAAGGAGCTCCACTCATCCAGGGATTCTGGCAGCATGGAGAGGTTCATTTTTCTGGGTTCCCTGCTGGAGAATTGCTGCTGTGTTCCTGTAACTGGGCCAGCAGCAGGTCCATCCCCAGAGCCATCAGATCTCTGGATGTGGTGGAAGTTTCCAGTGGCCCCCACTGGTCTGTGCCAAACCAACACAAACCTGGGAGTTCTGCACCACGGCAGGGTTTTTGATTCATGCAAGGACACCTGTTTTGTCAAGGTGGACCCCTTTGGTGCAAAAAGGGGATATTAAAACAGAGCAGCTTTTATAAATGTTAAAGCCATGACCTGGGTTGGAAGATCTCAATAAAAAGTTCAAAAGATGAAAAATTTGACTTTAGAAAAAACTTGTAAAGCTAAGACATAAATAGAAAAGACATAAAATAAGAAGGACAGCCCCTTTTCAGGCGTCATACTGTGTATTTTGTCAGCCATTTTCTGATTAGAGAAAAAGACTGTCTCATTAAAAATAAATTACAAAAGTAGTTTTTTCCATAGTGCTTTCCCCACACAGTAATTTCTGAATTTCCCACTGTGAGTACATGATTAGTCAGTGCCTGTTTACACAAACTGTGAGCTTGCAGAACACTATTCAGGGAAAGAGGGCTGAGAGAAAATCCTTTTAAATCAACAACATTGTGGAGCACCCCAACTCTGCTGTCAGAATTAGAGCACTCAGAATTTTGCTAAGTGGAAGGAGCCTCCCAAAAGTTTTCCTGCACTTGGACAGAGGTGCAAACCATGTGGTACCTGAGACCATCACTTCTATAATAATGGCTATATAAAGCTATATATTCACTCAGAATACTCTGTACCTCTGTCCCAGACTGGTTTGTACCTTGCACCAGGATTTGAAAGGTTCCTGATGGAGATGGCTCCTCCAGGATGGAGAGGAGCAGCAGAGGTGAGGGTGGACACTGAGAGTCCCAGGCTCACACAGTGAAGATCCTGCAGCTCCAGGTTTAGGGGTGCAGCTGTGACCACGGTGGGCAATTCCTGGGCCATCTCAGGGTCACCACCCTCTGGCACCACAGAACATCTCCCTTGGCCCTTGCCAGCCCACTGACATTATAATTAATGTGCCCAAAGCTTCCCTTGCCCTTCACACCTGCTGCTAACTCTCCCTGACTCAGTGCAACATGACACAAGGTAGTGAATGTAAAGCAGTTCTTTTTAAAACAGAGATTTTTTTTTTTTTCCNTCTGCACCCCTGGAATTGCATCAGTGTGGTAGTGTGCTTTTCAAAGTTTTAAAATTCTTGTATTGTTAAATGGTTTGTTCTGTGTACCCTCCCTGTTTTTTCTTGTTCCCTCCCAAGTCTTTGTCTGTCATTCTGTGGCATTATTCCTTTGCCTGGAAAAATCTTACTAGTTCAAAAGTGATTGGACAAAACGTTTCGGACATCCTGCTGTTTCCTAGTTTGTTTTACAGTTGGTCAATTTGTTAGAGAGCCATCTCCTGTTTATCCCTCATTGGCCCTAAGTCAAATCCCCCCTGATTCCATCCCCCTTCAAAAGTTGCTGTACCCTGGGTCTCGGGGGGCTCTTTGTTTGGAGCTTTGCCACAGCAGAGATATCCCGACCACAGGGGATAAATAAAACTTTTCCTCAACTCCAAAGTGAGTTTCCCTCTCTGAATTCCTGCCAATAGTTGCCTGCAGCTTGATAGACAAGCCCAAAACAAGAAAAAACAGCTGAGTATGGTCTGTGTTGAATTGAACTCTTAGCTAAAGCTAGCCAGGACAGACTCAGAGCCCACCCAGCTACACATCAGCCTTGTGCACATTTATTTTGGGGTTACACAGGCTCAGCTCATGTCACTCCTCAGTGCCACTGTAGTTTTGTCACTGTGGCCATCAGGGCTGCCACTGGATGAAGTTCTGCTCCTGTAAGGTCGTGTCTCCAAGGTTGGTATGGCAACAGTCATGAGCCCCCCTCACAACAAACAAACCCATGCTGGGGAGAACCGACCTCACAAATAACACCACCAACCACAATGCAACACCATTATCTCAACACTAACAGCATTATAATGCTTAATTCACACAACACCCTGGGAAAGCCAATTCCCATCCCCTTGTTTCCCACCCTCTCTGGAAGCAGGGTCCTCTCTCCTCTGGGGTCTCCCACTGGTCCCAGCTTTCTCCAGCATCCACCCCCCCACTGTGAGCACTGTTCCCCTGGATCTCTGCCTCCCCTTGCACATCCTGCACTCCCAGGGACAGTTTGTTTCTCCATGGTCCCCACCACAGCCTGCAGAGGAATCTCCCATCCCACTCCTGCAGCACCTGCTCCCCTCTGGCTTCCCCCTCACGTGCCCTCCCTTCCTCCTCTCCTCTGCCTGGAACAGGAGCTGCTGCCCCTGGCTGCCACTGCCAAGGAGCTCCACTCATCCAGGGATTCTGGCAGCATGGAGAGGTTCATTTTTCTGGGTTCCCTGCTGGAGAATTGCTGCTGTGTTCCTGTAACTGGGCCAGCAGCAGGTCCATCCCCAGAGCCATCAGATCTCTGGATGTGGTGGAAGTTTCCAGTGGCCCCCACTGGTCTGTGCCAAACCAACACAAACCTGGGAGTTCTGCACCACGGCAGGGTTTTTGATTCATGCAAGGACACCTGTTTTGTCAAGGTGGACCCCTTTGGTGCAAAAAGGGGATATTAAAACAGAGCAGCTTTTATAAATGTTAAAGCCATGACCTGGGTTGGAAGATCTCAATAAAAAGTTCAAAAGATGAAAAATTTGACTTTAGAAAAAACTTGTAAAGCTAAGACATAAATAGAAAAGACATAAAATAAGAAGGACAGCCCCTTTTCAGGCGTCATACTGTGTATTTTGTCAGCCATTTTCTGATTAGAGAAAAAGACTGTCTCATTAAAAATAAATTACAAAAGTAGTTTTTTCCATAGTGCTTTCCCCACACAGTAATTTCTGAATTTCCCACTGTGAGTACATGATTAGTCAGTGCCTGTTTACACAAACTGTGAGCTTGCAGAACACTATTCAGGGAAAGAGGGCTGAGAGAAAATCCTTTTAAATCAACAACATTGTGGAGCACCCCAACTCTGCTGTCAGAATTAGAGCACTCAGAATTTTGCTAAGTGGAAGGAGCCTCCCAAAAGTTTTCCTGCACTTGGACAGAGGTGCAAACCATGTGGTACCTGAGACCATCACTTCTATAATAATGGCTATATAAAGCTATATATTCACTCAGAATACTCTGTACCTCTGTCCCAGACTGGTTTGTACCTTGCACCAGGATTTGAAAGGTTCCTGATGGAGATGGCTCCTCCAGGATGGAGAGGAGCAGCAGAGGTGAGGGTGGACACTGAGAGTCCCAGGCTCACACAGTGAAGATCCTGCAGCTCCAGGTTTAGGGGTGCAGCTGTGACCACGGTGGGCAATTCCTGGGCCATCTCAGGGTCACCACCCTCTGGCACCACAGAACATCTCCCTTGGCCCTTGCCAGCCCACTGACATTATAATTAATGTGCCCAAAGCTTCCCTTGCCCTTCACACCTGCTGCTAACTCTCCCTGACTCAGTGCAACATGACACAAGGTAGTGAATGTAAAGCAGTTTTTTTTAAAACAGAGATTTTTTTTTTTTTCCCTAAACCGATACCATCGGTTAAAACAAATATTTAAATTTTGTCTGAATTAAATTGGTATTCTTCACATAAAGCTATTTAGAGGCTTCTGAGATAACTCTGGCAAGCTGTCTGGTGCCTAAAACTGACATGAATGTTCAAGTTCACAATGTTTTGCATGATGTATTTTAGTCATGTCAAAAATTATCTGCTGAAAAGAAAATTTTAAGTGGGGTGGTGGTAGACACTTCAGAAGTTGTTTTGTACCACTCTCTGCAAAAAGTTGTTTCAGTCCATTAAGATTATGATTTACTGGGAGAAAGGATCAAAGATCCATCCCTGGAGTGTGCCAGGCCAGGTTGGACATGGGGAATGGAGACAGTGGAGGGGAGGGGCTGGGTGGGCTTTAGGGTCCCTCCCAACCCAAACATTCTGGGATCTCTCTGCAAGAGATCCTGAAAGATGGCAAGCAACGTTTTAGTGCTTTTATTTTGTTATCTCTGTTTTTGATTGCACTCTGGTTAAGCTGAGCTCTGTGCTGTTTGTTCCCCTCCCTCTCCTGCCTGGGACATTTGTGCAGGTAAAGCAGTGCAGGGAAAGGGGCAGAGGCACAGGAGACAAACCACACAAACCACCTGGAGTTACTCCAGCTGCTTAATGCCCAGGCAGGGCAGCAGAAAAAACACTTCTGCACACATATATACAATTTATATTGCCCAGCATTCCACAATTAAGGTGTAAAAAATATAAATGCATATTTATTATCTTTAATGTATTTCTCTGCTATATGATTTATTGCCATCTTGAAAGATGGCAAGCAATGTTTTAATGCTTTTATTTTGTTATCTCTGTTTTTGATTGCACTCTGGTTAAGCTGAGCTCTGTGCTGTTTGTTCCCCTCCCTCTCCTGCCTGGGGCATTTGTGCAGGTAAAGCTGTGCAGGGAAAGGGGCAGAGGCTCAGGACAGAAACCACCTGGACTTTTTACAGCTGCTTAATGCCCAGGCAGGGCAGCAGGAAAAACACTTCTGCACACATATGTACAACTCACATTGCCCAGCCCAGCATTCCATAATTAAGATGTAAAGAATATAAATGCATATTTATTATTTTTAATGTATTTCTCTGCTGTATGATTTATTGCCCAGACATGAATTAGTTGATTGGATCCTATTTTCCACTCCCTGTTCCTCACCCCCAGTATCTCTAGCACACTATTTTTGTATTTCTTTACATCCTATTGTATTATTTACATTATTAATACAGCCTGTGTATTTATTTCCATCCTATCAAGTGATAGCCTCGTGCATTTAAAGGAAACACCAATGATTTCAGCTGCAGGACTCTGCATGAATGAACTACAAACTGAATTTTAGAACCCTGACCAAGATGTCCAAAGTAATCTTAAATAGCTCCCACTTACTTTTCTTAAAAGATCTGAGGAGCTGTTTGTTTTCCTGAGGGCATTTTGGAGTTCTGCTATTTCAGGAATTCCCAATACAAACAGTTTCCATATAAACCCTGAATTTCAGTAGATTGTTAGAACAATTGAAAGGCCTTGCAATAGAGAAGGAATTGATCTGTTCTATTCACATGAAGAACATTTCTGTACAGTTTAATCAAAAGCATCTGTCATAGATTATGTCCTGCACATTGGGGGAATTCTGTCACCACAGAAATCAGAGATTAATTGCAATAAACAACAATTGTCACTAAAGCTCTCAGCTTATGCCACCTAATATTGTGTGAATAAATTTCATTTTCTAATATTACAAAAGGGTAAGAGTATAATAAATCAACTACCTATGTCCTTTGAGAATTTTTGCATAATTTACCCAAACAAATTGATTTTAGCAGTAAAGCTACTCATTTACATGGGGAGGAATGGTTTTCCTAGCGTGATGAATTTAATTTCTATTTCCCTGTTTGCATGAATTCACTCAAGCAATTCATCACTGCTAGAATTAAACTACAGCCATGTTTTAGTTGAGCACATAACTCACACCTGGGTGACAATAAAGTGTCTTTCAAAGGTAGGGTGTGAAATTTAGTAAAAATCATTGGAAAGGCCATGCTACCTGTCAAAAATATAAACAATAAGGTGCTGCACTGAAATGTAAAGTATTTGGAGAATTTTATCCATTGATTTGATGCCAACTTTTCATTTCTGAGGCTAATCTTTCTGATAATTTATAAGGTTTTGTCCCACAATGGTATATTTTCTTATAAGGAATAAAGGTGTAAAAGAGAGTTTGTAAAATGAGTAGGTTTAAATGAGGACATAATGAACTCTCTGCTCAGATTTTTAAAATGAGTCATCCATGCAAACACAGCATGCACAACATGGGAATAAATTATATTTTGCTGTCAGTTCAAGTGGGTTCAACGTGGGACTGAAAAGTAAAATAATATTACTGGCAACCCAGGTGTGAAAGGAATGAATTGGCAGCTTTATGTCCATAGTCCAGCATAAAATAATCCAGTGGCTGCTGGAAAGGCAGAGTGAGTTTGTAGATGTGGGGAGCAGGAGGCTCCTTCATCTGGGATTCAGGCAGCAGTGGGCAAAGATTCCCTCCTTCCAGCAGGGCAGGGAAAACTCCCCAGAGTTGCTCCTTGCTTGGTCAATAAAATACTTAAATATTAAATATTTATTATAAATATTTATTATATTAAATATCAAATACTTAAAATAATATTTTTTGCAGATCCCAAACCAAATTGAAAGCTGCAGGATGCAGGACAGAAATCACTGCAGCCAAACCTGGAGCCCTTTTATCCCCATCACATCCAGCGTTCACTAATGAACACAGCCAGAGGAAACCAAACAAGAAAGGAAATTTCCCCTTTTGTCTCTTGAGCTGAAGGCAGTTGGGGCTGTTTTAAGGCATAGCAGAGATTGGATGGTGCCCGTAGTTACAGGAGTAACAGAACACAAAAGAAAAAGCAGATTTTTACACAGGGATCAGGCTGGCTACTTTGCAGCTTTCCCCCTCTCCCACCCTCAGGAAAAGCAGCAGCACACTCCATTGTCAGCACCCAGCAGTGGTTTTTCAGGCCACTGACCTCTCTATTTACTGATTGATTCCCCTTTTTTAATTACAATGGTGCCAAACTTGTTGGCTAGGTTATGGCACACCGTGTTTGGAAAGAGAGCTGTCACTTCCTCTGTTTAGCACACACAACATGGAAATTAATTGCACAGAAAGTAACTTGCTCCTGCCAGGGAGAAGGACACTGCAGGTATTTATAGACTATGTGGTTATTCCTTTCAGCAGCATCAGATAGGATGATGCTGGAACAGTCTGTGGTTACTTAATACTGAACCTATAAAGAATCCATCATTTACATATTCTCCTCAAAAGCACCAGCTGTACATTCTTAAATAAAGTCAAAAATGGCACTGACAAGACTTCATTCTTTTAATGAAAAAAAAAAAAAAGACACTCCATGGTACAGACTGTGCCTGTACTTCACTCTCCAGACTTTCTAGGCTCAAAACTCTATAAATGTTCTCAACTGGAATATGGAGAAGACAAGTTGAAACTTCACTTGAAAATTAATTTGTTTGCCTGTGGAGTCTATGTACATTCACCAACGTTTTATTTGCATATGTTATGGATAATTATTCCAAATATGAGAGGTAACATGCAAAAGAAAACATTAAAGACAGCAGAATAACTGTCACCTCCAGCCACCAGTTCTACCCCACCCTTTTAGGGTTCACATCTGTGCACTGCAGGCATTGCTTGGAATCTACTGCTTAGTGGGAAATTTCCTTTGTATGAGTTTTAGCAGTGCCAACAGCAAGCTGGAGTGGTTCCCCTGTGTGTTTGAAAGAGTGTGTTCCCTGTTTCCCATGTAGCTGGATGTGAATTCTTTCTGGGGTCAGCATTTTGTTCCTTGCTTATGGCAACAGGGTCCTGGAACTCCTGGATGTTTTTGTAGCACACCAGAAATGATTCTGATTTTGACACATTGTTAAGTCTCCTGAGAATATTTGTCATATTTCCCAAACAACTCATTCCAGCTCCTTTTCTTCTTTATATTTTTAGTTCTTTGGTTTTCCTGATAACCAGGTAGAGATGTTACTGTGTCACTGTCAGATTTCTCCCACCCTTCCCTTCCCTTCCCTTCCCTTCCCTTCCCTTCCCTTCCCTTCCCTT
>VXBS01000277.1:199760-247344 GCA_013400255.1 Sitta europaea
TTTTCTTTTTCTTTTTCTTTTTCTTTTTCTTTTTCTTTTTCTTTTTCTTTTTCTTTTTCTTTTTCTTTTTCTTTTCCTTTTCCTTTTTCTTTTTCTTTCCATTCTGATTTGTAAGGTCACATCTTGCTTCCTCTGTGGAAGCTTCCAGCACACAGAATGTTTCTGCTCCACTTTCATGGCTATTTCAAATACACCAAGCCCTTCTACCAAATGAGGCATTAATGTCCTGAACACAGTGTAATGCTTCCATGGTACATTAGACTATTTCCTGTATTTCCTTAAAAAAAAAAAAAAAAATAAGAAAAGAGAGGCAGAGGGAATGGACAGGAGCAAGCATGGAGAAATTATTTTGTTAAGGAACCTCAACAAAACCTCAAGAGCCTTCTAGAAAAACTCCTTTTAACCCAGCCTTCCCTGTCCTTGCTAATGCAGGCTGCATCTTCAAGAATTTCCTGCCATGGAGTGATGTGGAGTTACCCAAGCTGTGGCACGGAGCTGTACAGCACCAAGACACCCAAAAGCAGCTTTTGATCCAGAAATTGAGTTTTCCCTTGATTAGAAAAGCTCTTCTGTAGCCATTAGTCTAACACACCAACTCTTGGGAAGTAGATACAAGATGCAGCAAAACAAACTTTAAACTTTTTGTGACTAGTTTTGACAGCTCCATAAACCTATCAAAAAAGTCAGAGCAATACAACAACAGAGGCTTTGGGGACGTGCTTTGCATTTTTTTCTTTTTAATTTCATTTTTAGTCCACTGCAGAAGAAAGTTGGACCTTTGAGAATAAATAATTTCCTGTCCTCTGCACAGTGCTTCCCACCCCACCACGGTGTATCAAGCACACATTACCCACAATGAACCATTGGAAAATGCTCAAGACTGGAGTGGAATTTTCTAAATCCTGAACTGTTAGCACTCGTGTTCTTTGCTACAACTTGAATGCCTGCTAAGTGGATGCATTGTTGCCACAGCTTTCATCCTGCAGTAATCCTTCTGTTTAATGATCCTGATTTAAAACTCGTTACAGTTAACAACCCCTGATATTTTACTCGCAGCATTTTGGCATTCAGAACTGCTTAAATGAAACAGTTCAATCTTGTAAGTGACAATAATAGTTCTCATTATACCAACCTGCAGGATTTCCACTCTGCTACATTTTGATGTATTATGGCCCTGCTCATCTCTGATCATTAGTATTGTGTTAAAAATACACTTCATCTTTGTCAGGAAACTCATCAAATATTGGATTTTTTGTTTGGAAATACAACTTTCTTCCTGGGAATTCCTCTTTTTCTTCCCACATTGGACATGGGCTGGAGTTTAGCCTCACTCTAAGGATGTGCCTGGATCATGGTGCTGTTGCAAGTGTGTACAATAATGCATTAAAGCTGCCAGTTGTTAGACTAATTAATTGCATTATTAATCTCTCTATTATTAGATAAAAATAATTAGAAAGGACTTGGGTAGAGTGGTGTTCTCGAAGCCTGTCAAAGCATCAACACTTTCCTGTTTTCATGATTTTGCAGTGAAAAGGGGAGGAGAGGAAAAAGCCAGAACAATTTTCTACTTAGCCACCAGCAAAGGAGACAACATTCTGTTTTCTGTGTAATTGCAGCATCTCTTTGTCTATCCAGCAGTTCAGTTGAATTTGAGAAATGGGCAATGGTCTCACAGAAAATAAACTACCAGGAGAACATGGAGCTACCCAGTTCCAAACAGACACAGCTCCATTTGTTCTTTTCTACCTCGTGCTGATGAATAGATAGGGAACAGAAATGGATGAGAGTACTAAGAAACAGCTGTGTGTGATGGAGAGGAAAATAAAGAGCATAATTCAGAAGATGAAAACAAAAGGGGGGTGGAAGAAGAAGAGAGAAAGAATCAGCAGCTTTGACTTTTTCTTTTAACTGGGGACTGCTTGAATCACACAATCACCAGATTGGAAGAGGCCTTCAAGACCCCTGAGTCTGTCAAACCATGGCAAGGAAATTTTCCAAGCACAGGAATGGGATAAGTGATAACAGAAGTACAGAGTTTCTTTAATACAAAAACTTCCTTTTTGCAGAAAAAACAGAAAGGGTGGGCAGCCTTGGCAGGGGTGCAGTGCCCATCCCTGGGACTGCAGGTGGGCACAGCTGGGATGGGGGGGCTGGGAGGGCTCCTCCAACATCCCTGGCTCTGGGATTCTGGGATAGAGAACTCCAGTGACCACGGGACACTGCTGAGGCTTTGGGAATTCCATGCACTGAATTGCAGGCACAGCTGGATGGGCTGGGAGGGCTCCTGCAGCATCCCTGGCTCTGGGATTCTGGGATAGTGAACTTCAGTGACCACAAGACCCTGCTGAGCCCTTGGCAATTCCATGTACTGAGTTGCAGGCACAGCTGGATGGGCTGGGAGGGCTCCTGCAGCATCCCTGGCTCTGGGATTCTGGGATAGTGAACTTCAGTGACCCTGCTGAGCCCTTGGCAATTCCATGCACTGAGTTGCAGGCACAGCTGCTGTTGACAGGGCTCTCAGGTGTGTTTTGGGTCTCTGTAACACACCCAAGCCCTGCTCCCCTGCACTCAGCCTGCCCAGCCCCTCGTGCTCTGTGCCAGTGCTCATGGATTTATCCACGTGCTTCAAAGGATCTTGGGAAAGGACCACCAGCTTTTGTCTTGGCAGTTAAACTCCAGTGGCCCCAAAGAGAAGAATACCCTGCCATCCTTCTAGCTCCAAGTTCTGGAGAGCTCTGTGCCCACTCCTGTAACTCAGTGTAGCCAACACCACATTTAGAAGCTGTCTGTGCAGTCCTACTGTAATTTATGGGATAGAATGTGGTAATTAGAGACAAGTTCCTTTTGCTGGTACCTTGTTCCTGGATGTACTCCAAGGAATAGAGCTCATGCATAGCAAGGCTACACAAAGTGCCAACTGTTTCATAACCACCCTCTCAAAGTAATTCCAGCCTCATCCAAAAAATGTAACTTACACGGGTAAAAAAAAAAATCACAGTTGTCAATTCTAATTATTCATCTCAAAGGGAGCCTTGGCTTCATATTAATTTTCTTTTCATCAATGAATCAGTCCAGTTAAATCTTCTAATTATCATTTACTTCAAAAAATGAAATGTTATTTAGGTAACAGTTCTTTCAATTCTAAAGTAGACTTTAATAGAATTGGAGTATATGTATCTAACTATTTCATTAGGGTTTGGTTTAGGGCATACCACACATTTTTATGCTAAGGAAATTGAAATAATGAAATGGGATAAGGAAAGCCACTCTACAGAGCCTGTGTCATTGGAGGGTGAGTGCAGGGTTAAAATTTCTGCTGCAAGCCTATGGAAGACTAAACAGCATTCCTTGGGTTCTATTTTTGATTATTCATAGTATGTCAAATACCTCTAACCCACCCTGGAAACAAGCTCAGCTGACTCCAGCTGTGTGGATGAGGGATCAAACCAAATCACCAGTGTGTCCCCATTTACAGTTAGAGCAAAGCAGGACTGGAATGTCACAGGGTTTTCACCTGGCCCCATGAACTGAAGCAGTGGTAAAGATCATTTTCATGTGAGCAAGGAGGACATGGGACTTCTAGAAGAGCACAGTGAAGGTAGCCACAACTACATGGCTACAAACAGAACTTAAATAGACAGGCAGAAGAAAAATTAAAAACTGAGATCGATTTGGGTTGGTTTTGTTCAATCTGTCACACAGAGATGTGTCACAGTCCAACTGATTAAATTTGTATCTCATCTTCCTTCCTAGATAAAGCAAATAATCAGGTGTCTGTGTTCCTTGCTCTCCTACCCTGCAGTGGATGTCTGGAAAATGTTCTGAGGCAGCACTGGTCAGAATGACCTGGGGAAACTCAAAACAACAGTTCACAGATTAGAGAGATTTATTTTAAATTCTTAAACCACAATTCAATATATAATTGCAAGCCAAAATAGAGCAACAGCACTGTGCACTCAAATGACCAACTTTGTCATCTCCTCCTAAATCCAGAATATTATTTTGATTCACTGCATAAAGAAGCAGAACCTATTCCCAATTTTGAAGGCTTAATTTTTCAGCAAAGATTCATTAACTGTGAAGCTGATTTTTTCTTTTCTCCTGTAGGCACAAAGGACTCTCCCTACAGCAATGGCAGCTTTGCTGTTTCACCTCTGCCTGTCCCCAACCCCTGAGCTGGCCAGCAGAGCACGAGAGGATTATCCATTAAATTGAGTTGTTGATCAATAACTGTGTCTTTAGGGACCCAGAGTGCAGGAGGCTGAAACATCAACAGAGCACCCCTGGAGAAATCCCACCTAACCACAGATTTCCTCAGATTTCAGCACTTGTTGCACTTCTTGATGCAAAACTCACCAAGAAAGATTGTACCCCAGGGACAGCATTGTCCCACAAGGGTTTGTTCAGCAAACAGGTTTGGAAATCAAAGCTGCTGTTATCTTTGAATCAAGAAATAACCCCCCACACAATCCACACAAGTTCTGCATTATGTACAATATTTGCACATCAGAGAATGAATTGCCCAAGGCAAAATGAAGAGATTGTGCATGGAAGTTTATTCAGTAGGAGAAAAATGCAGCCTTACAGGGAGGAGTACAAGGGGAAATCCAGAAGTGTCTGTCACTTGGAAAGGGTGCTGGGGGTGCCTTGAGGAAGCTGCCCTTAGGATGGTTTGGTGGAACTAAAATCAACAGCTGGGGATGAAATTCTACCTGTGTTTGGCAGATCTTGACATCAATTACTGCTTCTTCCTGTTTCTGCTGGCTTTTGAGAAGGTAAGCCCTGAGTAGACTTTTTACCAGGTTTGTCATCCTCCAGATCTGGAAGGAGGAATAGTTTCTTCCAAAAAGATCTCCTAATGCCTTGTGTTTGTGCAGCCATGATTTCCCCCAATCTCTGTGCTGAGAGAAGAAGCAAAGAAGGGTTGGCTTTATTTTTTATGACTTTATTTTAATTATTACCATCTTGAAACATTTAAACCACCACTGACAGGATCAGCAGGGTTCACAAAAAGTGGCAAACAGCCACAACAGTCTTTTTACTGGTTAATCCTGATGTCTGACAGAACAGCCCAATTCATACAAAGATGTATTTTAATAGAGCTGAGCATCCAGGGGCAGGAAATACAAGACAGACAAACAGAAAGAGAACACCTGGGAAAGACAGACTTGCCTGGTCTTAGTGTTAATGTCACACTGATTGAGCAATTCACAGTTCAAACCTAAGGCAAACAAATTTTTTCACTCCTCTGCCAAGGAATATTTCTGATGGATTGGTGTTCACATGTTTAAAATCATGCTCAGAGAGTGGAGCAGGCTCAGAGAGAGACGTTCTATAAATGTTGCAAAAAAATCCTTGTAGTGAAAGATTGAGAGTTCAATCTAGTCAGCTGTTCAAAAGGAAGATTGAAAGCAATTAAAATTGTTATATAAGCACATTTATGAGGAGAAAATATCAGTTACAAAAGAGCTCTGCAACTAAGCAAAGAACAGTACAACAGGAAAAGTGAAGGCTGGCAAATAAAAACTGTTAAAAACAATTGGCTTTAACTGTGACTGGCAGAGAATAACAGCAGCAAACTGAGGGAAAGAGAGAATTTTCCATCTCTTCAGGAATACAGAAAGAGAAATTCAGCCACACAGAAATTCATCTGATCAAGGCAGAGTCATTAGGGTCAGCACATGATAAACTTAAAAAGGTAATTTCAGGCAAGAGAGGTCAGCTAAACTACACAATAAACATCTGAGCAGTCTGGATGTGAGAAGCTCCTTTAATGAATCTGTGGACACAAAATATGAGGCAGTTACAAGATAAATCAGACTTGTGAGGAGCCAAAGGACAGAAATAATTTTGATGTCCAGAACCAAACCAGGACATTTCATATAATCCTGGAGTGGTTTGGGTAGGAAGGGGCTTCAAAGATTGCAACCCTCCTGGCATTTTTTCCATTAAAATAACTGAAAATTTAAAGTTTCCCACTAATTTGGCAATTTGGCATGAGCATGCTGTTATTTTCTCTTTTGGGAAACCCATCTTTTTATTTTTTATTTTTAAATCAATAAATATGAACCTTTAAACACCTGGTTCCTGTGCTCACATTTATTTACATACATCATCTCTTCAGGCAGGTGCTGGTTTGGGATTTCATTCAAAAACCAAGAATTCTTAGTATTTCCTATCTATATTCTTATTTGGTTGTTGTCCTTGTGAAACTTTGAAAATGAATACAGAAAAATGTATGTATTGAAGTGAACCAAAGCTGCATATTTGACACATATTTGCTATTAGCACATCTATATTTATGTATATAATACATACATTAGTATTTTGGTGCATCTTTATACACCAATGGCACAAGAACCAAGATTCTGTTAGGTCCTACACTGATTTTCCACCCAGCCCATGATTAAGACAAAGCAGGCCAATGCTAATTGCAGAGGGAAGCATTGTGAGGTTTTCCACACAAGCCCAGAGTGCACTGGTGGATTGCCTCAGTGAATAAAAGAAATATTTATTTTCTTTTCTCTGCACCAGCACTCCAGTGGCTGCTCTGAGTTGCTCTGCCTTTTAGCAAACAGAAGAAAACTTGTGATGTGTCTGCTTTGCCTAAAAATAGGGTAGGGGAAAAATTAACATCTGAAAACAGTTAAATATGCACATTTGTCCTTCGTGGAGGAGCAAATAACAGACTGCTGAGCTTGAGACATATGGCCTGGAGTTCTCCTGATTTTGGGGGAATGAAAGCCTTAAATCAGCTTCCCATGGGTGGAAGGATCTGAGTAAAGAAATGAATACAAGATCAATGTTAGGCATTGAAGTCACACTTCCTGGAGTGTGCATTTGTTGACCAAAGAAGGGATTTAATTGTGTCACTTGTAGAAATTTCACTGGTGCCTGAATTTCAGAAAGGTAAATGTTTAAGCAAGGGAAAAAACAATCACTGGCAATAAAAATTGGATACTTTTAAAGCCACTGGTAAAAGCCTCATCAATATTCAGGTGAAAAGAGACTACTTTGCTAAAAAGCAAAAAATAAACCCTCATACATCAGTCACAGTGTGACAAGAAAAAGCCCTTCTTACTTCAGAAATATTCCCAATCTTAAATGAAAACCTTTCAAAAAAATAAAGGAAATTAGAAAATGGAGCAAGAAATCCCAACAGATTGGTCATATCAGGAAAATGCTGATAGCCAATACATCATGTTTGACCCTGATAACCTCTGATCAAAACTTAAATGGCTCTCTGTAGAAATCATTATATTGTAATTATTTTCTCAAAAGACTTATGATCATTTAAATGGTGGAGGGTTCATCACTAAGTGATATTCCCAGAATGAAACTATTATTATCAGAATAATAATGATCTTCCTAGAAATATCAGTAGAATAGAGAGTTTGCACCAAAACAAAATAATTTGAAAATTAACACATCTGGTGCTGAAAATTTTACCTGCACAGCTTGGGGGAGCTATGTAAATGGTTACACCTAAGAGTTTTAATTAAAAAAGTGTCTGATTGGTGCTCTTCAAGACCATCTTGATTACTCCTTTATTTTTTGGACTTCGCTGGGTTTAGCTACAATCCAAAGAACAGGAATTTGTCAAATCTAAGACAAGGGGGATTGCCTTCAAACTGACAGAATGCAGGTTTAGATCTGATCCTGGGCAGGAATTGTTCCCTGGCAGGGTGGGCAGCCCTGGCACAGGGTGCCCAGAGCAGCTGGGGCTGCCCCTGGATCCCTGGCAGTGCCCCAGGCCAGGCTGGGCACTGGGGCTGGGGGCACTGGGGCAGGGCAGGGCCCTGACAGGGATGGGTGGATGGGATGGGATGAGCTTTGAGGCTCCTTCCAATCCAAACCTGTTCTGTTCTGTTCTGTTCTGTTCTGTTCTATTCTGTTCTATTCTATTCTATTCTATTCTATTCTATTCTATTCTATTCTATTCTATTCTATTCTATTCTATTCTATTCTATTCTATTCTATTCCATTCCATTCCATTCCATTCCATTCCATCCCATCCCATCCCATCCCATCCCATTCCATTCCATCTCATTCCATTCCATTCCATTCCATTCCATTCCATTCCATTCCATTCCATCCCATCCCACTCCATTCCACCTACATGCCATCCATATGAGGGAAAGATGTGTTGCCTCAAGGCTGTGCAAAACTCAAAGGGTAACAATTTGCAGGATGATTTACACTCCAAACAGGAGCTGCACGTTGTGTTTTGGACTCTGAACACCCTCTGCACCCACAAAACCCTTGTCCAGACATGAGAACACTTCCCCAGAAGGATGTTTTCCTTTTAAGACATGGTTCTGCCCAGATATGAGAACACTTCTCCAGAAGGATGTTTTCTTTTTAAGACATGGTTCTGCCCAGATATGAGAACATTTCCCTAGAAGGATGTTTTCCTTTTAAGACATGGTTCTGCCCAGATATAGTTATAATTCTCCAGGTTTGGAAATACACACCAGTTCTGGATTTTTATTATTGTGCAAGTTTCTTCTGCTTGGGAATCTGTGCAATGAAATTCCTCAGAATCTGGATGTGAATATCAGCACAAACCACAGTGAGTGCTGATGTGCCCTACCACTTCCAAGCCAGTGGAATCCTCCAGGAAATCACTCCCTCCCTCACCTCTTCAGGGTCCCACCATCACAACCCCTGCCAGGGCAGAGGAGCAGCTCTGTTTGTGACACTGCAGTCAGCAGCTTTCTGCAGGAAGCTGAATCTGTCACTTCAGCCAGCCAGCCATCCTCGAGGCACTCCTGGGCTCAGAGCCCCAGGGAATGCTGCACACAGGGAATGCACTGGCAGCTGCTGGGGTCCCACAGCCTGCCTGGGAGGGGAGCAGCTCGAGGAAAAGAAAGAACTGACCCCAAGAACGCAGTGGGGCAAACACATGCAAGCATAAATCTACTCTGTGTTTGCTGTACTGTATTATAGATCATTTTTAATATGCCAAGGTCTATGTGAAGCAGGCAGTGGAAGATGTGAGGGTGAGCCTTTGAAGTTCAAGGGAAATGTTCCCTGAGGTCATGGCAAGCTGCTGAGGACACCTGGCACCACTTGAAGAGCACCTGATACTGAGTATTATCAAAACCTGCTCCAGACAGACTGCAAAACTTCCTTCACTTTTTGTGGCACTTCTGGGACAGTCCCTTCTGGTTCCCAAAACACCAGGAATTGTCCTCATTTAAGGTCTTGTTAGAGAAAAGACTTAATAAAAACCACTTTCTATTTCCTGTGCCTTTGAAGACATGGAGAAACGTGTTGAGAAGGCGATACAGAAAGACTTCCTTGAAGCTGAGCCGGGTGCCTAATCAATATTTGAAAAGTTTCTTTCCACATAATTTTAAAAGTTTTCTGTGTAAATGTTATCAAGGCCAGGTTGGCTGGGGCTTGGAGTGACCTGGGCCAGTGCAAAGTGTCCCTGCCCATGGCAGGGGGGGAGATGGGATCAGCTTTAAGGTCCCTCCCAGCCCAAACCAGTATGTGATTCTATAATGCAAGATGAAGGAATTTAACCTTTTCTGGGAGGAGATTTTTTTAATTTCAGGTCAAATTTAAAATAACCCTTGAAAAAATACAGAATTAAAACTTCCAACGTGTAAAATTAAAGCTCCATGCCAACTTGCATGGATGCCACAGTCCATTTGCAGACTTTGAATCTTTTGAAGCCTGTTTAAAAAAACAACCTTTTGGATAACCCACAGCTGCAGAAATTGCAGGAGCATTTGGAAATATTTGTGTCAGTCAAAAGAATAATAAAGGAGGTTCAATTTGGCCAAGTACTGGCCTTATTAGAACAAAGAACTCCTGAAGTGAGGACAGCCTAGGATGTGTGTGTGTGGTCATTATATCAATGAACTTGGAAGCACCCAAAACATTAAGATGAGATCTCCCAGGAAATTTCCAGAAATAGAAGCAACCATTATTTATTCAGTGAGCTACTTACTTTCCACCAAGCAAACTAAGAGCTCAGTTTAAATAAAAGGTTCAGGAAGAGTTGCTTGACAAGCTGTTGTCAGGAGAGAGAATTCCTGACCTGGGGATGGTTGGAGGGCTCTCTGCAGGCGTCAAAGGCACAGCATTTGTCATGGAAATTCTCATGGAAATGGTAAAATTACACCACGGAGTCTCGGCTAGCTTGCCTCTTCTTCCCCTGGGGGTCTCAGAGAGTCTTTCTAAAGGCATTTTTCTCACAGGGAGCCTGAAAACTGAGGTCTGCTCAGTAAGTTTCTTGCCTTCTGTGATTGTTTGGCTCTTGTTGCAATTGAGGTGACTCAAAATCGAGTTGAGCATTTCACACCTCCCTGTTTTTAATGGCACTCTTAAAATCCCTATCAACAATCATTTTGTGGCTTTGCTAATCACTGTTCTAATGGCTGCAATTCACCTTAGAGGTGGCTGGATTAATGGTGAATTAATCAATCTTCCCTTAGTGCACTCACAAAGCAAAAACCCCTCAAAACTGTCAAAACAAAAGAGATATAAAACTGGAGGCAGTTTTTAATCTCTATAAAATAAATTGTCAAAGTATTTTAATTCCACGAAGCACAAGACCAGCACAATTACAACAGTTTAATGTACAGCAGACCTGGAATAAAGTCTGCTCCAGGAATTTCTTGTGATTCACGTGATTAGGATTGGGAGTGCTTAATGCCATTTCCACAACCCTGATACTCCTATCAGCTGTTCTCTATTTTATTTGCTTCCCAGGAATGCAAAGCATTCTTAATAGCTGTTTTATAGAAACCCTTGCTGCTCCACTGTCTCACAACGAAAAGGATTTTTGACAAAACCCTGCTGTGTACAAGAAAAGCATTTACCTCCAGACGATCAAACCCACGGGAAGGCACGAGGCAAAAGACTCTGCAGTTGATTATTTGCCTTCCCCTGTTCAGTCTTTCTGTGAGGTGTTAGTTTTGATAACACTCTCCTGGTCAGGCCATGGAAATTTGTGCTTTGGCTCATTTCTGAAAGCAGAAGTTGCACGAGGGCTTGAGGGAGCCTGAGCCATGCTGACCATTTGACCTCTGGTTTATGCTGCAACAGGAACATCAATGCTCTTTCCAGGTAATCTGTTGGTCTTATTTTCATATTATGCTCCCATAAATCTTTGCACTAGCTTTTGTCAAGATGAAACACTCTGCAGCCTCCGTGGAGAAAATAATAGGAGGTTTGCAAATCATGGCCAGTGGAAACACCATCCACCCACATATCAGCTCAGCAATGTTTTTACAGAAATTGCCAGCAGCTGGGTGATTGGAGTGCAATTCTTTTTCACAAGCCATCATTTCAGGCAGTTTCAGATGGCTTTTTATGGATATTAGTGACATTGCCCTGTGCTAATTGCAGGTACTGTATTTATTTCTTGGATTTCTGTGCTGCTATTCACAGGTTGGAGGGGTCAGCACAGGATCACACCCTGGGTAAGGCTGGCAGGGACCTCTGGAAATTTTCTGATCCACCCTCCTGCCCAGACCAGGGGCAGACAGAGCAGGTTGCTCACAGCTGCCCTCAAGTCAGGCTTTGGTATCTCCAAGGAGGGAGAATGCAAAATCCCTTTGGACAAACTGTTCCAGGTTTGGCTGTCCTCACAGTGAAAAGGTCTTTTTAATGTTTAAATGGAATTTCCTGCATTTCAGCTTGCTGAGATTGCCTCCTCTCCTTTCCCTCTATACCACTGAGAAGGGTTTGGCTCCATCTTCCTTCCTACCCCTGTCAGGTATTTTCATGTTCCTGCAGTGTTCCCTGTTGCCATCAGTAAAGGACAAACTGGAAGGGAAAAATAACTGGAATTTCAGTTACTTTAGCTCTTCCTAATTCATTGCTTTGTCCTACTCCTCATGGAACAATTTTACATGGCAGCACAACCTGCAGACCTGAAACTGCTGGAGGAGAGTAACAATTCCTCCTCTCCTCTGCTGTGGAATAAACAGAATTGTAGCACAGACTGAATTAACCTCTGACAGTAAAGGCAGAGTCCCATTCTTCATGCCTTTATGGCAATGAGAAGTTCCTCTGCTGGAGCACAGAAGCACAAAACACAGAAGCCTTGCTCCTTCTCACAGGTGAGCACTGCTACACAAATAAGAGGAGCCTCAATTTTGCTTCTGCACAAGGAAGATTTTGACAACAAAATAACACCTTCTTCCATTAATTAATTTTTTTTTCTATCAGATTAATCTCTTTAAATTCAATTTATATATGAGTTAAAATAACAAAAAGGCAAAGAAAGGTTTGGTACCAGAAAACAAGGAGTAGAGAGGGAACTTCAGATGTTTTAGCAGCTTGTGTACATGCTAAAGCGTGATGAGGGAGAAAATAGGAAGAACTAGAGGGAGAAAACTTGTGGGTCAAAATAAAGACAAGGAAATCACTTATCAAGTACTGCTGAGAGGAAACCAAACTCTGCCCCCAGAGCTTCTCCTGCCCAGGTGAGCACTGCCAGCTGTGCCAGCCTCTGCTGCCAGGTTTTCTGAAACCCTGAACAGTTCACATGAGCAATTAAAGTTCTGGTGCAAGTCTGCATTTTAAAAGACTAAAAAAAAAAAAAAATCCTGGCTGTGGCACATGACACTAAAACTTTGCATTTCAGCATTTCTTCAAAGGCATTCACACATACAGCAAGAAATAATTCTGTTCATGTTTAGTGAGCATTTCTAGCAAGAGTCATCACTTCTGGTCTCTGTTTCATCACAATATTCATTACAATGAATTTTAGTCTAGACAGGTTTTTTTTCCTCATGATTAAAAATGTTTATTCATAAAATAATTTAGTTTCACATTTGGGAAGTTTGTATAATTCATTTTCATTAAGTAACACTTTTAGTGGCTTTAAAAAGGAAACAACTCTACTCATTTTCTGTATACACAAGAAAAGGACTTGAATATTTAGGTAGCTCTCATTTATAGCTGCTACCACCTTGGATTTCAGTGTAATTTATCAGGCTTTGTAAAAGTATTTCTGTAATAATTTGATTAAACAAACATTTCATTGCTAGATTAATCAGATCTTTCATAATATTTCCACAGAATATTTATCTGAATTAGGACTGGTTTTACCTAAGATACCTTCATGCTCAAGGACTGCAATAGGCATTTAATAAAG
This sequence comes from Sitta europaea, assembly GCA_013400255.1. NCBI lineage: Eukaryota > Metazoa > Chordata > Aves > Passeriformes > Sittidae > Sitta > Sitta europaea. The sequence continues at coordinate 212,881 of VXBS01000277.1, forward strand.
CAACCAAATACTTGACTGCTTTTTCTCTGTGCTTAGACATGGTGGCAGCTCCTGCTGACTGGGTCAGAAGTGCTGTTAAGGAAGATGCAGATGAATGAAACAACATGTAAAATCAGGGGAGAATATATTGACAGAAAAACCACAGAGTTAGCACAAAATCTGTTCTTGTACTTGCCCATTAACATAGATTTATTGTGTCTTTACCCAAATGAGTGCCAGTGTGCTTGACTCTAAAGGCTTGGACCAAAGATTCTTGCCATGAACAGGAAACTCATGTGACTTCAGAGCTCTGCAGCAGGGTTTGTGTCATCTGTGGGACAAACCTCCCATACAACCAGCATCACCTCTTCTAATTTAGACTCCAGCTGTTCTCCTTCAAGGCAGGGTTTGTGCTCAGAGCAATCTGATCATTGACTGCACTGGACTCCTGGCTCTTTGCAGGGTACCAATGGTCTCAGCCTGCTCAGAACAAGGCTGGGCTCCAGGAGATCCAGAGCCAGCCCTGTAGCACTGGAGGCAGGTAGGGACACCAGGGATGAAGACACAGCCTGTTCTCACGGGGGAGAAACACACCCTGCTGAAGAAATAAACCTCCCCCAGAATAAAGGTGCTTTTAAAAAATTAAAATAGACACTGGCAAAGAAGAACTCCAGGTTTGAAGCAGTCTATGCCTTAATTCTTTGTGCTAGAAGGCTTCACACCCCAATTAAGGTTCTTTTTTAGACCCAAGGCAGTGCTTTTGGTAATGGGACATATTCATAGCCCTGTTTAAAGCAGAGGAGCACTCAGAGCTGTGAGGTGTCCTCTGCTGTCTCAGTGATCCAGGGCAATCTGAAATGCTGCTGGCAAATCAATCCTGACAGCCAGTGCTGTGCAGGGATTCTGCCTGCCAGCCCAGCTGTCCCACGAGCTCTGAGGCACAGCCAGCACTGGGCACCCACTTTTACTGACCCAAAGCCAAGGACAGCCTTTTCTTACTCTTTCTAATTCTTACACGGGGCCACATCACAGAACTCTGCAGAACTCTACTTTATTCAAGTGCTTCTCTCTGTAGGAGAAATTGTATGCCATGTAATTGCACTGCTGGGTGTGGCTGAGGAACTGGATTGGGACTATGAATGGCATACAGCCATCCTGAATATTCTCCCACTTAATGATCTGCATTAAAATAAACCTGCAGCTTCATCCTTTAGCTCTCCTCTCTACAGAAGAAGGGAAATGCAATCAGAACAGAAAAGGAAAAAAAATTAGGTTTGGCTTCAGGGCGTCATTGTTTTAGCTTAGCTATGGCATCATCTAAAATCAGGAAAATATCAATATTCTAGGACTGTAAATCACCTTAAATGGTGACTTCATAGACCTGGGTGTGAATCTTGCTTCGTATTTTGAGTCCAAAAAAATTATTATTCTTTTCAGCCATTGCAATTCACCTTTGAGTGCCTTAGGTGAAGTGTTCTCAGTGAGAAAGCATTTACCTTTGACCAGATGGAAATACTCACCCACTGCTGTCAGATTTCTCCCATCTTAAACACCAAAGAAAAGATGGGAAGAGACTGTTCTCCATTCACACTCTCTTGTCCATTTCCCTTTGCCTTTCTTTGTTAACTTTGAGGAGACAATTGCTTAGCTATTTTTTAGTAATTCATTAGATACAAGTATTACAGTGATCTTTTCCTTCTCCTCCCCCCTGCTCCAAAAAACTAATGCTGGAAATTACTGTATGCTTTATTTTTTCCAATGTACTCATTGCAAATCTTAAATTCATTGATCCCTTCTCCAAGCAGTGGCAAATTGTGACATATTTCTCTATTACTTCCATCACTTTTAGCTACAGATAAATATCTCAAGAGCCTGATGGTGCTAACAAACCAGACTGGGATCTTTCTGCTAGAGGCAGTTTGCTCTCACAAAGGCATGAGATTTGGTGAGAGCACAGTTCCCAGATTTTGGCAAGAAGCTGCCATGGACCCACGGGCTGTCTTAAGGGAACTTCTCAGTCCAGCCATGCAGGAGCCACTCTGCAGGAGCTGCTGGCAGCCCCTGAGCAGGGACCAAGGCTCCTCCCCAGCTGCTCCCCTCACCCCCACACCAGGTTTCCTCATCAGCTCAGCCCCAGGATTCCTGTGGCAGAGTCTCAGATGTGCTGATGCTCAAAACCATTTAATCTTGCTGCAACAGCTTCATAAGGAAACCCCAGCCTGAGCTGGTGCCTTAGTGTTGGTCAGAGCTGGCTGATCCTCAAATGTCTGCTCTGCTGCCACTTTGTGCTTCTGAGAGTTGCTGCTGCCTTTGCCTCTCTTCCAGCAGAGTGTGGCACAATCACAAATGGCAGTGGCCAGCCAGATCCCTGGGGAGCCTGGCCCCAAGCTGCTCCACATGTGCCTTGATCCAGGAAGGAGGGCAGGACACTGTGAGCACAGAGCAGAATCAAGCACCTGACATCAAAAGCTGGTGTCCTGGACAGGGCTAACACAGGTGAGCCCGAGTCATTCTGAGTTTGAAGTGAAATTTAAATTAGAGTGAGTCTACATGGATGAAAAATCTCCAAGCCCAGCCTAGATCCAATGAAACTACGTTACTGTGATGCAGATAGAAACACACAGCAACACACACAGGAGGGTTCAGGCAGAGGAGAAGAAAAGAACTCTCCAGTTTATTGCTGACCTCGGATCTCTCAGTTTCTGCACAGTGCCCAGAGATTGCACAGAGAAGTTCCCACATCTCCATCTCCACTGGGCACTGGAGAGTCCATCAGGTGATATCTTTTACAAAGAAATGCAAATATGATCCTTGTTTATCTTACAATTCATGAGAACTGACTCCACTATACTAAACAAATCAGAAAGTTTATTTTCAGAGATAACAACTACACAGGCCTTGTTTTCAGCATCTTCCAGCAGCATTTTACAGAATCACAGGTTGAGTTGATGTAAGAATAACCTAGCAAGAGTCACCAGGATTATCGAGTGTGACTCCTGGCCCTGCCCAGCCCCCCAGCAATCCCCCCTGTGCCGTGCCCATCCCTGGGGCAGCAGAGCCTTTCCCTGAGCCTGCCCAGCTCCAGCTGCTCCCTGGCACAGAGAGCAGTGCCTGCCCCTCCTCTCCCCCTCCCAGGGAATCTGCTGAGCTCTGCCCTCAGTCTTCTGCAGCTGGACAGAGCCCTGAGCCATCCTCATCCATCCTCTGCAGACCTTTCCCCATCCTCATCCTCCTCTGAGAGTGGCAGTAGCTGAGGGCTTCCTTGCCAGCTGCCCTCTGCAATTTGCATTATTTAGGCACAGGTCTAAACCCAGGACTGTCCACAGCAGCTGGATGAGATGTGGCAAATTTGCCCCCAGTTCCTGCTGCAGGAGAAGCAGTGCTGGCAGGGGGGAGCAGGGCAGCAGGCTGCCCAAAGCACCGGGGCTGAAAGGATCACATCGACCTCCTCTTCCTCACCAGAGCCCAAACACAAAGCTCAGGGAGCAAAAAGAAGCAGAATGTTCCCTCAGCAGTGGCACCTGCAGACTTTTCTGAAGCTCCAAGTCTGCTTGGGGTTGCTGCAGAGCCCAGGAGTTCCCAGGTGTGCCTCAGGCTCTCAGGAAAGTGCTCTGCAGTGGGCAGAGGGAAGGGCTGGCAAATGCTTTTACAAAGGCATTTCATAGTGACACTGCAGTTCCTCTCTGACATATTAATCCACACACCAGCAGCTGAGGAATGAGACCTCAATTCCAGCTTGGATCATCTGGCCTGAGCTTCCACATGGATAAGAAGTGCTGTGATCGTTCCCTATAGCAGCTTCATTTCGAAATCGCTCAAGCCTGAAAGCCTCAAATGAGTTTTCCCTTTCTGAAACAGAAAATAAAACTTCAAGATCCAACTGTTGAAAAGCTTCCCTAAATCTCCTGGGAGTCACAGTGCAGCTTTCTGCAGCAATAACAACCAACATACCCATAATTCTTAATTAGAATAAAGCCCTAGCCATATAAGATAGAATATGTTTTATGTACAACCTTTCTTATTGTTAAACTTTAAAAAAATATATTTTAGAATTACTCTATTCCATACAGACTAGCAAATGTCCTAAAGCACACAGCATATTGATAGTAAATATTGAGTTTGAGGACAGAAATTTGAAGCACCCCTCCCCTTGACTGTTTCAAAGACAAGTCATAAGTAGAAATTGGAAGGCACCAACATTATCCAACAGCAAAAAAAGTGATGGGCAGGGTCAGACCATTTCTAGAAGCAGCATTTAAACACTTGTTTTTTCTGAAACTTGAAAAAATAGTAAGACAAGGGACAAGAGAATATTAGGAAATTAAAAAATATTTAAGCAGAAAAAGGTTTCCCTCACAGGGAGCAGGAAAGCAGAATTGCTGCTGCAATTGGCCTGAGATATTTGAATTGACAGAATTAAACCTAGTGTGTCTTCAGGAAAATCAGGTACTATAGCTTTCCAATATTAGTGGATTGTCCAATTATCCTTCTAAAGATGCATAAATCACCATTTTACCCAAATGCATTCCAAAATTCTGGTTATTAGCAACACTCCCACACGGTGCTGGCTCAGGTCAAAGCCCCATTTATTTTAATTGCTCCACGAGTTCCAACTGGTTATTTAAGAAATAACATAATAAAAAAAAAAAAGAATAAGTAGTTGAAAAGTTCTCTCTCAATAATTGACATTGTGGAGGTTTCCTCAGCCGGGTGTGGTTTTGTTTTCACAGCTCTTGATGGATTTCTGTTCCACATTTCCAGTCACATCAAAATCCAAATAAATTATCAGCTGCTGTACATCCTGCAGCAAGGGATTTCAGTGCTTACAAAAGCACCTCTTAGATTTTATATTTTAAATGAATATATGGGCACTGATGAGGAATGTTCAGCTCAGTCTGTCTGCATTGCCTATACTTGAAAAAAGAAAATTACCCCCCCCCTTTTGTTTTTTTTTTTTTTGAAATTAAGGCTACCCAACTTTGCATGTGTTTAAAAATCTGTGCAAGAGTAGGGTCAGGAGCAGGCAAAACACAACATTTTTGACTTTGACACAGGCTCACACGTGAACAAGGTGAAATGGCTGATTTTCCGACTGAGTCATGCTTTAGTTTGGAGAAATTCCTGCTATGCCCCGAGTTGCCTGAAGATGGTACTGGCAGCACACAGAGCCTCCTGGCAGCCCCAAAACTCCAACCCCTCATCCTCAGCAGAGCTGAAACCATCTCAGGCAGCTGCTTGGGATATCTGAATCCTGTCTCTTCCCTAATTTACAGGAATTGAAATAGAAAATAATAAGTTCTTCACGGTGCATTATTGTGCAAATAACGTTTAACGAATCGATTCTTCTGCAGCTCCAGCTCAGCTTTCCAGAGAGAGCGTTGCTACAGGTGGGAAAATAAAGGGGGTTCAGTTCAAAAAGAGGAGTGGCTCGGTGGAGTTTTAGCAGAAGTTGAGGATGGAGAAAATGGTGAGGGGAAAACCATCCCTGCCTTAGGGCAGCGTATCACTTAGCAGAAAATAAACTAGTTAATGCAAAAAAAAAAAAAAAAAAAAAAAAAAAAAAAAAAAAAAAAAAAAAAAAAAAAAAAAAAAAAAAAGGCACAAAAGCACTGAAAAATGGTGTTTTGAGAAAGAAATTAAGAAATACTTATATTGAAAGGGTTATTTTTTCATGCAGTATTTCAGTTTGAAACAGATGATGAAATGCTAAGCTCTTGCTTATTTCTGGAGAGGTTTACTAATTTTTTTTTAATAAAAACCTGAAATCCTTCTTATTTAGGAGCAGGAAAACAGGGAGGAGTGATGAAGATCACTGGAGATATATATATATATTATATAAATTTATGATGCAGGTTTATATAAGTTACAGATAAAAGACATAACAGAGGCAACTGATGTCACTGAGCTTAAATGCTTTTGAATTTAATTTTTCAGCTTTCACCTTCTCAGTCTTTATATAAACTTGATAATTTTAACCTTTATTTTTTTTATATAATTGATGAATATGCCAACAAAACATGAGCTTGTTTTAAGGCAAAAGAAAATCCCCCCCCCAAAAAATCCTGAATCTTCCAATAATGAAATGTAAAGGATTTTTGTCTAAACTAAAAAAAAAGACAAATATTTGTATGTGGCAGGCAGCATCCTGGAGTCTAATGGGAAATCTCTTTTTAATGCTGCTGGAGACAAATGATACAAGGCCTTGAGTGACAGATTGTGTTCACCTTGTGCTGCAAGCTGAGAGTGTGAGGCAATAATCTAATGTCTACTCAAATGAGCAAACAGATTTATTTGGATCAAGGCACTTTCTGTGCTGTAAAATGACCCTGTTTTGGTCTCAAAGATGATTTTGTTCATACATGCTGATGCTGAGTAGAAAAGCCAAACATACCAAGAATCCAGCACATCAGGGGATGGGGCAGAGAAGACAAAATTTATCCACATTTTATAAATTTCTACTCTGGTGGCGATGAAAATTCACCTTGGAAAGAGCAACTGTATTAGAACAGAGAGCAGACTCTATAGTAGACTAATCTAAAACACCCAGAGAAAAAAACCCAAAAAACTAAAGCTGATTTTATGGATTTCTACCTTCCCTGACTTCAGGGACTTCTCTGGACACTGAGTAACTCCTTTACACATAACAGCCAATTTTTTCTAATAAAAAGCCACGAATACACCACACATTTTCACAGATTCAAGGATGCATAATAAAGACTTAGGAACATTTCCTTGCAGGGCCAGGAGCCAGGGAGTGGCTGGCAGTGGCAGAGGGCAGGGCTGGGGGGGTTTTAAGGTGATTTTCAACCCAAACATTTTGGGATTCTGTGATTCCCTGAAGTCCTGAGAGAGCAGTTGTAGAATCTGAATGTGGATATTCTAAATTAGGAGTATAAAAATGCAACTTGTAAGCCTTTAGGGGTTGATTTTTGAGTGCCATCACACAGAAACACGTATAAAACCTTCCCCCTCTGAGGCGACCCCACAGACCAGAAATAAAACCCATCAAATTAATTGAGCTGCCCATTAAGATTGGAGGAAGGGTCAAAATGATCTTATTTCTCCCAGGTCAGTAGTGAGACACACCACCACACAAACCAGCCAGAAAACAGCCCTTGGCCTTTCCCCTAATCCAGCTCTCTGCATCATTTTCCACTTCAGCTCCATTTTATAAAGATTAAACAAAAGGACAGGATGGAAATTGCATCTGCTGCCAAACTTGGAGCCAACACAAGTCTGAGAGAAGCCCTTAGCTACTGAATAATTACCAGCCTTGCCTATGTCATACCAAATATCTGAAGGATTGCATGCTCCTGTGGTGATAAATTTCTGGATTTTGTCCAGAAATAATCTCTATTTTCCAGTTCTTCAGTATTGCTGAAGGAAGAAATCTTTTGCATTTGAAGGAAGGACAATGCCAAAACGGCAATATCGTGGTTTCACTTGCAGTTATGGAACTTTTTAACAGCCAAGTGGGATCCTGAATATTAAGGGTTTTTTTAAAAAATATTCTCTTGGACCAATTATTAGTTGCCTGGATTTAAATACTTCCTAGTGATCTTTTATGTCCCATTGGAAGAATCATTTTACCACCAGACTCTTCCATCTTTCCTTCATTTTATGTGACCTGAAATCTGTTCTTCAGCAGAGAACACATTATCTCTATCACTTGCCTATTTTCTTCTTATTTGTGAACTTAGATCTTTTGATGATACTTTTGTTTGCTTTCATCTCCTTTGAAATTTGAATTCTTGGCCACTGAGATTGTTGTGATGTAGCTTCAGCACAGCTGCACTTCCTATTTTTCTGAAAGACAGGTAACAGAATAGAATGGTTCAGTATGAACCAAAAAGTTTATTTGATGTTCTTTGCAATATGTGCCCAAAAAGTCTTTTCAAAATACTTGTTTGTTTAAAAGGTGTTTTGAGATGTTTTGTTATTCCTGCATGCATTTCCCTTAATGGGGATTTCATCTTTTCAGACCATGTGTGCTTTAAATGGGTTCATTCAGAAGCATTTCTCTGAGTTATTGATGGCTCTAAATTAACACTATAATAACTGGAAATAGCTCTGACCTCCCGTGCTTGTGTGATTAGTCTGGAGACTCCTCAGATGACAGCATGGAAAGGAGAGCTCTGCTCTTGTTACACTACAGGGATGCACATCCTTCCCTTCCCTTCCCTTCCCTTCCCTTACCCTTTCTTTTCCCTTTCTTTTCCCTGCCCTGTCTTTCCCCACTCCATTTCTTGGTTCCCTTTGCTCACACCCTGTCCCCTCTGTCCTGTTTGGGGTTTTGGTGCCAGAAGGGAAATCCCCCACCAAGGCTCAGGTGAATGGATGCAGCAGGCACTGCANCCCTCACCCTTCCCTCCCCTTCCCTTCCCTTTCTTTTCCCTTTCTTTTCCCTGCCCTGTCTTTCCCCACTCCATTTCTTGGTTCCCTTTGCTCACACCCTGTCCCCTCTGTCCTGTTTGGGGTTTTGGTGCCAGAAGGGAAATCCCCCACCAAGGCTCAGGTGAATGGATGCAGCAGGCACTGCACACTCAGTGTCAAATCATAGACACAAGAGGCAGAGCACTGCTGGAGAGTGAGAGCCAGAGCAAGGAGATCCTGAGTCCTGCTGTCAAGGAACAGCCAGACAAGAACACAGAGAATTGACATCATTCCTACACTCTGGCCACTTTTAAGCTGTGTGATGCTCTTAAGCTCAGGCTTTTACCTATTCTTTATTTCTTCAGTGAAAGAAGGTAATAAATTCCTTCTTCAGTAAAGCAGGGTTCTGAGCAAGGACCAACAGGCTTGTGCAGATTTTTTTTGTGGGAAAAGCCCTCCCAGCCCCCCATCCCAGCTGTGCCCACCCTGTGCCCAGCCCAGAGCTCTGGGTGCCACCTCCAGCCCTTCCTGGCACAGCCCAGGGATGGGCACTGCACCCCTGCCAAGGCTGCCACCTTTCCTGTGGAAAAAAGGAAATATGAATCCTCTCACAACAAAGAATGTTCATTTTCCCAGCTCTCAAATTTCTCTAACTGTGAAATCTCTCTGGTTTTGGCTGATTCCTGTCCTACTCCCTACCATTCCTTTCTATTCCCTGCAATTTCATAGGTGCTCAGCAATTCCCAGTTTCTAATTTCCTTGTGGGCATCATGAGGCATTGAGAGCTCTTGTGTGCACATCTCCTGCTGTGCTCTCAGGCCAGCACACTTTGCACCTGCCTGTGCAGGTGACTGAGCTAAGAAATCTCTTTTCTGTTCTCTTACCTGGAATCCAAAGCCAGCCACTTGGACATGCAAGATGAATCTAAACAAAAGGTTTGGAGTTTCATATCTCCCTAGAAATCCGTCCTAAAAATGATTTTGCTCATGGAAGCCTGACTGTAAACTTCTTATGCTGAAACTCCTGATTTCAGCCAAGTCAACAGAAGCATTTCTCAGTGATTTTTATCTTGACCAACCTGTGTAAATTCTAATGGCCAGCTAATTAGCAGCCAGGTTTGTATTTCAGCATTCTTATTGATAAACTGAAAATATCTGAGGCTACAGGATTCCTCTCCATGTCTTTTTAAGGCAATGTAGTTTATTTACATGCTTTAAGTAATGCAGCTGCATCCAGGGCTGCGTTCTAAAAATTCTGCAATTACCAAAAATGTTTTAAAAGAAAGCTAAGCCTGCATTTCTTTTACCTTATGACTAACAAGAACAGTAATATTTTCTTACTTTTCATACTTACAGCAGTGCAGAATTCTTGCAGCTTTAATTTTTAAGCTCCTCCAGCTCTCACTCTTTACCTTTGTATGTGTTTGCATAGTAATACTATTATTCCTGGCTCCATTTATAGACTCATGAAAACTATACAACCTACTTCAGTATTCTTCAGTCCTTTACAAGTGAGACTGGGAATTGAGGAATAATCACTACTGGTTATCTGCCTTTCCTATTTAAAAACAATAATGATGTTCACTCATCCTGAACAAGGACTTTAATTAATCATTGTAGTAATGCAGACTGAAGTCCCAGTGTTACTATCACTGACACATAACAGTAATATTAAGTCCTGCTTAAATGCTTTTATTCTGTAAAATAAATCTTTCATCAAGACCCAGGAATTTAGTAAAATTAAAATACAGCCCCATTATTCAAGTTCTTACAAAATTTTCTAGCAGGTGCATTATTTTTAGGCAGGTATTGTTTTTATCCTGTGAGAGATAATCACAGGATAAATGACAATTGTGCTATTTAAAGGATATGTTCTCAGGTCCTGCACAAATAAATATATTTTATATGTATTCTGGCTATATATTTTCCTTGTACATACATATCTAATTCTAATATTAAGAGACAAATTTCTCCTTCCATAAGTATTTTCACTCAGTTTTGTAACATATATCTCAATTCCACAGAGTGTAGCTTAACCTGCAGGTTTGTCTCTTTGGGTTTAAGAGTTTTAATGGGCATGGGAAGAACCCAGCTTTGTGCTTTGCCTCCCAGAGAAAGGAAAGGAAAAGGGAAAGGGAAAGGGAAAGGAAAGGAAAGGAAAGGAAAGGAAAGGAAAGGAAAGGAAAGGAAAGGAAAGGAAAGGAAAGGAAAGGAAAGGAAAGGAAAGGAAAGGAAAGGAAAGGAAAATAAAAAGTTCTCAGGTTTCTGTTGGGTGACATGGCATTCCAGAGCCAGGGACTGTGCCTTGCATTGCAGGCAGTTGTGGACAAATCTCTTGACCTCTGAGCTCTCATTCCCAAATTAGCAATTGTGGATGCTGCCTTTTCCCTGCCTAGATCATCAGGTCACAAACACAGGTATCAATCAGTGCCTGTTGGGCATCTTGGTAATGCAGAAATCAAAGCACTAAGTATTTGTCTAACTGGGTAGAAACCTGGTATCAAGCTCTCAGCATGAAAATTGAACCTGACTTTTAATGAGGAGATTTGGATAGGTGGTCCAGTTTTGAACTTAAAAAACACTGAGAAACACTTTCCAAGTATATTTTTGTCCTTTTAATTAGAGGCTTTTCTCATTTTTCCAATCCCTTTCAACAAGCCTCTAATATTTTTTCAGCCTTGCCTTTTGAGGGGCAGGCACAAAGTGAGGCAGATATACTGAACAAGGGGATATCAAAGGCTGAATTTCCCCTGTTGCTTTAACCACATGAAAGCTCTCCAAATGTATTCCCTTGCTCCTCTTAGTGGTTTGGATAATGAGATCAGTGGAAGTGAACACTAACATCTCCCTGTTCCATTTGCAGCTGCTGGGAGCTGAAGGATAGCTGTGCTATGGTAATGATTCTATTTGAAAAGGGAATATTTGCTACTGCATTCTTTTTGACAGGGTGGTTCTCTTTTTTTTTTTTTTTTAGTGTTCTGACTGTGTTCTCAGTTTTGGGAGGAAACAGAAGAGCACTAGAAAGGGATGATCCCTGCCTCAAAAATTTAAAATCCAAAGAGAAAGAAAGAGGACTGACCTAACTGGTAGTGTCAGAGGCCAGAGAAAAATTTAAGATAGGGTCAAGAGGAAGGAAAGTCTGTGGTTGCTTCTCCAATCAGCATCTTCTGGAGCTCTGATGTCCACAATAACTTGTGCCAGTGTGCAGAACTGGAACTGGGAAAGCTCTGCAAGAATCACAGAATCTCAGAATGGTTGATGAACCCTACCTCAAAAATTGAACCCTGCCTCAAAATTTTAAAATCCAAAGAGAAAGAAAGAGGACAGACCTAACTGGTGGTGTCAGAGACAAGAGGAAATTTAAGATAGGGTCAAGAGGAAGGGAAGTCTGTGGTTGCTTCTCCAATCAACATCTTCTGGAGCTCTGATGTCCACAGTAACTTGGGCACTGCCAGGGGTCCAGGGCCACGTCCTGTCCTTGTCTCAAACATTCCTGGCGAGCTCAATGTCCTCCCTACCACGTCCTGAGTGAAGATCTCCTCACATGAGAATCTTCCACACATACAAAATGATTTCACTGTCTCACACATGTTTCACAGTAAAGCCCTGATAGCAATAAAACAGTGCAGGCCCCCAAAGCTGACATAAAATTGGATTTATTTGCTGTGTGCTGCACACATATTGCTGTGATGCCACTCCAGGCTGTGGAAGCTGCTGCTTATTCACAAGTATGGAATGCTTATGCAGGAATGCACCAGCACTCCAGACAAGATGCAAAGAGTTTTCCTCAGAAGAGCTGTTTTATGATAGGTGGATTTTTATGGAAAAGACAAAATACACAGACTTTCCCTTTGAGAAGTTCTGGCTGAGAAGCAATACAATGATTTTTATTTTTATACAGATATTCTTCCCCAGACAAAGTAGCCAGGGGTGTGTCCTTTTAAGATATTATTTTCTCTAATAATACCCACTTTTGAGAGGCTTCCTCCCACTCCTGGGCAGTGCAGCTGTTAGTATCTCTTCAGGGATCAGTATGGCTTAATCTTAGTTCTGAGGGAGAGTATCGTTGGAGCTCTTTAAACAATTTAATTTTTGATTCAGGTACTGAACAGGCAATAAAAACTAAGAAAAACTACGCAGATCAAATTAAAATGAAAACTTGCCCCTTTTTCTCCATCAATTTTTGAACTTCAGAAGCTTAATTTATCTTGCTTTGCAACTTAAAATGTCTGTTTTGTTTCAGGCATCTCTGTGAAAAGCAAAGGGAAACAAAGAGGTAAAATTCTTAAACTTTGGGTAGAAGAAATTCTGGTTGTATTTTATTGTTGGCTCAAAAATGAGTCTAAGGCAGAGCAAGAGAGAGGATTGAATCTAAATCATCATCTTTAGGGAATTGTCAGCCTTGTTGATTTTGTCTCTGCTTTACTAATTAAGTATTTCATCTCTGAACACAGTTTTGCTGAAGTCTGCATTCAAGACTGAATTGAAGTCTTGGATGAATTTTGCAAGTCTGCATCGAAGACTGAATTCAGAGAAAGAATCCAGAATAAAACTGCAAAAAGTCTTGTGGGAAAGCTGTAAAGAAGATTTACACTGGCCAGGCAAATGCACGAACAGGTAACAGTCACTACCAGCTGAGCTTTGCCATCCAAATCCATAGAAATGTCAAATAATCAAGAGATCTGTCTCATTGGGGAGACTGTTCAGAACCTGAGCAGCATCACCTGACAACCTACTGACAGTGAGGATGGAATATCACCTTGCAGCATTCCAGGACCATGTTTTCCTCAGAAGTCTCTCCTAGCAGCATTCGACTCTTTTCAATCAGAGAATCCAGACATTTAGGAACATGGTTAATTGTTCTTCTCTAATTACAGCAGGAGCTCAGTGACATCTGGGGGCTTAACATCCAACACCAGGCTGTGGGCAAAGAGCTTGGAATGTTGACTTGGAGGAAATCTAGTGTTTTGGGGAGGCTTGTGTTAATGAAAGCAGGGTCAGGCAAAGAGACTTCAGGAAATGCATACACCTCTCACCTTCCACAGGGACCTCAAAGCTCACCCATCCCACCAGCCCTGTCAGGCACTGCCAGGGATCCAGGGGCAGCCCCAGCTGCTCTGGGCACCCTGTGCCAGGGCTGCCCACCCTGCCAGGGAACAATTCCTGCCCAGGATCCCCCCCAGCCCTGCCCTCGGCCACTGCCAGCCCCTCCCTGGCTCCTGCCCCTCCAGCCCTTGCCAATTGTCTCTCTCCAGCTTTCCTGCAGCTCCTCCAGGCCCTGCCAGGCCCCCCTGAGCTGCCCCCAGAGCTTCTCCTGCCCAGCTGAGCACTGCCAGCTGTGCCAGCCTCTGCTGCCAGCAGAGCTGCTCCAGCCCTGGGCTCCTCCTGAGCCTGCCCTGGGCTCTGCCAGCAGCTCCAGCTCCTGCTGGGTTTGGGACCCCAGGGCTGGGGCAGCTCTTTGCTCACAAAAACTCCCCAATACAGGCAAGGGGATGATTGGAGTTGTTTCTAGTGTTTGTTGATTTGCTGTTGGTACCTGGGAATGTGCCAGTGCTCGTTGGCTCATTTGAATATAAAATAGAAAAAAACCTTTTCCTTTGGTTTTTTTGGTAAATGTTTGATGCAATATGTCATTTAACATAGTCACAATCAAAAAAAATTGGATCAAACACTGAAATAGTTGCTTTGTTTGCCAGTCAGAGAACAATGCCAGTTGTCAGCATTTGAATTATTACAGAGCCATTTGACGTGTGTACAAAAAGACTGTGCATTTTTGACTTGCCTTGTATTGCATCAGCAAATAGAATTATTTAATAGGATTACTATTGAGTTATATTGTACATTTCTCTTTCAGTTACAGCCTTTGTACATTGCCTCTCTTTGTACTTTACACATGTAACTATGTTATTGAAGTGAAAAATAAAACATTGAAGTGCAAGCTGCTTCATTAAAAAAATATTTATATGTTATATTTCAGAAATATTTTGAAACTTGAACAACTATGGTAAAAGAAAACTCCACATGCTGAAATTTATTTTTAATTATTGCACAGAATCCAAGTCTCATAGATTGGTTTGACTTGGAAGGGACCTTAATGCTCATCTTGTTCCACCCCCAGCCATGGGCAGGGACATTTTCACTGTCCCAGGCTGCTCCAAGCCCATCCAGCTGCCAGGGATCCAGGGCAGCCACCACTCATATAAACATTAAACCTGTTATTTATGCTCTGTAGTTAAAAAGGATGGCTCAAATTTGTTATTTGAAAGATCATTCTTTCAGTTTGTTGGACCCAAGTGAAATCAGCCCAAAACTGGGGAGTTGCTCTTGGGGAGGAGTGAAAACTGGGACTGCTCCACAGTGAGTGGGCAGTGTGGGGGATTTTGCTCTCAGGATGTCTGATGGCAGCTGTGGGTTTAAGCTGAAAGCTGATAATAGCTGCCATCTGAATTTCTGGCAAATCATTTGTTGCAGCTGTAGTTGTTCACATGCACCATGAGCTGCCAGGGCATATAGGGAAAAAATTCCTGTCCTTTACAAGGTACTTCAGAGCTCTTCTGTAAAACTTACTGCTCTAAACTATGAAAAATTTCCCAACTCCAAAGTATTTCCAACCCTCTGAGAAAACAAAAGTCCAATGTGCCTATTGGAATTCTTCACAGTGGTTAGGAGCAACCATCACTTTTGTTTACAGTATAGGATTATAAATTATATTGAAATATCATTCACTTAGAGTCATTCTCCAACACTGCAAAGAGATGGATGGTCTCCAGGGTAAGGTTGTCATAAAAAGGAAAATCAAACCAGCTGAATAATACAATAAGTCTGTGTATCAAGCCAGCTCAAGCAAGCAGTGCTAAGAACTGTGTCAGGCTTTGAGGAGCTGGCTGACAGGTTTCATTTGTCTGAGTTCAGAACCTGCCCCAGTGTCATGTGTCATATCCTCCCACCATCCCCCTGGTGTTCTACCAGCACCCCTCCAGGTGCTGTCAGGGGGTCAGGAAGGAGTCTGCCAGTTAAAATGCTTGAATGGGTAATTCAAGAGTACAAGTAAAGAGCCATTTCATTTATCTTTGTGTTTTTTATACACCACAGAATTGACACATCTTTTGCATTTGGCTGCGTGATTACACCTGTATTAAACTTTAGTAGTGCAGTGTTAAAATGGGACATTTGACATAAATAGAATGAGAATGGAAAAAGAAGATGATTAGGCCCTTTGACAAGATCAAGAGTTATCTTTAAATCTGTGACTACTGATGCAACATCTGGAGCCATGTATCAGATATCACCAGATATCACAATTTAAACACAAATGCCTGTTCACCTGCACGAAATAGAAGCTGCCCTGTGTTCACTGCAGTGTTTCCTCTGTGACTTCATTTCCTCCTGGATTTTAACTGCTTTTTGCATTCACTGCACCGAGGTAACAGAATCCCAGAGCGCGTGAGGCTGGGGAGCCCTCCCAGCCCCCCATCCCAGCTGTGCCCACCCTGTGCCCAGCCCAGAGCTCTGGGTGCCACCTCCAGCCCTTCCTGGCACAGCCCAGGGATGGGCACTGCCCCCCTGCCTGGGCAGCCCCTGCCAAGGCTGCCCACCCTTCCCATGGGCAAATTCCTGCTCAGGTGCCCCCTGAGCCTGCCCTGGCCCAGCCTGGGGCCGTTCCCTCTGCTCCTGTGCCTGGCCCTGTGCCCAGAGCCCCCCGGCTGTGCCCTCCTGGCAGGAGCTGTGCAGAGCCAGCAGGGCCCCCTGAGCCTCCTCTGCTCCAGGCTGAGCCCCTGCCCGGCTCCCTGAGCCCCTGCCCGGCTCCCTGAGCCCCTGCCCGGCTCCCCCAGGCCCCTGCCCGGCTCCCCCAGCCCTGCCCGGCTCCCTGAGCCCCTGCCCAGCTCCCTTCCCTGCCCGGCTCCATTCCCTGCTGGGCTCTCTGGCCATGGTGGGCCCAGAGCTGGACACAGGACCTGGTGACTCATGAGGAGTTGTATTTAACAGACCTGTCCCATGCACATTCCTGAGTTAGCTGTGAATGAGTTTTGGGAAATAATTCAGATTACTAAAGCAGATAGCCAGAGACACCTTGGTACATAAATTGGCAGCTGCTGATTCACCCCTCCTGCAGCTGCTGTGGCTGTATGGATGTCCTGGTGACACTGGTGCTTCCAGAACAGCACCAGGCACCTGTGCTCAGGTAGGTGCACCAAACAAAGCAAACACAGCTCAAGAGCAGCTGTGCTGAGTTTGGGAAGCAGCTCTGGTGAGTCAGACACTTCCACCAGCCCTATCTATGTATTTCCCAGTGCTGCTGCAGCTCAGCAGGAACAAGGGCTGGAGCAGCAGGAGCAGCAGTTGTCTACACAAGCACTCCCCAAATCCTCTACTCTCCATTCCATGGCCTTCCAGGGATGAGAACAAGGTGAACAAATCCTCCTGTCAGGACCCTCAGGCCTTTGGGTTTTGAGCTTCAAGCTCCAGCAGACACAAATTCTCATTTTACGCAGAGATTTGCCTGTTCAAAACTCCAATTAAAAATAACTGCTCAAAATAGCACATTTTGTGAGTAAAATTCAGCATCACACCTTTGATGTGAAATGTTTTAATTTGAAAATCTAATCTAAAGCTTGCAACTGTTTCAGAAAGCATTCTTCATGAGTACTGGATAGGTATAAGGTTTAATAGCAAATTCTTATTTACAGGAGAAATCTTTGGACATTATCAACACCCTGACCAGAAATGGTCAAGGATAAGCTACAGTTAAAATTTAATGGCACTTTTATTTCAGATCACAATTGAAGGTTTTGCATAGCATTTGAGGTCTAGTCCAACAGGTTCCTAAAATCAAAGGAATAAAATTCAATTCCAACATTATTCATAAAAAAGAAATTACATATATGTCTCTCAGCAAATGTCACTTTATCTCTATGGAAATGACAAGAATATTCATTCCCATAGCAGTTCTGAGCTTTTTGGTCATAAACAGATTTCCTGAGGGGAGGTGGATAAAGACAAAGGGCAAATATCCAAAAATTCCTGGGGTGCCAAGAGCACCTGAGCTGTGCATCACAACAGAGACACAGCAGCCTAAGTGCAGAAGAAAAAATAATTCTAAAATTCCAGTTCACATCCTGTCAAGATACAGCCTTCTACATTTTAATTTTTATTAATTTTAAAATCTTTACCTTACTATTTGTGAGCAGAAATAAAAGTGCATGTGAATGAAAATGTCTGGAAGGAAAGAGGAACTGAAGCTGCCTTTAATCAACAGCACTCTGGAATAAAATAGCTGCCAGGAAGAGTTTCAGTGGAGTTCCCAGGCCCAGGATGCCTCTGGCAGTGTTGTCTTGACACACTGGTAATGTCTGCAACTTGTTAGCAAGGGTTGTATTAAATCATCTTGTCACCAATTCCAGCTTTTATCAAGTTAACTTAAACAAATCCACCACTTAAAATAGAAAAGATTTTTTTTCCATAGAGTAAGTCTGGATCCAGCATCTTTGAAATCTCATTTTCCTGTCTGTATCTAGCACCAGACTTGTGTGTGGAAGACAGAAGAAAAGATCTTTATCTTTTTTTTCTTTTTAATTAAAAAAATGGTAAAATGAAATTATTTTTCACTCCCAAACTTTAAGGGCCTTTTAAATAATGTTGATCTTAGCCAAAATGAGAAAGAAAAGCTGGTGAGTGGTAAAAGATTTACCATCTAAAGGAAACTCTCGACAAGAAACAATATTTTTGAAGAGTTTACACTCGGTACTGTCAGTCACCTTTGGAAATTTGGCACCTTTACTACTTTAGGGTTGCAAAATCAGATAATATAAAACAATGAAGTGTAATAGTGGAGCCAAAAACTGGGATTTCCAGAGAGGGGGGGCCCTGACCCGCTGGGAGAGCACAGACTGCAGCACAGGCTCCTGAATAAACACAAATCCACAGCTCCTGAAGTCTGGGAAGAAGAGCAAACCACTCTATCTGCTTTTATCTGAGCCTTTTATTACACAAAAGTGCCTACAAGTGTTTCAGCAGTTTCTAGTTAAAATGTTTAAAAACTATCCTGACATAAGCCTCTACCTTCTCTTCACTAAAATAAACATCATTTCAATAATCATAGTAGATTAAATTCTGTGTCTAGGATGTTTTTTCCACTTCTAATTCTAAATTTAAGCTGCAAACAAATAACCTGATAAGAAACTAAAACTGACCACTATTTTTTTTTTTCAACCATTGTTTGTTTTCTTAAAATAATAATGCTATTTTTGGCCAGTTTGGCAGAAATTGATAGTGGTTCATCTCTCAGGGATATCAGCCTCTTGGACAGAGCAACCCCAAACTGGGAAGGAATGAGAGGGTGCACAGCCATATTCCAGAAAAATTTATGGCTAGAGAGAGCTGCTGTGTCTCCTGGCTCTGAACTCCAGGTATTTGGGTCAAGCTTGAGCTCCTTAAACTTTCAGAAAACTGGGAAAGTTGGCGTAGCTCTCAGAGGAATGGGCCTGGCTGTGTTCTTCTGGGTGAATAAACACCACCATTGTTTGGAATGAGCTCTTTGCAGTCACTTGAATTAGCAGGAGCTCCCTGTAGGAAAGTTTCCTACTCGTGGTGAATTCAGCTGGGATTGCTCTGTAAGCACGGTTTTAAAAGAAGATTGTGAGGGCAGGATTTAGCCTGAGAATGATTAATGCCAGTGTTGTTTCTAGGAAGGGAGCAGCAAAGATTCCTACACTGAAGTGCTTGAAAAAAACCTGCAAAATGCTTCTCCACTCGTTGTGTTCCTCATCCCTGAGAAGCATTTGTTAAAGCTTTGCAGTTCAAAATGGGGTTTTACACTCTCCTGAATTACCTGGTTTACCAGCCAAACCCCTCTGATCAGAACCTTAATCCTGAAGAAAACTCACCTCCACTGGTCACACGTGAGGGCCACCAAACACCTAACTAAATCTGTTGGTATTTGAATTCTCCCTCTTCTCTGTCAAAAATGAAGAAGTATCTTCATGGATGAAGACAAGGGCACTGCAAAATGCACAGGCTGCCCAGAGCAGCTTTGGCTGCCCCTTGCAAGTGTCCAAGGCCAGGTTGGACACTGGGGCTTGGAGCAACCTGGGACAGTGGCAGGTGTCCCTGCCCATGGCATTGGTGGCACTGCATGGGTTTTAAGGTCTCTTCCAACCCAAACCATTCAATGATTCTGGGATAATCCTATGAAAATACTTGTATTAATTTGAAAGCAAACAGGTGAGAGACTCAAAGTCAGAACTACAATTTAACAGGAAAATGAAAAGAAATGCAATAGTACAGAAGCCCTGGCAGTCAGAATACAGCCTGACACCCAGGGTGTTGGCAGCAGAGCCAGCCCATGGCTGCAGCCTCCTGCAGGGGCAGCTGTGGCTCTGCTGGAGCAGGGATCCTGCAGCCAGGGGCACAGTTCCTGGGAAGGGCCAGTGCAGCTGTGGCTGGGCCTGCTCTCCCTCTGGCAATGCCGTGGCCAGGCTGAGTGCAGGGTGGCCAGGGGCACAGTGGCTGCAGGCAGCAATGCTTGGCTCCTGCCCTGGCTGCAGCCTCTGCCAGGGGCTGGGCTCAGTTTCTCAGCCCTGCAGGGACACTCAGTGGCCCAGGAGCAGAGAGAGCTCCTGCAGGGAGCATGGGTGCTGGCAGAGAGAAAGAAAACTGCCCCAGCTGCTTTGGAACAGCTGGTAATAGAACACATACTTCTGGTTCCATCTTACATTGCAACCAAGACAATACTCTGCTACTCTGCCCCCACAACTAAGCTAGAAAATTGATTTCCTTTCAAGAGCTAACTAAAATATCATAATGGATTTTCTTTGAGATCCATCAGCTGCCACAGGACAGTAGAGATGGGCAAAATTCATGCCTCAGCTGGAAGAGCTCATGATAGTTCTGCAAGACTGACTTGCAGGAAAGTCAGTACAATTCTTCAAATTTCACATCTTAGTCAAGTTACTAAGCCCTTTGGATTCCTAGTAAATACACAATCCCACATTTTGACCTTCTTTGTCTGAGATTTACAGCAAAGGCCACAGTGCTTACCTTCAAAACTGTCCTCCTGTAAAGAGAAGCCAAAGCACAGAAATAAGGGGTGGTGGGTTCCCTCCTCCTTGAGCAGGAACACAAAGCCATGCTCACACTTCAGTCACTTCCATCTCCAGTTGGCTCCTTAGAATTCCACATTCTTTACTCCCACTGTTGCTCACTTCCTGCAGAAACCAGCACAAAACAGCTTTATCTGAGCAAGGGGGAAAAAGAAAGGGAAAAGTGACTGCAAAGTCATGATCTGAAAGGGGTTGGTTTAATAAGGAATTTATTCAGGAATGCCACATGTGCAATCTATTCCATGTCTAGCTGTACTTTAATTATCTAAATTAGCTTTATTTGAGGTGAGAATGGGATTCTTAAGGATCTTCAACACTACAAGACATAAATGACAGAACAAGTGTTGACTCACATACATTACAAATTCAGCTCCATAGATCTGTGTCTGTACAGAGGAAATTTCAATGTACATTATTATAAACAACATACAAGGAGAAAAACTCGATGGAAATAAAAAGGGTTTTGTCACATTATAAAGCATTGTCTATTGTACTCCTTTTTCCCTATAAATAAAACCAAGCCCAGGATTTGCCCAAACACTCCATATTTAATGGGATAGAGAGAACAGTCTGATAGGAAGCACACACCATTGTGCCCCCTCTGACTATGCAGAAAATCCATATTTTCCCAGTTTTAGAAATGGACATTTAATTCTGTTAACATGTTCTGGAATAAGGTTTCAGAAAAGCTAAGATTAGTATCTGTGTGCCACTAAGTCACCAATGTGCCCAGGACAAAAGATGCCTAAAATATGATCCTTCTTTTTAATAAACAAAATATTTTTATTCACGGAAAAAAGATGAAAAGATGGAAGGTTTTGCTTGGATTGTGACATTAAAAGGAATGACAAGTCTCTTCATACCAGCCTATGAAATATCAGAGTGCATCTAGAAAGGTGTAAAGAGTTTATTAATCTACAGCAAAAGACAGAGAAAAACTCAGAAGCACCCAATATATTTTGGAACAAAAAAATTATTACTTATGCAACTTCCACTTGTTCAAAACAGGAAATGGGATTTTTCCTATGAACTTCTGTTGGCTTTGGAACAGTTCTCAATTTCTTTGATCCCAAAAAAACCCAAGTTGAAGAACATTAAGAGAAGTAATGTTATAATATCTTATGCTAAATTCAACATTTTTACTTGCTAAGCACTATTTATTCTGTGTGGTTAATTTTGAGAAGTTTGGAACTAGAAATGCCTCTTCTCCTGCCCTCTTCCTTTCTGCAAATACATTGAAAAATTTTGAAAACAGTCCAGAGAATTTTCATTAACAAAAGGCTGTCAAAGGCATGTCAGGAAAATCTCCAAGGAAAGTTTAGTAAATGTTTCTCCATTTTTAATAATAAATATTGATTATTTAACAGCAAGGCTTCCAGATGCTGAAATGGCAAAAACACTGTTGGCAGCAAATCAACACAGTTGGAACTGTCTACACTGAGTATAAGAAAATAGAGTTAAGTGCAGTAATCTTGGGAATTATTTTACTTCTCTAAGTAAAATGCCTTAGCCTACATTATTTCACTTTTAATTATTTCATGGTCACCAAATTCACTTTGTGCTGATGTTGTGCTTCAGCCAAGGATTGTTTCCAAACAAACCTGAAGTTAAAAAAAAAGTAAAATTAAAAAGTAGTAGAGGGTACAGCCAGGTGGAGTCTGGGAACAAGAGACAGGACAAAACCAAACAGCCTCAAGCTGTGCCAGGGGAACTTCAGGCTGGACATCAGGAAGATGTTGGAAGTTCAGGAAGAACTTCTCTCTGGGAAAGGTTGTATTGAAATGCTGCTCATCAGTATTTGTTCTAAAAACAAAGGGGTAGAAGGCAAAATTGTGACATGGTATTGGCTCTTGGTTTGTATTTATTGATTTAAAAATCCATTTAACCTGAACTTGTCCAGGGCCTTATCATGCCCAAGGAACATGACCTAACCAGTGCTGAACAAGTTCTGGGAAGGAGCCTGATGGATTGCAAATCCCAGCAATTTATCTCCAAGTCAAAGGAGCAGTGGACTGCAAAGTAAGGCACGTGCTGCAATCACCAGGGTTGGTATGAGCCTGGCCAGGTGGGGAAAGCCACAGAAGAATAAAGAACAACAGTGTGAACAGAGATGGGAGCAGACAGCAGCTGTTCATCAGGGTTATATGCTGTCCCTGACAATCAGCCTTCTGATTTGTTTAGTATAGTGCAGTCAGTTCTCAGGAATTGTAAGATAAACAAGGATCACGTTTGCATTCCTCTGTAAAAGATATCACCTGATGGACTCTCCAGTGCCCAGTGGAGATGGAGAGGTGGGAACTTCTCTGTCCAATCTCTGGGCACTGTCCAGAAACTGAGAGATACCAAGCCAACAATAAACTACAAACTTCCTTTCTTCTTCTCTGCCTGAACCCTGCTGTGTGTGTTACTGTATGTTTCTGTCTGTGTCACAGTCACAGTCATACAGAAATTGAAACAAAGAGTATTTCAACAAAAGTCAAAATGGCTTTGAAAGAAAACAGGGTGTGGAGACTGAGCCCAAAGCTGTTGTGTGCATCCTCAGCTGTTCTGTGAGTTGTGCAGTGCTTGCACTCTGCCCAAAGACTGAGCAAGTTCTTGAATCTGCCATCTGTAAAAGACAAATCTGCAAAACATATTGGAATGAGCCTCCCCATAAACAAGCTGAATACCTTGCAAATGAAAGTCATACCTCCAATCTCTTCTCAGCATTCAGAGGAAGTGCCTGTAACTCTGCCAATAATTTTATCAGGCAAGTGGAAGCAATTATCCTTTCAGTCTTAGGTACAACACATACATGTATTTTCATTTTCTGATGAGGTGAGAATGGACTTTCACTGGAAAAGATCATTGAGAAAGTCTGTAGGCTGTTTAATTAATCCTGAAAATGTAATGGGAAGAATATAATAGCAATGGGAAGAGTAATATAACAATAATGAGCAACTCATAATATTCAAAATAATTACTGTAATATTCTTTTACCATAAGTATAGCACAGACTGGAAGTGAGGAATGCTTTAGCACATAAAATCTTGGTGTAGCATCTCCACAGAGAGACAAGAAGTCATCATTCCCAAGCAAATGCCAGGAGTTGTTAAGTGTCAGACTGAGTGAGGAATCCTGCCTGGATCATGGTAACAACAGCCTGGGGAAACTCAGAATTGACACCTCTGCACATTACTTCAGCATTCCACATAATAATGCCAATTAATAATGCTAATAATGATGCACTCAGCTGGCAAAGAAGAGCTTCCTGCAAACCCTATGTCTGAAATAACCCTGTTGAAGTCCAGCTGAGTAGTTTCATACAATTTTTTCCTCATCCTCTGTAGTGAGAACCTGTGTCTTACCCAGTAAAATAGATTAATGCAGTGTTTTCTGATTTCAAGCATTACATCTGCTTCCTTTTGATCTTTTTTTAGAGCCTAACACTAATGATGGGAATTTGATTTCCTGTGTTTATAATAAAGCTGGCATTAGCTATATGTCTTAATTAAAGCTTTAAGATGTATTAGACAAGGACATGAGTAGATTTAAAAGTACTAAAGTATTCTTGGGAAAAGTTTCAGCATTTTGCACTTTGCTTCCAGTGTGTGAACACAGAGATTTCACAGACAATGGAGCCAGAGCTGAAGATTTACAAACAGGAACAGCATTCCAAAAGCCCACAGAGGGACAGGAAGAATGAATAATTTCTCAAAAACTCAGGTGCAGCAGAGAATGAAGTTCAGTTTAAAAATGTCTTGCTGCAGGAATCTTATCAAGGTTTTCCCCCTTCATCTGATCTGTGTTCAGCAGCAGGGGGGAGCACTGGGGTGTTGAGAGTAAATTCATTTACACTGATATTCTCCTGGTCAGTTTGACTCAGATCTACTGCACCAAAATCCTACATTTTGGGGTTAAGTGGAAATCTCAGGGCTCACCTTCCCAGACAGAATCCATGCTTCCTGAAGCGATGAGAAATTTTAAATAATGCAAAACCCCCCAAAGCATTTGGGAATAGCAGTGGAAATTCAGCTTAGCCTGGGTTTGCAAGCTGCTGGATGTAATAAAAAAGACTTGAGCAGTCCCACATGGTAAACCCTGCCTGCAGAGAAAGATTATTTTTGTCATCGTGATTAATTAGGGACTTGGAGTTGTAAACAGGAACTTGTTAATACTTAAAACACAGCAGAATAAAAAAAAAAAAAAAGGTAAAGAAAAATAATACAACATTGTTTCCTTGAAACAAAATACATAAACTGATTTANATAACTGTTTAATATTTTTGTTTCTACTTTTTTTGCAGGAATAACAGTCAAAACACTGCTTACTCAGCAGTCAGGCATGGAGCTATGGGGAGAGGAAGCTTTAAGTAGAGGATGGCCCCTGCCTATGAGACCTCTCCATTCACCTTCACTGTACCAGGAAAAGAGGTGATTTCTAAATGCATCAATAATCTGAGTGCTGTAGTTTGGTTCTTTGTTGCCCCTGAATCCCTTATCTTCATGGCAGGCTGTGATATTATCTGTCTCACTGCAGGACAGAAAATGAGAGGCTTGTCAGGATGACATGCATCTGAAAGCACAAGCTTGCTTGAAATGAGAGACCTCCCAACAATTGAAAGTATTTTGTCCTTTTGGTGTGTTGGCTGGTGTTGCTTTATTTGCCAGTGCATTCAGATGGAGGGCAAAAAGCAGGAAAAAAACTTTTCTAATGCCCATGGGCAGGCTGAGCAATATGGAATTCCTCCTGGGCTTGGGATTGTGTCCAACCACTGCCACATTCCAGTTAAAATCACATTTATTTTGCATTATGTATAAGTCAGTATAATAGAATCCAGTTAAACAATGAACACAAACTGCATTTTCATGGTGCAAAATATTTACAGGAATAAAGTGAATACTGCTACAACCCCCCCTAATCCCTTAGGTCTCAGCACATGTTAAAGATTAAGTACTGAGCAACATCTTTATCTCACTATGAAATATTTATCTTCTTCCCTCCTTTAAAGGATAAATCATCTATTTTCCCTGCAGCAAAAATATTTTGCTTTGAAAGGACTTGTTTTCCTTAATATGATTTTAATATTTAATTAAAAATGATGGGTTTCTTTGAATGGAATACATGTTAGAACTAAAATAAAATAAGAACATAAATAAAAATTAAAAAATAGAAATAAAAAGGAGTCTCACAAGAAAAAAAGAAGGAATTTTAGTTACAATATCAACTGGAACCAAATTATATGGTATTTCAGGGACACTACTGAGTTAGCTCAGAAATAATCCAAAGGTAGAATTTTGCTGTAGTCGTCATACAAAAGTTATTAGAGTTTGAGATTTCTAAAAGCATTCAGTCTTGGTCTAGCTCCTTCTTAATCCTCAAGAATTCAGTGATAAACCACTCATAAGCTTCAGTGGAATCAGAATTAAGTTTCCTACACACTTGCCAGGTATAGAATAATTACTTGTTCTCCCTCCTAAAAGTCCTGTCCTCCCCCAAATCTCTTCTCATCAGAGACAAATATTTTGGGCACTGTATTTGTAATAATAAAATCCCAAAATTCAGGGATTTGTAGCAATATGAACTCAAGCACAAGCCAAAGTGTTGGGCAGGTAAATATGTGCCCAGACCATTGCAGAAAAGGCAGTAGGTGATGTATTTTTCAATAATTTGTCACATTGTAAATTGTGAAAATTCACATGAATTCCTCTTTACCTTTGGCCTCACTCTTAAAATGCTTTCCATACACTGAGTCTCCAGCACTGCTTAATTCCTGCACACACACAGAGTCCATTGGTGAATCACTCAAGGCAGCACACAGAAATTGCAGGTGGAATTTTAGTAACTAGGAAAACAGGATCAATAATTATAGGAAAACAAGAGGAGTTTATATAATTGAGGCCACAGCAGAGTCAGAAGCAGGTATCATTCTCTTGGGGTTTTTTCTTTCATTTCAATTGTTTGTGGCTTTGTTTTTTTAAAAATTTCTCTGACAGTAGAGCTGCAATTATTACAAACTTGAAGTAACTAATTATGTCTTCTGATGCTCAGCAAATTACTTCTGGACACCTGTAACACACAGGTCTGCTTTTCTGATAGCAGAAGTGGTCTGCAGTCTTCTGTTAATCATCTCACTCATTTAAAAGTAAAACAAATGATATTTTCAAAATCTCATCTTTGCAAGATCAACTTGGTATTCACCACACTCTGTGTGCTAAACCTTTCCAAAGTGGTTTGATAGCAAATTATGGAGACAACTGTACTTTTAATTCTCTTTGGAAAGTAAATTTACATTTGCTATAAATGTAAATCATTCTCATATTTGACCAGTTTTCTTCCATGGTGTATTTAATGGTCCTGTAAAGCTTTAACTTGACTTTTGTCACTCAGAGGTGGTTGGCAGGAGAAAAAAATAGTGGAAATCACAAAGCCTGGGACACCAAGTACTCAGCAGTCTGCTCTTCACAGGAGAGGTACCAGGAAATGGAGACATGCCCAGCCCCAGGATCCACAGTTGTGTGATGTGGGATGTCGCTGTGGGTGATGAACAAATGACACAAACCTCGTTTATGAAACTGCATCTGACTCCAATCTTTATTCAAAACCTGACCCCCTTTATCTGTCTTCTCAAGCAGGCCATCTCACTGGGCAGGAGATGCCAGAACTCTTCATCCCATTGGCCCAAACTGAAAGACAGAGAGAAGTCCATCCCACAGACAGGAATCCAAAACATCACTCTTGTTACAGCAACACTTGTGATGTTTATGTCAANTGGCCTGCTTGAGAAGACAGATAAAGGGGGTCAGGTTTTGAATAAAGATTGGAGTCAGATGCAGTTTCATAAACGAGGTTTGTGTCATTTGTCCATCACCCACCGTGACACTGTCCAGCATTGGACACCTGGTGTTACAGCAAGGAGCTGTGAAATGTCCTGTTGGCATCGGAGGGCACAGGGAGAGGAAGAGAACAGTGGGCAGCAGGCTCAGGACTGGACTGTGTGGGAACCAGGACATCCTTCTGACTGTCCTGGGAAGATTTATAAGTCACAAGAATTTAGATAAAATAATAATTAGTATGTCACAGGGTGAACAGTAGAATTTGGGATTTTAGAATGTGAGCACTCAAGCAGCAGTGTAGGAGTGCCTTGCCTTGAGTGACCAACCCCGTGTCACACACTGCTGACACAGAGCTGCAAGTGCTGCAGTACCACAACACAACAAAGCCACCATTTTCACTTCCCTTCATCCCAAGCTCAATAATCTAAAGTTTGTTTAAAGTTATGTTTTGTGTCATTTTACAGCTTGATCATCTCAAAGACCAGAAGCATTGCTGTCTCAGAGATGTGTGATGCTGCTCAGTGTGGGTCATTCTACACACTCAGAAGGAAAATCACTGCATGGGTTAATGGTATTAATTCAGTTTATGGCTTCCAGAATGCTGCTGCTTTATTGTTTGTTTATGTCTTCTGAGAAAATACATAAGTAGTACAGTTAAAAAAAGTCAGTCTCAATAGAGTCTTCTCCAAATGCATTCCTTTGGTGCCTGTGATTTACTCTGCAATCTGCTTCTCCTGGAGGGCACTGCTACTTCTTTGTTTAGTTTTGTTGTGTACTACACTATTGTTTTACAGAGCATTAAATATCACCAAGAAAATATTAGGCCAGTGTAAATATAATCTTTGAAATGTGTCTTGTTATTCATAATAGGGCGTCTTGTGAATTTTCACCTGGGCTACACATCTATTTCACTCCAGCAGATGTTGCTGGCACTCCTAGGGGTATTCTAACTTTCATAGCTTTATTTTCTCACAGAGTAACCAGATGCCAGACCACAGAACCCCCAAATCCTGAAGAAATGTATGCCTACTGCAGTGATCAGAATACAAATTAGGTATCTAATCTACCCCAGCAGGGCATAATTCCACAATGAAGACTTCAGGCAAAACCCTAACTGGTACTTACTTTGCATTTCTTCCAAAGATATAACACATTGAGAAAGAATGATTCTGAAATCTACACTCTGCTTGGCTCTGTCAAGGAATTGCTGAGTGACTTTTTCTTTATTTTCACTACCTGGCCAACAGGTTTACTGGAGAGCTGGAACAAGCCCAGACAGACACAACTGGTGGGATCAGAAGCACACCAAACGTTCACTCTGATGGGAAATGGGATAGGTTACACAACTTCCCTTTCTGGGAAAGGAATATAACAGAGATCTGAAAGCTGCTAGGGATGCAAAGAGCAAATGGATATGTGTTCTTCCTCAACACACAGGAGCCTGGGTTTAGTCAGGGGAACCATCAGGCAGCAGGTTTAAACCAGAGGACTCATGCAACCAACAAGTTTGCTACATGAGGGTGTGAAGATAAAAGGCTGCATGGTTTCAAAGAGGGATTACAGAAGCTCAGGGGACAGAGATTCAGCATGAGCTATCAAACACTGAGATCTGTGTGCAAGATCTTGGACAAGACACCCTGATTTCCTGCAGTTAGGGAAAACATGACCCTAGCTATGATATATTCCTAAAATGCCAGTAGTCTCTTCTCTTGGAATGAGATGTCAGAATAAGCTAAATTTAGCTTTGTGTGGCCATTGTATAACCAGTAAAACCTTTATCACAGAATCCCAGCATGGTTTGGCTTGAGAGGGACCTTAGAGTTCACCCAGTGCCAGCCCCTGTGCCAAGGGACACCTTCCATTATCCCAGGCTGCTCCAACCTGGCCTTGGACACTTCCAGGGATGGGATATTCCAAACTTCTGTGCACAACCTGATCACACAGCTCATGAAATTTTACATTTTCATGAAGCAGGAGAACTCCTGGTGTTAGTTAAGAAGACCTACAGAAATGTAAGGGAAGGAAAGACTGGGATAACAGAATATTTTTTAATCTCTGGACAGTTTTATTTCTTTTTGTTTGTGCAGAATTAGCATGTATGATGCTCGGTCAAGTTCACCTTTGATCCAGATAAGCACTCATGATCTGAATTTTTTAAAGGAAAAGGTATTTTTGTACCTAGTGATGTCAACAGTAAGCAAAAGAAATGCTTAAATAATGCAGGGATTTTGCCACAAAGTCTGCAGCCATGGATTTCCACCCAAGGAATGACCAAACACTCTGTGAAATCACATCACAACCAATTCCTGCAGCCAAGAGAGGAACAATGTGTTTGACTAAGATTCAAACTTAAATCACACAAAATTAGAGGTAAGAAAGGAAAATTACAGAAAACAAAGCAATTACTCACTTGTGTCAAAATTGGGCAAGGACAATATTTTATGAAATAGCAATGAGTTCAAATTATTTTTTTCCAGTTGTTTTAGCATTTGCTGATTTGCTTGAGATTCTACACGTGTGATTTTACTTAAAATAAATAAAATAGAGCCTGGAAAAATCTTATCCATTGTGAGAAACTGCAATTATAAACAAAGGTCTGTACCTCTTTTGAAACCTGGTTTTTAAACTATGTCTTGGTCATATTTTTAAAATAACTGCTTAAACATCTGTATTGGAGTTATTCCAAGTTTTCCTGAAGATTTAAAGATTTATAACATCTTTCAATCAGTTTGGGAAAGAAAGATACCTTTTAGCTGCTGGTGATATTGAACTGGAATTTGAGCATTTTGTTTGTGTATAAAATTATCCAATCCAAAAGAAAATATAAAGGATAGATAATATATTCTATCAAGTTGTGTGTTGGGGAATAAGAGTTAAAAACCAAAATACCAGCCAAGACAAAAACCATAGAGAGCCCCTGACCTATATATAACACTCTTAAATTATAAAATACTACAAATGGTTGATCCAGGCTAATATTTCATTAAATACAAGCAGTAATTCCCATGGTGTTAGCAACTTAAAAGCAGAATCATAGGGAACAAAGAAACAGACCAGGGGATAGGAAAATCCAACCAAACTTTAATTTAACTTGCCCAGAAATTTAGTGCTATTTGAATGATAGCACTCATAGGAATATCCTGAATATATTTATGTCCATAGCATGTCACAATGTCCAAAATCAGTATTATTACAGTAAAGAGATTGGCAGTTATAGGGATTTAAACAGTATTAGGGAAAAAATTCTAGTATTGAAAATAGATTATCACCAGAACTTCCTCCAAAGAAAAAATTAAGCAGGTCTCTGGGAGATCTTTTGCCTTTAGGCAAAAAAATCTTTCATTCATTTTGTGAATAAAAGCAAGAAAACCCATTGAAATATTCATTAGGCTGATACCACGAACGTCACAGTATCAGTAAGAAGTCTGGGTTGCTTCTAATATGTTATACATCTAAAATAATTTGATTTTTAATTCCAGTAGAACTCCAGAAAAGTCTGAACTGATCTGCTTTTCATACCCAGCTCAGGTTTCAGTTACTACACTTAAACCCAGGACACCTGGAAAAGTTTCATATTTGACTTTTAGTGCTAAAACAAAAGCACCCAAAAGTGCTCCTGTGCACCCAACATGGTGGTGGGGGGAAAGAATAACTCTTCAGCTTTAAAGAAGAGTTCAAGCATTCTCTTTAGCAGTCTGAAGGGAAAGCTGGAACCTTCCATAAAAAGATTAAAGAGCAGGAAAGACACTGGAGGAAGATCTTTCCTCCACTTGGACATGATAGATGATACACCATGTGCCAGGAAAATAAATAATTTCTAGCAGGGGGAATACACTTAACAGCTGAGCAACAGAGATGTAACTTATCCTGTCAGATCCTGGGAGAAAGGCAAGGAATTAAGAGTCCTGAAATAGTAACAGGGAACAGACAGAGGTAGTTAAGGATTCTGCCATGTGACGCCAGTGTCAGACCCTTCGAAGACAAATGTGGCATCTCAGATGAAAGTATTATTGTTATGAATTTAATTGCCTAATAAAGGCTACAGAGATGGCAATTTATAAATTATTTAGCTGCTCTGCATTTTAACAGCTTTGGTTTTCTTTGCTCTCTTTTTCTGGTTAATCCGTGTGGAAGCGCTGGTGTCCAGCTCCCCTCCCAGAGCTGCAGGCAGCATGAGGGGAGGAGCTGTGTCCACTGGGAAGAGACTGCAGCCACCACTGAGGGCAGGAGGACAGAGCTGTGTTTGTTGGCACTCAGCAGCAGACAGGCCTTGAAAAGCTGAAAGGGCCTTGGGCACCTTTGGATGCAGGTCTGTTGGGATCAGTCTCTAACACTCTCTCCAGTGACATTAAATGTGCAGTGTTCGTTTGGATGTGCGGATGTCGCTGTGGGTGAGGAACAAACGACACAAACCTCGTTTATGANAACCTCAGACTACATGTGGGTTCTGAGCACAGACATTCTCGTTATTAAATATTTCAGGTAAGACTTAGATTTTTAGGTATTTATATTAATTCTTTTTAATCAGAAAATGTTCCGGGAAACTTTTATTAATTTTGGTTTAAAATGTCACCAGATTTTTAAAGATTTCTTTTAAACTTTCCTTCAACTTTCCTTCTACCCTCAAGGCTACTTTTTGTGAGTTTATTATGTCACATTTCCCCTCTGAACAAAAATGACAATTTCTACTTTACCTATTCTTGCCATCACAAATACAATTATTTTTAGTAAAATATCTTCTTCTCCTTGATATCTGATATACCCTCAAAACATTTATAGTATCAATTTAGAACATTTCTGGCCTTTAAAAGTAGATATATAAAATAAATTTTATTCACTGTCTTTCTTAATAACATGTTCTCTTTCTTTAGCTGTAGATACCATAACACAATATTTTCTCAATGTAAAACATTTTTAAAAATGTACAAAAGCCCTTTATCTGTGCATTTTAAAGTCATACCCCGGAATATAAATGGGTTTGAGCATAGAAGAGCAGTTTAGGGTGTAGATTCAGTGAATACAAGTTTAAGAGCATGCAGGAACTAGTCCCAGACACTCGTCCCAAAGACAGATGGGAAATTTATCATCAGCAATTAAATCTATAAATGACAGTTTAGTGAAGAGAACAATTAATAAAACACATCTTTTTGTGGTTATTCAGGTCCTGATACAGTCAGATTTGCTGTAGGATCAGGGAAAAGTTGCTTGCTCTGCTGATTGTTGCTGACACCAAATTTTCCAGTTTTAATTGTTGGATTATTCCTTTTTCTTGCACTCTCCGAGCTGAGGGAGACAGCCTTGGCCCAGGCAGGCAGGGGACTGTGACCAAAGCAGGCAGCACAGCCAGATCTCCATGTGCACACTGCTCTCTGTTCCATTTCCAACTAAAACATTCCCCAAATGTTTCTCTTCATGCAGCCTGGCAGCACCATATGTGCTTTAGGACAGTAATAATGACAACCAACTGCAAAAGTCCCCCTAAGCTACATTTAACACAAACAGTGATGTTTTATTTCATTATAACTGCAGAACCAAAATGAGGTGTCTGAGCTGGGTTATCACTCGGGTGAGGGGTGAACCAAAGGGATTGGGTAACACCTCAGGCTTGCCATGATTTTAGCTCCTAATTAAGCAAACCAATTGCAGTTTGAAATGTGAGCAGACTGCTCTCAGGAATGTTCCATTCCTCCACAATGAGCACTCACACACTTGGATGCTTTTCCCAATGAAATGAAAAAGGAACACACTTGGAGCAAAGAACCCACCCTCATGAAATGGCTTTGACTCTACCAGCAATACCAAATGGATTTGCTTTCCCAATTATTCCTCTCATGAGGATTTAGTTTTCTTTCAGGCATCTTCTCTTACAGATCCCACAGAGGTGACAAAGTCCCACTGTATTCTTGGCCAGAGAATGATCTGTTAGATGGTGTGACAGTGCTATAAGGTGTATTTGAAAACCATCTGTCATCAGCAATTCCCTTTTGGAATTGGAGGTGAAATACTTCATGTCAAGAATAGTGTCACTTAGCAATTGTTCACATGAGACTGGTGTTATAACCTCTTTATGTTGTAAAGGGAAAACTGGATATTCTATTAACAGCCAGGAGAGGAGCTGATGAAAAGCCTCCTTAGGTTACCAGAATCACCTGTATCTGATTTATTGTGCTGCTTCCAGGACATATCCACACAGAAGAGGAAACCCAAAATTTGCACAGCAAAGAAAACTTTAATTAATTATTTCTCCCTCCTGTACAGCCTAACGGAGGCAGGAAACTTGAACCTCAGGTTGCTGTGATACAAAGGGTCCCTCTAAAAGCATTACTTTGGTGTTTCTCAAATCTACTCCTGAATTTTTGCAATCAATATACTTCTCAGCCCATTAGTTGAGGCCAGGGTGGGTAATTATTTAGTGCTGACCAGGAGCTGTTTTCAATGTGTCCATCCCACGTGCCATGCACTGGTTTGTAACAAGGAACTGCTTTTTGTGAATGGCAATCATGACTTCAGTGGAAATTTGGTTAAATATGTGATTCTGGGCACTTTCAGGTGACCATGAGGATGGCAAAATAAGACAGACTTATAAAATGAAATTAATAGAATTGCAGAATATCCTGAGTTTGAACGGATCCACAGCCATCGTTGAAATCCAACTCCTGACCCTGCATAGGGCTGCCCCAAGAATCACATTTATATTACCAGAAAATGACAGAATAGTACAAAATTGAAAAGAGAATTAACTTGTGTTGCCAAAGATCCCATGGCAATACATATTACTATTTTCTTTAGAGATTCTTTAAGTGTATGTTTAGAGATTCACACCTGTACTTTAAATACCTCTGACATCAGGGAACTGTAGTTACATAAAAATTGTATTTGGGTTAATCTGTAAAATACCTTTTGAAACTGAAAAACACATGTAGATAGAGGAGCTTACAGGAGAGATGAAACACCTTGTTCCAAAATCATCTAGGGAACTGATCAAATGGAGGTTTGTTACCAGTAGGTAAGGCTTCATAAAGGGAAGGCCTGGGAACATGGCTCCGGCCTGCTGCTTGGGCTGAGAGCAGGGAACGGGGAGAGTGACTGAGCTGGAAACAGGGGGAGAGATGTGAGGGACATGGGGGATGTGAGGGACACGGGGGATGTGAGAGAACGTGAGGGATGGGAGGGACGTGGGGCATGGGAGCCACGAGGGCA